>JAWZYV010012893.1:0-479182 GCA_038373885.1 Cheiracanthium punctorium
TGGATATGTTTTCACTACTGAAGTGTTTAAGAAACCCTTACAATCCCATTTGTAAAGTCGATTCAAACAGTCAAAAGTTTCCTTTTGATTTTTATAACGATGTATTTGCACTCGCGCGAACAAAACGAATATTTTAAATTCTTCAAAGAATTAAAAAAAAAAACTTGCAAATGAGCATCCCCCGTGAGAATAAAAAGTGGGGGGACGTATGGGCTGAAGTGAAAAAGTAGGGGGACGGCGTCCCCCACGTCCCCCTTCGAATACACCACTGCTTTTGATGCAGTAAAGAACGCTGATCAGAGAATGTACTTTTTGGAACATCTGCAACTAAAACATACTGAACCACGCATGTCAGTGATGCCAATTACTAGTAAATGTTAACTTTCTGTATTTTCAATACCTATTTTACTTCGCAAATGGACTTTACAGCGCCATTTTGGCCCCTGGTGGCGAACAATTTTTTTAAATCAAAATCCCATGGTCTAATTAGTATTTACTGCAAATTTTGCCCAACAACTTTCTCTCAATCGCGCTTTAAACACCTCTACTTTAATTACGATAACCCTGTATTTATAGTATAGAGGTGTCCTTCTTTAATTTCTAGTATTTTTAAGGTAGTAACAGTGTAAAATTAATATCATACAAAAATTTTCAAAAAATGAATTGAAGAATTCGATGACACAATTAGTTGGTGGAAAGACAAAGATATCCAGTCGATTTAATTAATATTGAAAAAAATATTTATAGCTTATTTAAGAGCTTGAGATTTTTTTACTTTTTCTTCTTTTTTACTTTTTCTTCTTCTTCTTTCTTTTTTTCTAAATTTTATGAAGCAGGACAGTATATCACAGATGTCTCTTTTTTCTTTTCGTTCATCATTCTGTCATTTCACAATTATGGAAACCATTCCAAAACAGCCAAACAGTTGTCCGATGACCTGTAACCGGTAGTCCAAGAGTTACGCCCCCCGCGGAAGATAGGTGTATTGCTGTTGTAGCCAAGTGGTATCGAAGATCGACCTTCTACACGTGTGACATATCTGGTTGCAGCGGTCAGTTGTAAGACGATATCTGCCATTACTGTTCATTGAAGGCTACACATATGAATGGTCTTTGAGCCTAAATAACACGAGTTTGTGTTCCTTTGTCAGTCCAATCCAGAAGGACACGATTGAAATGGTGCCGTCAGAAGGTGAATTAGACAGTGTCTGTTTGGGGCAACGTTATGTTCACAGATGAGTCCAGATTTGCCCTACAACTCGAGGATAACTGTACTAGCAATTTTGCTCATGGGCTACCACTGGCCACGTAGCTGGCCGGTGATAGTCCCAGCAAAATTGCTTGTAAGGAAACGTGTAAGGGTATGAAGGGAAAAGGCACACGCAATTAGCTCGAGAAATCACGCATTCCGCGGTGGAAGCCTCATGGTCTGGGCAGGGATTTCAATGGGATATCGCATTGACCTGCATATATACAGGCGAGGTTCTGTGATGGCTGTACGATACCGAACTGAAGTCCAAGACCCCGTTGTGAAACAGTACGCTACAGCTTCTATTTTTTTTACTCACGGAGATATATTATAGGAGGTGACGCTCTCCATAGCTGCTATTCTGGATTTTTGGTACCCCAAATAAGTTTCAATTATGTAAACATTGGAAATCTAGGGACGTGCAGCGATCCTAGCGGTAAAATAATACAGCATTTCCCGTGCTGACTGACTACTAATTTTACTTGTTTTTATTTTTCCAACTAGCATGTGAACGAGATTATTAACGCGAGCACTAAAATTTTTTTTTTCACTTTTGCTTACGTGGTTGCCTTAGTAATAAATGAAGAAAAAAAGAAAAAAATGTTCTATCTTAAGATTATTAAGATTATTAATTGCGTTTATATTGGTTAACGAGTGCGTATATCGTGGCTGACAGTAAAAAAGTTTTCGTCTGCCACGGTATATATTTACATTAGAAAATGGCTTTGAATTCCTTCCTGAATTCTTTATGTAACTTGAATTTAATATTTTAATATGAGTTTTTTACCGGCAATTTAAAGTTTCTTTAAAATTTGTCACAGCATGAAATAAATGTAAATACTGCTTGTTTGATCGTGATCATCATTATAAATAAACACTTTTCAAATATTGCATCCACACATAGTACGTTCTTCTAAATTTACTAATATTTCTTAAAATACAGCTTTTGGGGGAAAATAGTAGCACATTACATGCATGATATTACTTCGCTTCGAAACTATTGCCTATATTAATTACGAGATAGCATTCTAAGACAATTATGTAATTAAAACACATCTGAAGCCAGAAATTATTATATATCACTTTCATAATTCTATTCATTTAATTTTTTGAAGGTCTGCTAATTCAACGATCTCCATTTACTCTGCCTCGATGGAAGTATAAACAATCTGACATGCGCAGAAGCAGGAGATTGAGCAGCTACCCAGTGTCCTTTGCCCTATCTGTTTGCAACAACGGAGTTATCCAACTTTCTAAGAGAAATGTCCCCTCCTATAAATTTAACTTCGTGGTTTTAATGGACGACAATGCGCGTCTCCGTAGATCTATCATCGTTGACGACTTTCTGGAGAGTGGGGGATTGCGCGTATGGAGTAACCGGCTTACTTGCCGGATCTTTATCCAATTAAAAATCTTTTGGATGCCCTCGGCCTTGCTGTATGCAGACGTTTCCCACCTCCAGCAACTCACAGAGATTTAGAAACTTCCCTACATGGGGAATGGGGATTACTATACTCTGCGGTCGTTGACCACCTCCTAACAAACATCACATGCTGTACACGCTGATTATCACAAGCTGTACACTTTGTACGAAGGTGATGGGTACTCACATAGCCTACTATTCTCGGTGTTAGCTGTTTGTTTTACAAATATCATTTTGTTAATGATGCAAATATGACATCACCTTATAATTTATGAAAATTCAATAACTTTTCTTTAAATCTCTGTATGTAATTCATTGTTTTGTTTCATGAATAAACATAGAGCTACTTACTTGCGGCATTTCGTGTCAATCAATACGTAAAATGGAAAAAAATTGTCCAGTTTTTTTGCATTTTACAGCTCCGTACTTAACTTTTGAAAGTGAGTGTAGCTCATCATGCTCAATTAACTTTACCCTGTAATAAATTAAAAGAATTACGTCAATTTTTGTGCTAAATTAAAAAATAAATCACACTGCATATTTGGGGGGGAAAACTAACAATCTTCATGCCATAAAAATACTACTTTTACCACAGTTCTTTTGTCCAAAGTCAGAATATTTAAAATATGACGGATATTCACGTTGTTTTTGGGGACATGTACCTTTATCATTCTGATAATTCGATTAATTGAAAACTTCATAGTAAAAGGGTAGGTCCAAATGATGAAGACGATTGTTGAGGGCTTCATCATTCGGGCTTTTCAGGCTCTTTCTTGTCAGAACGTCTTCAGACTAAATGCCCTCGAAGGTACATTCAAAATTTTGAGAGTGTATGAAAGTCATGAAGCATAAAATCCCAACCTATATCACTATCAACTATACAACTATGCAACTATAGGTTGGAAGTTGAAAAATTCGAATGACTGAAATTTTAAGGATTTCGCATATTTTGAACCTATCTATGGCAATGCAGAGGATTCGCGCTACAACGTGATCTATCTTACGCGAACAGACATGACTCTTCGCCTAGAACACGAGATTTTTCGCCAACAGTAAGAAGCGCCAACATTCATTTATTCATTACTTCATGTTGAAAATGGTAATATATAGCTAGGGAATTCTTTAAAACAGTTACAGGGCTTTTTATAAGTATCAAATCAATGTGCATGCGTTTCGGAAACTTACGTGGAGATTCTGGGTTGCATCCCTCACGTAAGTCAAGACTCAAGACCTCACTGTAGTACATATAATGCAGCAATTTTGTTCTTTTAGCTAAGACAAAAGGAATTAAGTGTTATGTATCCATCTTGGATAATTCGCACATGCTGCATGCTATTTATATTCAATGCCAAATGCTTACATATGTTTCAGAAGTACAGTGCTGTAAATTTCAAGTTTTTTTTTTTTTTTGGTCTACGACGAATCATTTCCCAAACACTATTAATAAAGGTGAAGTAAGTAATTTTAAACCAACTGCTAAAGGATTGCCAGATAGCGCTGAAGTAGGAATATGTCAAAAGTCGCCAATATAGTCATTGGTGATGATTTATCACTAAATTTGGCGCCAAAATATAAATCCACCAAGCTGAAACCCGTTAGGGCGATATCTTTTGAATTTGGGGAGAAGTAGTCAACCCTACTGTTTATTCAATCGGAATATTTAATAGCTTCTGTACAGGTATTTATATTAGTGTAAATAAAGGAAGTATAACTAAAATATGGCTGACGAAGATTGAAAAACAGCTTTAGTATGCAGTTTTAACACAGATTTCAGCACGGACTTTCTCATGGGGGACATTCTCTTTTTATGGCTTTCTCATGGGGGGTCCAGCGAGGGCGGCCATAAAGGGGCCCTTTTTGGCCGTCCTTCGACCAAAAAGAGGCCCCCTGGATTGGCCCCTCTGAAATATTTTGAAGGGGGCCCCTAAATTTTAGGGGGCAATTGCCCCCCTTAAAATTCAAGAAAATTCAGATATCACCCATTTGAAAACAGTATTTTTTACAATGGGAAGCATTTTGTCCCCCAATGATACATGCCAATTTACACCAGTGGTAACCCGGTCAACAGTTTCACAGGGGGCCCTAAACCAAACTACCTTCTTAGTTTTGTTTTATCTCACAGAATAAAAATTTCAAAGATTTCTTTAAATTATGCCTCACCATGGCACAGTGGTTATGTCATTGAAAATGGTAGACGGCCGATGTGTGAAGGTCCTGGGTCTGGGTCCCATTGCGCGGCGCTCGATCTAACGGTCTGGAGTTTTGGTAAGTTTTTCTCCAGATGTAACGCGAATACCCGATACAACCCCTTAGAAAGTCCTGCTACCAAGATACCCCTCCTCCTTGGCAGATAGACTTACGTTTTTTTCACTCTAATAACTTTTCTTGAACTACGATAAAATCGATTCACATTTTCTTTTAGAGGGCACTCACTGCGTTTACACTCAAAGAAAGAACTTGAGAGAAAAAGTAAACGCGTATTCGTTTCAAAACTCTGTGGTATGGACTAACTATTGTGATCCTTTTCTCAGAATGGAAAAAGGAGGCGTCTATGGAATAAATACAACCAAAGAATTAGGCAATAAATCCTTTGTCCAGTGGGCAACAGTATGGGGCTATAAATTTCTTTCTTCTCCACCAGCTTCCAAACTTTCTAGTGTCTTGAAATTCGATAGCACTTGCATTGTCTGTGCGTGCTTTACAATAGTGCAAGATAGGAAGGAAGCTTTTTATGTTAGAGTTTCTATTCAATGCTTCTAGCTAACCAAAGACCACACCTACCTTTTTTTCTCTCGTTGATGTGTGAGAGACGCAACTAAAAGTGAAAAATTATGTTTCTCTGGACAGCTAATTTTCGCCTATACTGTGCTCTGAATAAATACTGCTCAGCTATACAAATATAATAATACCTAATACAGACAAATTTAATTACATTTTTACCTATGATGAGTAGCTGTTCAGGCCAAGGTGGCGTAGTTTTCTAACGAATTATTCTACCACACCTTGGGTCTGGGTTCGATTCCCAGCAATAACTTGGGTATCTGTGATGTCCTTGTTGTCCTAGGGGTAATGACGGTCACCCATTGAGTACCCCTTCACAAACGGCTATAGCTTTTGGCGGCCGCCTGCCAAGGTTTAATGTGCCAGTGTCGTGCCGTCAAAAAAATAAAAGAAAAGAAGAAAAGGATGAGTATATTAAAGCAAAATTCATACCTCCTTCTCATTTAAAAAAATCATGTTTTTTTAACAGAATTAAATAACATCGGACACTTGTAAAAATTCGGAATATCTCTTTACATTCTGTAATGTATAAATTTTACAAGCTTATAAGGATTAATAAACATTCAGCAGAAAAAAAAAATGACACGCTTGCACTATTTTGTAATATGTTTTATAAATGAATAGCACTACAGCCAATATTGCGGTGCAGTTTTTCTCTGAATGGTATCCCCCCCCCCTAAATGCTGTCCTGTAACATCTGGCTGGGTTATGTGACAAAATTTTTGTTTTTTTACAAAAATAGTTTAGAAGTGCATCACAAGGTATCAAAGTCTCACAAGTAGATCAAACTGTTACCGTGTGCTTTTAGTTTTTAAGATATAGGAGTAATTAAAAACATTATTTATTAGCACTCGGGTGCTATTTCTTTCAAGCACGGGATTTTGTCTACGCGGCGAGCCGTGGTCACTTTTCCGTTTGATTCATGTTTTCTGCAGAGTGATTTCATGTCGCTAACGGAAACATAGACTATCCCTTCAGATGATTTTCAAATACCAGGATTCACTTTAGTCGAATGGATAGACAGTGGTTTCCAAAACAGAAAGCTACCTGGAGTTATGATTTTTATAGAGAAAACTTTATAAAAAGAATATGAAGCACTTTACCCGGCCCTACACGAGCCAGATCAATGGTAATCAATTGGTCATTGCGTATATTCAAGATAAAGTGAAATTTGCAATTACATATGCTAGTCCTCGAATTTCTTATGAAGATAAATTAGACGCTATATTCGAAACGTTACTGAAGGAGGATGATTGTAAGACTGTTTTAGTAGGAAATTTTAACATAGAATTAAATTCCGATCAAGGATCCGCATTTCATAACTGAAATGAATACTTTAGATTTTTCATTACTCAATAATCCAAAACATTTCACCACTGGGGGCGAAACAACAATGGATGCAGTTTTAAGCAACAAAATTATGCGAACAGGAGTCTATAGGATCACTTATAATTATCATTTTCCTCTATATGGCAGAATTAATTAAATAGATTTAAAAAAAAAAATCTGAAATTCTTCCAGCCGAGTGCGTACATAAAATCTGGAAGAATTTTAGATTTTTTTTTTTTTAATTTTATTTTCATATGCCACGCCGCTCGCAGTCATTTTATCCATGCTAATTCATTTAAGATTAGATCTGCATTCGAATTTCTGTGACAGTATTTTATCTCAAAGGGAGACTTGAATCTACAACTCAAAGAAACAAAATATATTTATTTCTCATACTTCTAATTTTTTTCAAAAAGAGGCGTTGTCTCTTTTGAGAATTTTTTAAAAATATTTTTCCAAGCTAAGAAGTTTACTTACCCACAGGCCTAGATCCTTCTTGTAGATAATTGGCCTTAATCCCACAACACAACATATTCAACATTTAGTGAAACTTTTATAATTTAATACTTTTTCGCAAAAATTTGAATAATTAATATTTTTGTATTCCATTAAATTTATTTACAGTTTTTGAATTCAGCTTGGATCCCAAGGTAATTTTTTGCCCCCCCCCCCCCCCAACACTGAGTACAACTGCTTTATATGAAAGTTTCAGCTAACTGTGAAACTAATTTCACATTAGAGAGGAAATTACAAAATGTAGAACTACTTTCATGCTGAAAATACGCAGTGAAGAAGCTCTTACAGGGAGGAGGAAAGCAGACGTCAGACCCAGTCCACTCCCATACCTTCAGGCCTTTAGCTCGACGCTCGTTACGTTGTCCATATTGTGAAAAAGCCCGAGATGACACCCCCCCCCTCGCACTCGTGACCTGTGGGTCAAGAAGATGGCATTGTACATCGGTCAACCTTCTGATGTCAGCAAACATGCAACTTCCGCAAAGCTTTTTGTATTTTTTTTTAATTAACCATTAATTTTGAGCGTGCAAAACTAATGTAATTGTTATAATTGAAATAAAATTGTCGAAATTCACAGGCAAAACTTCTTTTTAAAAAATGTTATATTTAAATGAAGCACGAATTCAAAATGGTGTTCGGCGAAAACTTGCACTTTGCTTTCACTAGGGGGGGGGGTTCAAACCCCATGAACCCCCCCCCCCTTATATACGTCCGTGGATTTCAGTCCCGAAGAAAGACTTTATGGAACAAGGAAGATGAATGCGCCAAATTCATGGATTATGCTACACTTTCCAACACAATGGAACAAGGAAGGGAAATGGCGCTTACACGTGGATCGTGATACCCTTTCCAACATAGCGGAACAAGCAATACAAATAGGGCTCTTATATGGATTATGTTACACATTCCAACGTAATGAAGCAAGAAAGACTGATAGGGTCGACGTATGATACGCTTTATAGCACTTTATTGCGTATTTTAAATATGAAAGTGTTTCAGATTTTTTTTTTCAAGTGAAAAATAATAATTTTACTTCTATGAGACTCTATTGTCGTTTATCTTTGATGAAGGTAACAATACCTGAAATCGATATAGTATATACACTTTGTTCTATGTTTTAAAATATACTTTTCTATATTTAAAATTTCTGAAATATTACAATAATGGAACACAATATATTTTTATACTTGGAAAATGTATATTGATTCGAAATTTAAATTACATGTAAAATCAAAAATATTCTTTTAATTATGATTCCCAATTAAAACCTTCACATGATAACTTGATTTTAAAAACTGTAAGTCCTAAATTAATAGAAAAACGATTAATTAATTGGAAACCATCCAAAACCCACGTCAATATGGAATATTTTTACACAAATTTAAATAATTTAAGCAGGCTATTAGTAAAATTTAATATACACTACCCCATTTCTTAAAAATGTGCTGTTTTAATTGTTGTTTTTCTTCATTTCAAACGCAAATTAATGCTTACACTGTTATACGTCTTCTAAAGGGATTTATATTTCACTACGTGGGTAGTAATTAAAATACGTAATTAAGAAACAAAATGCATACATATTCATTAATATAGCTAAAATATTATATTTATTTCTATTAATTCTTCATCAACTTTTTATTTAAATTATGCTGCTAATAAAAATGGGGCATTTAAAATGTGTTGATGTTTCAATTTTTAAGAATTATTTTTAGATGAATTTTATGTTTTGCTTCAACTGAGATAAATTAATGCAATTTCATGCTAGAAAATTAAAATTATTCATATTTGTACATTTGACTCTTTTGAATGCATTTTTATGCAATTTAGTTTTTTATAATCAACGCATTTAATTTAAAAATCATTCCGTTGAGTGGAGAAACATTTTGTTCATATATTGTTTAAAACTTGTGAAATTGAATTAAAAAAGAATGCGTTCGATGAATATTTCTCGCACTTGTTCACATTTTTTCATTTAAATAAAGAACAATTTCATCATAGTAATGCAATATAGATGTATTTTCAACTATTTGTTTGCACTGCTAAAATTTAATTTTTCTTACACTAAACAGAGCAATTATTTATTTTTAATTTAGCTGTCATCACTGTGCCAATGAAAGCTGACATTTCAGTTGAGTTCAATTTTTTTATGAGTATGATCTGTTAAAGTAATAGTGAGTAATGCTAATTAATTTCCATTACATAATGTGTATTTATTGTTTCCGTATCCTTTTTAAACAGCGGCAGCAATTTCAAACGCTTTTGATTTATTTTTATACTTCATGTTCTTGTTCATATTTCCTTAAAATATAAACACTGCTTGTTTTGATTTTACTGTGAAAATTTTAACTTGTTTTGCACCTTCTCATAAAACAAAAGCTTTTTCGAACGTTAAAACTCAAAAATAATTAATGCTCGTGATCGTGATTTAGTGTGGACTAAAACTGATGTTCTAAAATCAGTTAGGGTTGTTGGGTCAATTGCTAAAATCAGTTACACATACCGGGTTGTGTAGTGGCTGAAGAACCATTCTACCATACCATGCATCTGGGTTCAATTCCTCAGCATGGATTTGTCTGTCATTTCGTCCGCTCTTTCGAAGGAGGCAACGCTTGTCTACCTATTAGGTGATCCCATGATAAAGTGACCAGTAATTCCAGCCTTAGTAATCGCCAATGCCTATTAACGGCAAGTGTCTGCCATTAAAAATAACTAAAAAAAATTCGTAGTCGCGAAATTCAAAAGGTTCTGACAAGGTTGGCTCTAGAATTGTGCAGCTTGTGCCACACCACAGCGTGCAAGTATGCCAATTCCTAGCAATATAGCCTAATAATAAATCATAAATTTGATCATTTGCTCACATTATATGACTTCCAACTGATCAAAATAGAAACGATTCAACATGTAGAGAGGAAAACGAATGGAAAGTTAACGAAGAACACCGAAACTGAGAGAGAGTACAACTATTCTCTCTTCCTTTACAGTGCCTTATAGCTTACGGGCTTCAAGGGGCTTCTCTATGTATTCATTCCGGGGAAACGATCACTGCAGTGTTTTTCTGTGGAGAAAAATTCCTTTATAAATTCACGGTTTTTAGAACCTTGAATTTGTAAAGGAATTCCGCTAAATGTTTTTTGATCTTTCGTTTTTTTCCTTGTTCTCAAAACATTTATCCAACATTATTGCGGTACAAAATTTTTCTAATGCAATTGGAATTGATTTTGTATAAATAAATAAATAAGTAAATAAGGAAGCATTCTATAGCTCGTTTTAAAGCTTTGGATTTGTAAGGGCAGTTTTCTATTTAGGAAAGCATTGCGATGATCATTTCCTCGGAGAGAGTGAAGAAGTTTCTTAAGTGACCATGAAGTAACAATAGGAAATTACTATTTTTTACATCTAGATATTTTAAAATCTGAATTTTAAATGTACGTTACATCAATAAAATACTACTCTCTTCTGACCCTACTGATGATTAAGCATATGTACTAGTATATGATAAGTGTAAGTAAAAAGGGATGGAGAACAATTACTTTTCAGAATACTCTCGATGGAGAAGCATTTTCTAACGGTAACGCTTGAATGCACAGTTTATGTAAATCAGTAGAGTAATTTTCCCTTTAAAAGCAGATGATTAAATAACACGCATGACTAAGTATTTAAATTTTCTAAGGTACCTATAGTGGGCCAAAGTATTTAAAAAATATCTTTTTAAAAAAATATCTCAAAAATAAAAAAAACTATTTTGAGCTTTTTCATCCATTCTCATACTAAAGAATGAAAAAAAAATGTATATATATTTTCGAAATAAAATGCAAAATCTCTTTTGCTCTTTGATTCTGAAAATCTCAGACGCATTCTCAGTTACGACAACGCAACACTACAGCTAATTACTTTTAAAAACAAATTACGGTATTTTTCTAAATCGCTACGCAGAAAATAAATTTTTAAGACTTTTTTCACTTTTCTGTACTTTGTAATGTGTTTAAAGGCATGTTTTGAAGGGGAAAAAATCTATTTACACTTCTCATAAACTGCCTAAGACATTTTGAAACTTTACATAACTAAAATAGATTAAGCCTTCGACAAATTATTCTTTTGTCGGCTTTTTCGTTCTATTGCACTTTCGAATAAATGTATAAAACACTTCATCTGGATATATTTACTTTAGCATGAGCTGCCTCAGCAGTAAATTCATAAGTGTAATTTATTAAAGCACTTAAGGCTTAGCAATAACGACTGAAAAAAAAAGTTTTTCCCCTTTTTCTCAAGTGGTTAACAAGACAATTTATAAATTATCGTTTTAACAAGATTTATTGCCTTTGAGTGAGAAATAAATTCGAAGCCAAAATTAATGTTTTGGAAGTTTCTAATATTAAGAAGTTGGTTATTGAATTTGGTTTAAAGAGAAATTGTATTTCTCATTATGATTTATAGTTAAGGTTTTGCTTAACTACTTTGAAACATTTATATACGTGATTTTTCCAACGAAAATAAGGTAATTACTAATGCTATAAAACATTAGGCTTTCGAAAATTAAGTTTTTACTGAGCATTTTTAATGAATGTTTTGTAGATGGAAAGCTATGTCTCGTAAATATTTTTTAATATTTCAAGATAAATAGTTTTATATGATTAGCTAAAAAATTCTTAAAATAGTTAACTCAACTTTTCAACTTATTTATCTAAATTTTTAAGTATGGGGTGTAGGAAGGATTATTTAGTGATTAGGGTTAGTAAAAATAACTATTTAAAAAATATAAATACATTTATACTGTGTCTCAGAAGTATTGGAATTGGAATACTATAAAACAAATTTTGCATTTGAGTCCTGCCTTGTTTAAAAATTATGATTGTTCCATTTCATGTTATTCACGAGTAAATTTTTTTTAGGATTTGAAATAAAATTGGATCAAAACTTTTTTATAAGCTATACTAATATAATGATACGATAAAAAAAAAAGATTCAGTAAAATAAATATTACTTTCCCTGAAAAAAAAAATTGTTTCGAAAGTCGGTCATGTGATAATATTGCAGTTTCATCTACTGAAAATTTCAAACAAAAGAAAATAATACGTAAAAATCACAAATCATTCAGTGCATAGGTTGCAGAAAGGCTAATAAATCTGGTTATGAAGATAGACGGAAGGCAACATATTTTAAACTTGTATACATCATGTACAATTAAAACTTACACCCCATCCTTTGGCATTTGAATTCTTTTTATGAGAATACACTCTCATTCACTGGTCTGATCAATAGTCTGTATTTTCTGCTTCGATTCTGAAAACCCTAAAACTCCATTCTCAGCAACATGATTTTTTTTTCTGTGCGTGGACACCATCTTATACTGTCACTGATAATTACTAGTCGTCAGCTTTCGTCAAAGGAGGGTTTTTCCATTTTTAAGCTTTAAATGCTACTCTGTAATCTATACTGAAAAGTATTTCTTCTCAACCTATAAAAAGATCCCGTTATCTTATGGTACAGTATATGCTTCTGGTGGGTCCTAAACAATAATGGTAGTAGAAGTTTTCAAACCACCATTTTTCATCTTGCGAGTGGACACATAAAGTGTCTTACATTTGAAAAAGTCTTTAAATTCTGTCTGATCTGCATCATATCAAATTCTGCGCAGACCTTTCTAGATCATCGCCTAAATTACTTGGGAATCAACAGGAAAGATGTATCTTCCTTTTCTGAGTTTAAGACTTTATGAAAGTTTTTGATATCTTGGATTTTGTGCAGCGACTACTAGACCATGTGAAATAACAGCACACGACTCGCGTTTAGTACATTAGTCAAGTCCCATAAAGTTGAATGTACGCCTCCCATCAGCTGGCTCAAGTTCCCTTATACAGATTTTAAAATCCGAAGATCTTCCAATTTACCACTCTCAGTTCTAATGTCCTGCCTAGCCAACCATGATGACCAATGGAATGCTTAATGAATCTAGAGTAACAAATGCCGTCAGACGCAATATTTTTCATGAAACGTTTTAAAATTTTTATTAGTTAAAACTAGTCTTTTTTACAAACCGCTAACCGATCTCGAATGATTTAGAAATACAGAACAAGTTTGTGGTGCAACTGTGGAGAATAGAAAAAGACCCATCAGTGCATATTCCACCGCACCCCATTACAAAAGAAAATCATTCAAAAAGTTTGCTAAAAAGTACATTTGAAAGAACGCAAAACATTTTAAAAAGATCTTTTCATAAAATCATGAAAACGGTTCATAATTGTTTAAAAATCTCCAGTAAAACTCAATCGACAACTTAGCATCCTGGATCCTGAAGAATCTTGTTTAGATTTTAGGTATATAAAGAAAGACCCAGAAAGCTTCATTATCAGAATTAATACACATATTAAAATTGACTACCAGTAAGTTTCTCTGTCGGATTTTATAAAATGCTAAACATTACCTGTGAGCTTTTCTATATGACCTTGTAAAATGATAAAACTGACATCTCCATTATCTAAATTGGAAAAAAATCATTTTTTTAAACCTCCGACCTCTCGGTCATCAGTTGACGAGCAGTTCAGTACAAAAAATTATGATAAAAACTATCACCAAAGGCTTTGTCAGTAACATTAGAAGGTAAATAATTAAGAATAACAGGACAAATGCTGACGGGCTCTACAATAATAGACATACCAAGGTCGCAAAGGGGGAAAATATCTGTATCAGTCAGCTCCAGTCTATACAGGTGACTCTGGCAGTCATGTCCCGTGCCAAGTCTAAACCAACCATGGCAGTCTTCAAACGCCGACCGCTCCAGGTATAGGACTGGAAATTCTAGTTGATTTATTTAAGAGTGAGTTCCATTTTTTCCCAGAAACTTTCTCATTATGTAGGCTGGTATGGTTGGATTTGATAGAGCAGGAAATACATCGCTTTATATGTGGCAAAGGTAATGAAGGATTAGGTTGCTTTATTTAAGGTTGATTCTTGGTTGCTCATTCCCGTAGGCCCCGCAATGTCTTGGGATCCACTAATGGCCTTATCACACTAAAGGGAAAATCCGAGCAATTTCGCGCTGGACCAACTTTTCCGACGGACTTGAAGGCGTGGTTATCTTTAAGGGTTGCAAAAGTAAACAAACTGTCTACGACGCCAAATAGTCATCGCATTGCTGATTTGGCGAGCAGGTTCTTATTTTACTTATCGTGCGTTGGTATATTTACATCAGATCGGCAGCAATTTCGGCAGCATCGGATGGGCAGTGATCTCTAATTCCAAAGTCCACTTGAACGCGGCCATTAATTTTATTTACACGTGATTCTGACATCGAGCCAAGCTTCGAACATAGTAGTAGTCGCCATTGCCCGAAATTTCGTCTGACTCGGATTTCTTCCTTCGGAAAGGAAAAAGTTGGAGTTCGCGGTCGTCAAGGTAACGGCGGAGAAAATCGGCCGGAAACTTGATTTGCAAGGAAAGTTGGTCGGATTATTCTCAGTGTGATAGCCCTATAAAAGG
The DNA here is from genome assembly GCA_038373885.1 of Cheiracanthium punctorium. Lineage (NCBI taxonomy): Eukaryota > Metazoa > Arthropoda > Arachnida > Araneae > Cheiracanthiidae > Cheiracanthium > Cheiracanthium punctorium. Next base: position 14,774 of record JAWZYV010012893.1, read on the forward strand.
CAATGCAGTTCTTGTTGCTCAACAGCTTATCAATCTTTTCCATGTAGTTCTTGAAAATCTCCCAATCGCAGTGATTGAGAGTTGCCTGGGACATAATTGTTGCCCTCTAGAATCAACAAAAAGTCAATACTTTCCTTCTCACACTATTCAATTTTTCTAATGCAAAAGAAATGACATCTATTTCGCCATCAAAATTGTTGAAGTGTTTACCAACGGCATAAGATAATGTAAAGTCCGTAGAATAGACTCCATCGCAAGCATTTCTAACGGCCCCATCAGCCGAACCATCAGTGTAGACATGGATCCAATAATCATCCGGGAACGTTCATGTACAGTAGCCATGGAAGTATATTTCAATTCGGAATCAAGAAAATATTTCTCGTTAACATCAGAGACAAGGTTCAAATAGCCCTCAACAAGTTTAAAAGGGACGTGATATTAGTCGCCTACTCCGGTGCCCCCTGATCTCAACTGACTACTTGTCGCCTTGGAAGCAGCCCTTTCTGTACACAAGACAATATCAATATGTATACAGCACCAAAATACTGCGGGTGCATAATTATAAAATTTATTCTAAAACGACCACTTTATGGTAATACTCGATGAGAGGTGGCTGCACTACCCCGTAAATTGCCACAACTGGGATTCCAGCTCTCTATGTAACCTAATAGCAAGTCTACGACATTCTTGGGTACTTGGCCTTGCGCGTTCGTTTAAATAAGGGTGTTATCCTTTTGTCTTGGTTTGGTGTTATCTACACATCCTGGTTTCTCTCCACTTTCTGTAAAGCCTAAGGACTGACGTGAAAGACTTTAAAGTCGACTTTTTGACTAAGTCGTAAGCCTCAGCTCAGGTCTCAACCTCAATGTACCTATCACGTTATCAGAGTACTGCCCGTGAAGTTGCTTTTTCACTAGGAATAAAACTCAACAGTTAATTCCTCGTAAGAGCATTATCAAGATATACAAGTGCTCTCTATCAATAAAAGGCCACTATTTTATTCCACCAGTGCCGAACTTTATCATATTAGATACTTTAAAAACTAATTTTTGTAATGACTCTTTACATTTTTCAATTGTGTCGTCATTATTTCTAAAAAGCCAACAGAATTTTGCTACATTCAGGATGGTAATATGGTAAATACAGATGATTACGAAACTCATCAAACACAGAGTATTTTAATACCCTATACGACAAATTGCGTTTCAGAAGCGCATTGGTCTTTGTTTTTCATAGGGGGAAAAAATGACAGATTTTATTAAATCTTGTTTGAAAACCAGTGAAAAATGAGCAACAAATTTAATCTGAATCTGTGATAACAGTTTATAAGTAGAATATCCCGTCTTTAATATATACTCTGAATAAGAAATGATACCATTAATAAAGTGTTTTTCTATACTCTGGGAAACTATTAAAAACGCATTTCAGATCTGCTATCTGGAAACGGTCCAAACAACGATTTGATGCTCTCAACTCTGAAGTTATATAGAGTCTGATGCTGAAATACATTTTATAAACGGTAGTTGACTTTATCATAAAAAGCTTTTTGAATTTTTTAAAAAGAAAAATAGTAAAAGCATTATTTGGTGAACTGAAGTTTATCATTTGAAGTTTAGCTTCAAATGATAAACTTCAGCTTATTTCTTAAAAGTAAGTTGTTAATGAATGTAATAAATTTATTTTTAGTAGCATTAAAAATAGTTTATGTCATGCTAAACAGAAGAAATGTACGTGTTTTACTAGATTAATTTTTTAAAAATAAAAATGTATCTGACGATATGAATAATGTAAATATATTATTAAAGTGCATGTCCATATTTTCTAATAAATATGTCAAACAATTTTCCCTTTCGCATATAGTAATTTTACTATTTTAATAAAAATATATGCTTTAGGGAAAAAGTTTCTTCTTTTATATCAATATTAATTATTTTTTATCCAACAAAATCAACAAGACATTTTCTTGAAAGTAGTTGACATATTCTTCTTCATCATCAAAACTTCACCTCCAGATGAAGACATTCCTTTCCGAAGGTAATTGTTGTATATATGAGCGCGCGTGTATGTTACTATGATATATTTAAAATGTAGTTAACATTTAATTTTTGTTTATTACACTAATTTGATTCACACTTTCTTTTCAATCTGTGACACGAAATTTAAGAGTCGTTCAAGGGAGGGTATTTCGAAGTCTGATTCTCAAGACTTCGAAATAACCTCTAAAACTGAGACAACATGGGGACTTTGAACTGCGCTCAAAATCCCCTCTCTAGTCTCTCATGTACCGACTTTGAATGCAATTCCCAAACTCAAGGAAAGTAAAATATTGAATATTATCGTCTTTTTTTTTTAAATTTAGAGTCAATTCTTGTGTATATTACATCGATACATAAGTGCGCGCGCATGTGTGTATTAAGCAGTCCATGCAAATAAATCTTAATAAATCACCAGTGCAGAAGTCTCAGTGCACGATGTTCTTATGAATTGCTAAAATGTAGATGGTACAACTTGAATCTAAAAATGAAAAGATAATTTGCTACTCTTTTCATGAAACACATGTGGAAGCAGAAAAGAAAATGTTTTGAATCAAAAGCCGAAGTCCATTACAGTTAGTAAGTTCTATGGATATTTTCTTTTATACTGCATAGATGTAGCTCGCAGGTCATCGATAATGACCTGCGAGCTAAATGATAAAGTCATTTAGATCCCCTTTGGTCTCCTCGGGAATAGGGAGACAACTGCTTTCTACAAGATTTTTCAAGGGGAAATTCTTCCGCTATTGTATAGCGAATGGTAAAAAGATGAAATGCCACTAGTATTGCAATCAATGCGAGAGAAGTTGTCTAAGTCCAGTTAAGCTTCAAAAACATTGACTCTAGTATTCACGCTCAAAGAATGAGACTGGTTTGTTCTTGCACTACCACTGTGCGATGGATCAAGCCAGTATCGGCCTAAGAGAAAAATGATATGCGTTCAAGAATGAGTTTTGGCACCCCCTTTCAATGAAACTGGGTATAGAAAATCCTGCCAAAAACGATACGGGTGCCCTGTAACTGAAATTTATCGGAACTTAATACCTGAGGTTTTTATTACGTTTTCATTATTTTTATTTTTAATGACTTATACCAATTCTAGAGACTATTACAGGTATAGTACAATACTTCGATAGGCTTGCTCTGCTGTATTTATGTGTAAGGAGCAAATTACTAACATTCCATTTCTTGAACAAAAGTTGTCAACATATTCAAATGACTGATTTGAATTCTAAATTACATAAAAATGTAATATTTTACCACATTATTTTTACAATTTCTTCAAATTTCAGCACTCCTTTTATTCAAATTTTACAGATACTAACTGTATGCATTCGATAGAGTCCAGTCGATTGCGTAACAGGCTCTTGCGATATTACTCTGTTAGGAGTCTGCCTTGAAAATTGCATTTTTATAAAAACCCTTCAAAATGTTCAATATTAAATATAAAATCAATATGTATTCACTTTATGATAACTGGAGCCAGCAATTTAGCATAGCTGGTATTTTAATTTTATCTGAATAACGTTAGCAATTGCTGTATTAACTGCAACTTAGATAATTGTTGATAAATTCATGAGTATTAATGAGCATTAAAATACCGCTAAAAATAAGAAAATATTACCAATGTTACTGATTTTTGCAAAATCCTCCTTTGATCAGAAAAATGGAGTGAATACAGAGTGTCTACAATAACAGTCCTCGGCCTGCTAATAATTGTCCTATAAAAAGGAAACTAATGGGAAATTTTATTGTGTGTGAATTTGAGTCCACCAATTATATTGAATCAAAAATGTAATAAAACATTAGATGCTTTTTATTCGTATTGTTAAAAAGCATTTCATTTGTTTTACACTTTGTACTTAAAATCAAGAACAAGTTTTGTGTACACACTGTTAAATGAATTTCATATTTTCTTTAAACTTATTAAGTGGAATTAATTTTATTATTTGGTTTCCTACATTACCCAACACATTGTTTTAATTCTATAACTATGCTTCTTTTAAAACATTTTCAGCTTATTCCTACTACTTGATGCATCCCAAGCCTAGATGTGTACCTTTAGCAAAATGTATTTAGGGACATTAATTACAGACTTTTCTCAGTCGTTAAATTCCTAAGATGTATGCGTAGTAAATCATTCCCCCAAATATCCGAGGAGTGCTAATTGCGAAGCTGTCTTCACGACTAATGGACTTTTAAAGAGAATTTCTATTTGCTCTCAAAGTAGTCATTCTACTGCTCTTAGATATTTATCTCGGATTTCTCTGGGACTTTACGTCTTCGGCCGCGTTTTAAATGAAAAATTTTTGTCAAACACTATAGTTAGTCACCATTTAGAATTCGGTAATTTAACTCTAGAAAAGAGATGGGTTTGTTTGCAGAATGCGTTGAAATTATTATCTCCATTATTCAATCTAACTGTAAAATAATATTATCGTCAGACTACTGGACCTAGAGATAGTTTGAAATTCCAACAGCTCTGACTATCAACGTATTTACAGGTCATTTGATATTTTATTGAAGTATAAGGTGTGTCACTTTCAAACAACACAGAATATCTGTTAGTATAACACTTAAAGCATTGTCCAAAAAAAGGAAGTTAAGTAAAAATGTAATTAATTTTCATCAATTTTACACCACTACAAGATCTGTCCATGTGTATGGAAAAAGGTTGTTATGCAATTTAATTTACCACTAAATTCAGGCTTAACCTGTTCTCTCCAATCTCTAAAAAGGCACAACAGCTAGGATTCCTATTTTATGCCCCGTATTATTTCTCAGTATTAGTGTTTGCAAGCTAGAAATAAACAATGGACACAGAAAAAGAATCTGCAACGTTGAGTCCCTTCAAATATTCCTAAGAATAGATTAAACTCGACTTCAAGCTTAAAAAAAATGTGAAAGTAAAGGACAATCTATTTCTGTTTAAACGTTCTGTGCACGTTACCGAGTTCAGGTAATTTTAACTAAATTTGATTGAAAACAGTCATTAAACAAAAAATTCTTTAAGTGCTGTTTGCCTGCTTTAGTTTATGATATTCAGGATATTTTGCATTTTTATTTAAAAAAAAAAAGTAGGTATACTACAGTGAAAACAGGAGCTCTGAGAACTAAATTAATGGTACTACTTCCAATCAGAATAAAAACCTTATACAGGGTGTCTCATAATTATTGCACGAAATTTAAGTGGAGACAGGGTGCAAAATAACGAATTAGGGACCCAATACCACTGCGTGATCAATAACGCCGTTTTCACTTATCTGTTAGTAATCATTCTGGGGAAAATATTGGAGTGTTCGTCTAATTTCTTAACCAAGTTTCATAGACAATTCACTTGTCTCTAAAACTTTCATTCATGGAATGAAATTGAATTTTTAAACTACTAAATTTAACCACAGGTTTTCTGTGAAAAATTCACTTATTTTTGACGAACAATTTTCGTAAGTTCACTGTTATTTTAGCACTTGTTCCAAGGGGATTATTAACAGCTGCATGAAGACGACGTTTCCGAACCCCACATTCCTATGTGATTCTTATTCTTTATAATGTGCCCTACCTCCCTTTCAATTTTTGTACCCATAGCTATGGGACACTCTGTACTATATAGTATATGAGAACATGTTGCTCACTGAAGGAAAATCTGGAGATTTAGACTTTCTGAAATAAGACAATTCATTGAAAAAAAAAGGAAAATGAGAAAGATAAACCATGTCAAACGCATCAATTATAAAGCACTTTCCAACACAATGTTTTGGCGCCAAATTTGGCGATGTATTTTTCTTAAATTTTGTGAGATTCCGGAGATAAGATAATGCTGTAGTACCACTATAGATGCCATTTTATGAGACTCTATAAAAGACCTTTAAATTTTTTTTCCATCGTTTAATTGTAGAATATAAGAATTTTATACTCATTATCTCGTGCTAGAAATGCATTAGTGTCTCTCTAATGCCACAGATTGTAATGTATTGGAATTCTTTTTAGTGTTCTTGTGGAACTATTAATAATACAGACACTGCTTGAAATGGAGAGCATTATTTTGAGAACCTTAATGATATGCATGCCAATATCTTTTTCTAATAAAAAAAGAAACGAATATCTCTAAAATAGGTTTTCAAGAATGGCTGCCCATACAGTGAAATGTATTGGATTTTTTTTTTCCTCTCCTGTAAAAGAACTATAAATGCTACTTAGACCGTTTTCATCAGGGCACATGGTTTTGTTCATAGAAAAACTAAAATTTTAATTGTTTGTAACACTCCCGTATTATAAAAAATGTTTTAATGTTAACGCTTGTACGTATTTTGGAGCTGATTTTTTAATGCTTACAAATCTTCCTATCCAAAAAAGCATAATTAAAAAAAAAATTAAACCTGCATGAAAATTTTACAGTAAAAACAATTTTACATTATTTGCCATTTTCTAAGAGAGAATCTTCTTACAGTTTTGAAGCGAATGCCACGAAATGGTTCCTTTATCTTATAAATGAAGTCAAACATACAAGGATTAAATCCGAGGACTGCACTTCTCATTCTCCCTCATACCATACTTCTCATACCCCGAATAGTGCACTTCTCATACCCCCGATCGAACAAATCAGCCACATCTTACGCCGTACGCGGCCGAGCATTGTCCTGCAAAATGATGAGTGGGTTCTGCAGAAAATGTTGCCATTTCTTTCTCAAAGCTGTTCGTCTGGCCGACGCATGTCTGCTATATTTGTCGTTCTTTAATAAAAGGTTTTACACAATTTGTCACTGTTCTGTTAGGCAGTGCAACTTCCCCGCAAGCCTCCTGAAGACTTTTATTAATATTGTCGTGTTGTACGACATCTGGCACATTGAATCTTTTTCCAAATCTGTCGTTCCTGCTCCGAAAACATTGTGACAAGGTTACATTAAACGTCAGGGCACATCAGCATGACGTCATAGGGAGAGACCACTTGCGCCACTCACGCGTTGTATGAACGAGATTATTTCATGTCACCTCTACAGCAGTGTTACCACTATTAAAGTTCCAACCCACGTATTTTTATCAGAAAAGTTTTATCAAAATCAGAAACTCACTTCTTTTAAATTATAAATAAATTATTGAAAATCAGCGCAAATATATGAATGTCGCAACCTTTTGTAATAGTCCATGTACAGATTTGGAATTTAATTTCGAAAATGGATTTGAAAAATGGTGGTTTTATTGTGTTGATGGCAAAATTAGGTATTTATTTTATAGCAGCTGTGGTTTCCTAGAATTCATTTATTTAAAGTTGTGCAGCATAATAATCTTTAATTTCTCAATCTCCATAATCATATCATAGATATATTGCTGAATAGATTGAAGTGTATTTCAGACTTAACATAAATATCGTAATAATATCAACAAATAATAATTTATGAATGCGCCTTTTAAAAATATAAATAAACAAATAAAATAAAAACTATAAATCAGGAAAAAGCACTGATTTTTCTCCAATTTGGAATAACTAAAGTAATAATTTTGAAACATAGCTTTAGACTTTGTTTCTTTTCTTAATGTTTTAAAGTAGTTTTACAGCTCTCTTAAAATCAGATTTTATAGCTCCCTGGAGAGTACGCCCATGCACAGAAACTTCTTAAAGTGGAAAAAGTAAGCAAAAGTTTATATTGTAAACCCATTTCGTTTCACTCATTACATTTTCTTTTTAACAAAATTATGGTTAAAGATTTTTTTAAGAGGTGTATACTTTATGTTACAGTAATGAGATCAGGCATGCTATTTTCATCGTTTATGCATAATAAATGAAATACTTCCATAATAACTTCTTCGAAAGGAAAAATATACGTGGTTTTCACTCTAAATAATGATATAATCGTAAAAAACTAAGGCTCTAAAGCACAAAAACAAATTATTTTTCATAATCATTTCTCTTTTTTACTTATATTAACTGCTTGGAAAAAGATTGATGTGGGTTATATTTTAACATAATCGAACTCTGTTTTTGTAAACCCAGATTTAAGGAGAACCCGGGCTTTACGAAGGAAATTATAAGAAACTGCTGATTGATTTATTATTTTTTTTCGGGCACTTGACCATCAGACATTCTCCACTGGCTCATAGGTGGGCTATCATCGCTTCCTATGAAAGGACGGACGAAATGACACCCAAGTCGAAGCCGGGAATCAAACCCGGATCCGCGGTGTTGTAGAATGTTCTCTAGTCACTACACAACCCGGGTTGCCTGTGACTTCAGTGTTGAAAATCATTTATAAAACACGGTTATTACAAGCAAGACTCGGATTCGACAAGCATTTTTTTTTTTCATAATAACGTCATCCAATTTTTCTTTTCGGTAAAAAAAAATTCTTGAAACTCAATTTTTCTTTCACAATCAGACACGATCGAAGAGGATGAAGAAATATTTGAGACAGAATGTCTGTCGATTAAGTATGAATTAAATGAATCAGACTTTCAAAATCATGTTACAAATGACGGCGAGCTGACTACATACAAAATCTCAACTAAAGTAACCACGATCTCAGAAATTTCAAGAAGCTTCACCTGATGCAGATACTAATGGCATTAATACACTTTTTTTTGATTTCTTGTAGAATTCATAAAATTAAATGTAAGTAAAATGCCTTCGTCTACAGAGAGGCACTCAATATTTCTGGGTGATTAAGTATTCCGCAGAATTTAGGATTTCGAAATACTGTATTCTTTTCTCATTATTTTCTACTTTTTCGTTATTCTATCAATCCTGTAGTTTTAACATGACTTGTAATTATGAAGATGATTCTTGTGAATATAATTTTGGTAGATCTTTATTCTTTAAAACCAAGCATAGTTTTATCAGGGTTAATTTTCCTATTCCTCTTGTCTCATTTGCCGAAAGTCAGTAATAAAACTGACACTTCGTTGACATGCACTGTTGATATTTTCTTTCAAAACATCATATAGCAAACACTCCATATCTAGCCAAAAAAGCTTTTCGAGAAATTCTGGTAACATTACTAAACGGGAATCTTTAAAAAAACACTCAATTTTTAGTCGGAGGGATGGAATCTTAGCGTACCAGCAGGACAATGAAGTAGTGATACATACGATTTGGTCTTTCGAACGCGTGCAAAAACTTAATATGGTGTACGTATTGCTTGCTTTGTAATTATTTTATGGTTATTGTTTCTAAAGATTCCAAGTTTGTTTATTATAACTTCATAAAATTCTAATTATAAAAATAACCCGAAAAAAAAAGAATGATTTTTTCCTAAAATTCAAGAATTCCGACTAAAAAAAAACTGTGTACAATGCATGATGCAACAGAAGGATTTTGAAATATTTGCAGCTCATTAACCCTTTGAGGCGCAACCCTTTCCCAATGCTGAAAAAGGGCAGCCGTTGCCATCGCTCGACTTAACTACCAGCAAGATGGCGGGCCATCGAAACGTTCATCGCCTGCCACAGATCTAGAGACCCTTTTTTGACGACAGCTGGCTGTCGACAAAAAAGGCTCGACTTGCTGGAAGTTAAGTCGAGCGATGGCAACAGCTGCCCTTTTTTCAGCATTGTGCAATCTATCCAGCTGTTCTCGCATTCTTTCATTTTTCGGCAGATGTCAGAGCTGTAGAAAATAATCGTGATCATTTTTTACGGGAAATGACGTGCTGAAAAGTAAAGGATTCTCGTGGAGCTATGTCACCCGCAACTATTTTTAGAGAAATCAAAACTATTCTTCGTGACTGACAACAGTCAAAACGTCAGAGTTTGGTGTTCCCAGAGCGGGATCACTGCGCGTTAAAGGGTTAAAATAATATTTATTAGTTTAAATAAGCGGTTGGAGGATCTGAGTATCATATTTCATTGCAATAGCTGTTTGAGTGTGAAAAACAGTTGGTTTTGAAATTGGAGATTTTTTGTACATTAATTTAAAAATATATTTGCTTTTATTATATTTCCGAAATTCTCATGAATACTTCTATTGGCTGCTTAAATACAAAGGATTTTAAATTTTATTTGCCTGAATCTATATAAATAAAATTAGACTTTTGTCTGTACATTTCTTGGAATTCAAAAATTTTACAATTTCTATCCGTTTCAAGCACCCGGGATTCCGATGCGACCCTCATAAAAAAGTTTGTCTGTCTGTCATTCTGTCATTCTGTCCTTCTGTCCTTCTGTCCTTCTGTCATTCTGTCATTCTGTCCATGACGCTTTTTTTTGTTTAAGCATCACGTAAAAACGACTAAAGCGAATGATATGAAATTTTGTGTCATGATAGGTGGTCACTCAACTTAAAACATAGGCGTCGAATTTTTAAAAAATCTTGATCAGATTTTCAGATTTTGCGAAAATCGTTTCAAACTGCGTAAATTTGTGTTCAAGCATCACGCAAAAACGACTGAAGCGAATGATATGAAATTGGGTGTCATGATAGGTATTCACTCAACTTAAAACATAGGCGTCCAATTTTAAAAAAATCTTGATTGGAGTTTGAGATTTTGCGAAAATCCTTTCAAACTGCGTAAATTTGTGTTCAAGCATCACGTAAAAACGACTAAAGCGAATGATATGAAATCGGGTGTCATGATAGGTGGTCCCTCAACTTAAAACATAGGCGTCCAATTTTTAAAAAATCCTTATTGGATTTTGAGATTTTGAGAAAATCGTTTCAAACTGCGTAAATTTGTGTTCAAGCATCACGTAAAAAGGACTCTAGCGAATGATATGAAATTTTGTGTCATGATAGGTGGTCACTCAACTTAAAACATAGGCGTCGAATTTTTAAAAAATCTTGATTAGATTTTCAGATTTTGCGAAAATCGTTTCAAACTGCGTAAATTTGTGTTCAAGCATCACGCAAAAACGACTGAAGCGAATGATATGAAATTGGGTGTCATGATAGGTATTCACTCAACTTAAAACATAAGCGTCAAATTTAAAAAAAATCTTGATTGGAGTTTGAGATTTTGCGAAAATCCTTTCAAACTGCGTAAATTTGTGTTCAAGCATCACGTAAAAACGACTAAAGCGAATGATATGAAATTGGGTGTCATGATAGGTGGTCACTCAACTTAAAGCATAGGCGTCGAATTTAAAAAAAATCTTGATTGGATTTTCCGATTTTGCGAAAATCGTTTCAAACTGCGTAAATTTGTGCTCAAGCATCCCGCAAAAACGACTGAAGCGAATGATATGAAATTGGGTGTCATGATAGGTGGTCACTCAACTTAAACTATAAGCATCTAATTAAAAAAAATCGATCAGATTTCGAGATTTTGTGAAAATCGTTTAAAACTGAGTGAATCTTTGTTCCCGCATTACGTAATAACGACTAAAGCGAATGATATGAAATTTGGTCACACAATAGATGGTTGCTCAACATAAACTATAGGAGTCCAATTTTTTAAACATTTTTATTAGATTTTGAGATTTTGTGAAAATTCTCTCAAAATGCGTTTATATTTCTTCAAACATCACGTAATAACGACTAATACGAATGATACGAAATTTAGTGATATGATAGGTAGTTGCTAATCTTAATTTACAGGCGTTGAATTTTTAAAATATTTTGATTACATTTTGAGATTTTGCGAAAATCGTTTTAAAATGCTGAAAATTTGTTCCAGCATCACGAAATAAAGATTGCAGGGAATGAAACGAATTTGGTTGACAGGATAGGTTGTCACTCAACTTAAATTCTAGGCTTCCATTTTTTCAAAAATGTTGATTGAATTTTTAGATTTTGCGAAAATTATTTCAATATGCGTAAATATTCGTTCACGCATCACATAATTACGACTAATGCGAATGAAATGATATTACTTAGTTACTCTCTAACCTGTAATATTTTAACAATGCATAAAAATTATAACTTCGCTTTCTTTACTTTGGCAACATACTACATCCATTCTGTGTACTCATACAATGCTGACGAAAGATATTGCTTTTTTGGAAATTTGCATTCACTAACCCGTCGAGGACGGGTACTTCAGCTAGTAAACTATATTGTTGACTATTGCATTCATTGAGTATTAAAACGGAACTACTGTGTGAGTAGTCTGAAATTAATTTATTAAATACAGAACTATGAACTTCGCAGATGATTTTGATTCTGTTAAAACTTACATAGAAGTCAAATTCTGCTTAGAATTTTAGATTAAAATATATTCAGATTAATATATATAAAATATAAATATTATATATAACAGAAAACTAAAAATCTTTCCGAAATCCCCGTTCCGAAATTTTACGAAGTTGTGGAGACTTTCGTAATCAAACAAGGGATTTGAGTGAGAATCTAAATTTAATTAAAGGCAGTTAATAATATCTCCTGAATTCAGCTTTTCACAGTCTCCGTTGGTGTATTCGAGATCTCAGGAATGTTTAGGGACCTGAGGCCCAGGGATTTTAACTATCAATAAATGCAAAAAGATTTGAACATGTGATCGGTCTTATTTTACCTTACCTTATAAAAATGGTAGCAGCTCTGGAAGAGCAGATTTTTTGTGATCACTCTAGCCTAACAGATTTGTATTTAAATGTTGCTGAAAATTTTGAATAAAATATGTGAGAAAAATTTAAGGAGCCTTTATTGCATGTTTATACACCTAGTACACAGCCTAAGAAGATTTCGGGACTGCATCCAGGGGGGGGGGTTCCACTGACTGCGAAACAAACTATGAGCAAAAAGCCATGACTGTCTTAAAATAAAGCAGTCACACATTCGAATTGCTCTGAACAGGCCTTGCACATACACACACACTTACATATTTTTTTTTTGTCTTTTTTAAATACCAAATCTAAATATAATGGTTTTTTCACAAGCTGAAGTGTCCAATATTTCCTTGTTATTGAATACTTTTTTGTATGGTTCCTTTATTTATTATTAGATAATCTCTTATTATTAATGAATTAAGCATCCTATGCTATATGTCTTAATGCATTGCTTTCATTAGAACTTTAGCATCAGTTTGAGAACTTTAGATTCATTTCGGTTTTTCATTGAATTCTTAATATTTGTAACTGATTTTTTACAGAGAATAATTATAGATTGCTTATTGTTTATATGTATTGGTGTTATGAAGAACGACAGAGGTAACTGCCTTTCCTACCCAAGCTAACCGGTAAGAAAACCTTTTAATGTAATCATTATTTGACATATAATTACTTTTTCTTGTCTAATCTGCACTTCTGTTTCTCATCATTCCTTATATTATGAGTGAAGAGGAAAATATTACCTTTTTTTGCAATATTAAAGCAAATATCTTAGTAACTACATTTTAAAAATTGACATGTTCACTCAAATGTTAGCAACTGCAGGTCATAAAAATACTTTTACTTTTGCAAGATAGAATAATTTAATTAACGAGAGAGATCTTTCTAAAAAAAATAATGAGAACGCGTCATAAAATGTTCGACAATTTATATTACAATTTCTTGTGAAAATAATTTAAGACTTATCCTGTCTTATTAAAATCGCGAATTATCTTTAAACAAATCATTTCAATATTTACATTTATTATTATTATTATTATTATTATTATTATTATTATATGTGTGATAATAATAATAAATGTAAATAATATAACATACATACATACATACATATATATATATATATATATATATATATATATATATATATATATATATATATGTATAATATATATATATATATATATATATATATATATATGTATATTAAAATACACTACACACGCACACACACACATGTATACATTTATTTATCAACGAAATTTTTGTAGGTTCAACAAAATTTATATTTGACTGCCCCTGTACTAAAACTCATGATGTTGCAAGAGTTTTGAATCAAACACAATCTTATTTCACCTTCTGCATTTTAAATAACAATTTATTAACTTCTAAAGTAATAAATTATATTAAATAAAGAGGAAATAACCCCAATTATTCTTTTAGAATCCAAATCCCAATGTTTCTGTTCATAGATGTAGTGATTCTGAACATTGATTAGTCTCTAGCTCTCATAAAAGCCATATTCTTTGATAAACTTGTTACTCACTTCCATAGTTTAAATTGTCTAGGGGCATTTCACTTAATTACACTTCTCTTATTTAATTTTACCTTCAGATTCATTTTGAAATTATCCTATTCTGTGCTGTTGAAATTGTCACATTCTGTATTGATTGAATAGATGCATTTTCGTTCTGTCGGGAACGAACAAAAATTTTGTTAAATCTACAATAATACTTTTCTCGCGGGTTTCCACACCATGGGTCTGGGTTCAATTCCCGGTGCGCGCTTGGGTGTCACTACGTCCGTCCCTTCGTAGGAAGCAATGCTGGTCCACCTATTAGGTGCCTCCATAATAAAGAGACAAGTACTTTGGGCTTTCAGAAAATAACTGATGCTGAAGTGCCCGACCACTAAAAAAAAAAAAAACCCTCAATGATACTTTTCTAACGGATTTCAAAGTTGAAACTGGTTTGAAAATAAAACTAGTTAGAAGTGCAAAATTAAATTAAGAGGTGGACATAAAAAGCCGAAAAATAAACGACTGTAATATTTTTCAGGACCGGGTTCAACAAAATTATTCAATTAAAATACCGCCAAAGAACGACTGCCGAGTTAGACGAAACATTCTTCTGCAGTATATATTACTATTATTGTTATTATTTTTATATATAAATAAAAAATTCTATTATCTGTCACATTTTTTAAGTTTTCCCTAAATTTATATAAGTAAATTACGACTTATGGGGGGAATAGCTCACAGCAATCTTTAAATTTTATTTAAAGATGAAGAATTTTTTTCGTATGGAAATCTGCCTTTCTAAGGTCTTCCACAAAGCATTTTTCAGGGCGAAGAGCTTAGTAGAATGCATTTTCCCACTGACCTTCCAATATCTCTTCAGAGTGTTTTTTTAATTCAGTATAGTAATTCGCCCACCCTAAAAAAAAGAGAAGAAACACTAAAAGAGCAGCCTTTTTCTGAAGAAGTTTAACAAATACTTACCTTTACCTATTCTGAAGACAATTTTCACGCTACCTGTATGGACCATTGACTTCGCTCTACTTGTCACTCGAACTAGCTCTTTGTAAAATAATCTGTTATCAGTTTACTTAAACGATCATCGTAAAGAGTTCCAGTTGTCAGGATCGATTTGGTTCCTATAATTGTTGTTTAAAGCTTTAAAAAAATCTTTGTTTATCTGTTGTATCAGATTTTTTTTCAAAAAAAGTAAGAACTATTTACTGTATTTGTTGAGTTAAATTTCTTAAGGTATAGAACTACTCCGAAAGCATGTGGAAATTATTTTTTCATTACTTTTTAAATGATTTACAAATTCCTTACTTTTTGTTGAAAATAATATTTCAATTTTTTAAAATAATAATTTATATAAAAATTTCCATGCATAAACTCGTTAATAGTGATTTTTTAAAATAGTTAAAAAGGGACAGTTACATGTCTGAAAACATCGCAGTTTATTTTGATGAATATTCAAATTTTTATAAGCATACATATTGTTGCGGAATTACTCTGCTACTCCTGGGGTTCGTCGTTCTAAAGTCCTGTTGGTGTAAAAAGTTCAAGTAAAAAGTCACTTGTCAGGATGAACACGAACTTTATTGCTTCTAGAATTTCGTAGAACAATCAGCTGTACACAATTCACAAGCACAATCTAGCAGTAACGTGCTTTTAACAATCCGCTTGGATCAGAAGCTCTCACAAATGCTGTATTTCTCACACAAAATAAGTCACTTTCATAGGCGAAAATTCCGTGGAAATATTCAAGGGATATAGTACACAATCCCTTAAGACACAGCAATGAAGAATTTACACACAGCACTTTAAAAACAGCTTCACAAAACAAGCTAAAACACAGCTTCTATTCACACAAAACAAGCGTACTGAGAGCTCTTCACACATTGAGCGTTCAACTCGCACTGAACTGTCGGGGCAGCGCGCTGGAATTTATAGAGGAGGCAGAAGCTGCGAGCAGTTTCTAGACAAGTGTATTCCTCGAAGATTCCAGATAAAGCGGGACTTCTGATTACGTCATAGAAGAGAAATGTTAGGTTATTATACGTTTTTAATGCAGGAAAAACAACTTCCAGGCCCCATTGGGAAAATCGCGCCAAATGACCAAAAAGTCGCCAAGCTTGGCGACTTTTGGCGAAATATCGCCAAATTTGGCGCCAAAAATAAGTCCTCAAATGTGAAGAGATCTAAGCCCTAGAACTAATATTTCTCGAGATTTCTAGAACCTCCATTAAAAAACAATGGCAAACCGAAACCTCCATATCTCTTGTTTTAATTGGCCGATTTTGATGCAACAAAAGCAAAATTTATCTATTTGAAGCGTAGAATACGAATTTTAAACCATTTTAAGCCCCAGAGCAGCGGGTTGCCCCGAAAATTTGTAACACTCTCTAAAAAAATTATTAAACATCAGTTTTAAAATTTCTTTTTAGAACTACGATGTGAAAAATAAGAAACATTTTTGGAACTACAAACTAAAAAATATGTGCAATATTTCATGCATTAAAACATGAAAGTAGGTTTTAAATTGGTATGAATGAACAAGAACATATTGTAATCGGTCCCACCAGTGGCATAGCGCTATCGCTTTGAATTGGGAGACGGAAGGTGCCTTGTTCGAAACCAGGTCGCGTCCGCCGTTCTAACCGTTAGGAGTTTTCCGTGGTTTTCTCCGAAACTTAATACTCCGAAACTTAATAAAAGTAAATACGGGTTAGGATCCCTTAGAAAGTCCCCCGCGGAGGGCAATCCCAGCCCCTAGGCCTAAATCCCTTGAGCAGATAATTGGCCTTAACACCACACACATATTATATTGGATGCTTTTCCATAATTTTAATGCATCTAAAATAGCAACTTTAACAATCCGTTATATATTAATATATTTTATATCTTCGATGAGAGTATAAATCGTGTTTCTTGATATTTTTAACTAATTGGAATTAAGACCTGTTATTCAGAGTCTGATATAAATAAAAGGAATAAACACTAATGGTAGATTGCCGATTTGTGATTCATCTGTTAAAGTATACGTAGCGACGAAAGCGGTGTTGGCAGATGTACGAAATTTTCACAGCTAAAAAACATAAATTTCGTAGAAAGTAATTATGAAATTTTAAAACTTCACAAAATTTGTATAAGCTACTTATAAAATAGTTTTATAAATTTGAAATTTATATTCAATGTTAACTAAAAGTTACGTTGTTGTAATTTCAACAATTTTAGAGTCAATGCAACTGTTTTAGAGTCGTTCTTTTACCCGTAAACGACGATATTTCAATTACGAAAGAAGCATTTTGCGTCTACGATATTAGTAGGGCTCCAAATGCTTTCCAAAGCTGCTTCAGCAAAGTTTGGAAAGGAGCATTTATTAATTCACAGTATCACCTTAACATCGAGATCTTCAATCCTGTTTATTGATCGTAACATTAGGCAATGAAGTGGGTGTAGACATCAATGAGTTCATTTTTAGGCAGTGCTCAGAAGAAAGGAATTTTTGAAAAACTTTCTACTTAATTTCATTTAAGGTGGTCATAATTTCTGCCAGGGTAAAATAATTCAATGTGAAAATTGGCTTCTAATTGTTGTAGTTAATTTCTTGTACAAAGAAAGTTTATTGAAAGTTTTTTCAGATGAGGAATTTAGCATTGTGTTTAGATCCAAATCCCTGACTTAGTTGTACAAGAATTACTTTCAAGCCCTATAATTATTTCCATAAATGATAAGCAAATGGACAACTTGAATCTTCTAATTTGTTGATTGATATCATTAATTTCGGGCATAGTTTAGGACACAGTTAAGAATCTTGAGTTTGCGTTTGAAAGATCCTTTAACGTAATTTTCTTACCCAACCCTTAAATGCATCTATTGATTAAGACATATCCTAAGGCGGATTAGAGCACAAGCCAAATTTCTTATCTCAATTTCACATATAAAATATGGTTTTTAATAATGAATGATTCATGTCGTGAATAATAAAAATTTTACACACTTCTTTCAAACTGCATGTTTTTTCAAAAAATTAATTAGTTATTCACAAAACTAACACAGGAAACATAGCTTACGCACGATGCTATCGCGTGATTGGCAACGAATGTGCTTCAAATTCACATTTTTAATGGTTAAAAAAAAGCTGTATTTTGCACGTACTTAAAAAAATAAGAAATTTTTGCATAAATTCGAGTCTATCCACAAATCACCCATATTTCGCATCTATTCGCAGTTATCAGAAAATTTTGCATGAATTCTAATTTATTTTATAGAAACGAAAATTTCATTTCTGTAGGTATAAGTTCATCTCAAAATAGACAAGAACGCGCAAATTTAGCATTTTTTTTTCGCGTAACATTAAATAAGAATTGAATGGCATATTTCGCAATCTGTCTATGTTTAATATTTTAGTCTGAAAAATGAATTAAACAATTAATCAATTAAAAAAGGGCATAGTTTTAAAATGTGACAACAGCCTTGAAATATTTTTGAGTTTTTTACATACTTACTAATTGCAAAATACATTCATTATTTGAAAAAAAAAACTGAATACTGCTGATACATTTAATGCCGAAAAAATTAAAGAAAACTCTCAAATAAAATTTGTCACTGTCCATCCTTTCTAAAAAAAAAAAATGCTGTTCTATGAGTTTTTAGTATTTCTCTTCAAAATCAGTATCCATTTTCTTTCAGTTTAACTACATAGAGATTTACTTTTCGACAAAAAAGTTTAGTTTTCATGCTATCTCATCTCAAGAGGGGGTGTGTAAAAAATAATAAAAGTAAAGTATATTAAATTGCATAAAAACGAGCGAAACTGTTTACTTCACTATCTGTATAATCTTGAATGACACTTGAAGTTTAAAGTTTCATATCGTCAAAGTTACTCTTTTGAAGAAAAGTAAATGAAAAGAATTTTTTCCCCCCTTAAATTCCTCTCTTAAGCATTTCAGAGTACGGATGAAAGGGAAATGTAGGAAAATATGAAAAACTTGACACTCTTCTAAAAGCTCTGTCATTAAATAAATAGTGGATGTAGAAATTTCAATATAATTTTAGATTACCTTGAAAGAAAAATAATATATATATTTTTTATTTTCATAAGAAAGATTTTATTCATTAATGGTGACAAGTAGCTGTTTTCTAACATCAGGTACTAGTATATCTTCTCCTTTTTTATTACAAAAGCTTCTTGATTCCAAATTGTCAGTTTTTTAATGTGAAAATTTTAAATTTTCCGTAAGTGGTGCCAAAGCATGAGAAAATGTGCGTAAACATTTTTAATTGCTGGAGAGTAAATGCGTTGCACAGTCTTATGCAACACGTTTCACAGCGTGTAAGTATGAAATCTATTTCTTTCAGCACCATTATTTTGGTGATTTTAAAAGTAAGTCGGACGAATTTTTTTTAAATGTATATATTACTGAACTACTTTGTATGACTTTTTTAAACGTTGACTATTTATTACAAGCAGGTTCTTAATAGTTACATAAGTTAAGAATTTTTTATACTATGGCATCTAGATAACATCTTATGAAATAGTAATTTTAAAGTAATCGCAAGATTTTCTGGAATTTTTTTTTCTCTAAAGTACCATTTACGAATTTTTATAATCATTACTTTCTTTTACTGCATTAAAATTGAAACATGCTGTTACGGATAGATTCGTTGGATTAAATAATGGACTTTGATTTTAAAAATAATAAAACTTTACTCAACGCTTTATTTACAGATAAAAACAGGAGTACAAATTTTTAATTTCCGTTTCACTGGCGAGATCAACACACTCAGTTCCGCACTTTCCAAAATTCCAAGCATGAGTAATCACAAATGTAAAATTGCTCACTTCTTTTACAGTGTCGGCGGTTTCTAGAAATTTTCAGGAGCTGAAAATCGGAAAAGGGTATTTCAAAATTGAGCTAAAAAAATTGTCCGACAGAGGAAAATATTTTATTCCAAAAATCTCGCCAATCATCCGGAATTATTATTATTTAAAAGGTTTGTGACATTTACCCCTCCTCAAGGACTGAAAGTAAAATTCCGGAGCATAAAACAATTTACGATACAGAGTAAGATTTTTTTTTTTTCAAAGAAAACCAACTTCAAAATATTTTACCGTAACGGAATCACGGTGACGCATATCTCAATACCCTTAGATATTTATCGGAATATCGTTTATGTAGTCACAAGGAATGCTCATTTCCATAATTTTGCTATTGATACTATCATCAGAACTTGACTAAATTAATATGAGACAAGCTATAAAGTATCTCTTTTCGAATAAAAAGAGAATAATCGAAATTGGTGCATGTGGTAAAAAAAATTCCCTGAATATACATAAAAAAGTGAGTTAAAAAATGGACACTAATTTTTATTCCCATTGAAAGAATAACAGGGTTTGCCAATTTCTTGGCAGGTATAAAATATATCGTAGAGTTGGGTTCAGTTTCAGAAACTTATTTTGGAGCGACAAAGTCGGTGATAAATCGCCAAAAAAGGCCAATTCTGGTGACTTTTGACGTACTTCTACCCCCACTTCTGCAGCAACCTTTTAAGGAATAGTTTTAAAACATATTTTTTACCGATTTTCTGATTCGTAATATCATCAGAATTCGATCAAATTAATATAGAACCACCCCTAAATTACTTCGTTTACTATAAAAAGAATCGTCGAAATTGGTTCACGTGGTAAAATATTATCGCTTTATGGAAAAAAAAATTAACGTCCAAGAAAAATTCATTAACACAGTATACTGTGGTAAAATAAATAGAAACTTTATTTACTTTATCACAGTATTTAATTAAACTTTTATTTTATCTTTTAACACCAGTTTTTTGAGTGTTTATTTTCACAGTATACTCTGTTTAATCTATATTATCGTATCAAATCTTTTGGTAAACCGTTTCTTTAATAAATTCTCCAAGGCTCAGTCGAAGAAAATTATTTTTTTTTATTCTCGAAAAAAATGTCAGACTGAGGAACTAATTGCAAATTCATTTTCATATATGATATGATGCGGCAATGAGTTTCACGTAATTTTTAATTTACGAAGACAGGTTTTTGATTGCCATAAAATAAATCCCTGGAAATACTGTTAAATCATTTGGGTTTTGTTCACCCAGTTAGTTTCCTAACGAAGTAATACAAACTTAAACGGCGTTGAATTTTTTTTCTTTACATAAGATCGTTATGGTTGCTGTTCGAGAACATTATGCAATTTTGGTACTTTAGTACAAATAATTTAATTATGTCGGGCACTTCAAAATTTTGAGATTGTCTGTTTACAAGCTGTACTGCATACTGAAAATGTACCACATACATTTCGTCTATTGCAGTGTGTAATGCAATTTATGAAGGACCATCTTGAATTTTTTCGAGACCCTGGTGCTATTAGTTTATTTCAATTTGTGTACCAAGTGAACAGGAACGTCTTATTCGAACTGAAGCCTTGGGTGAACGAAATTTAACATTAAAACAAAAAACCTCTAAACATTGCATTTAATTTTATGACTGCAAAGTATGAAGTGTTTCCAGGGTATGCTTAGATTTTCTTGTGATGCAACTGATTTTTGACATCAACAGTAATTTCATTTTACATTACAAAACTTCATTCTTATTTTAAATAGAAGAAAATTTTTTAAGTTACACTTTTGTATTGAAAAAATAAGTTCACTTTGAGTTTAGTAAAAAAGTCTCTATTTTTTATTTTAAAACATAATGAAGTTTCATACAAAAAAATTGCATTGCATAAATATTTTTTACCCCTGTTCTTTTGTCGGTTATATTCTAGGAACAATACGAAACACACTGTGATAAGAAAAAAATTGCTTTTAATATTATAAAAGTTCTAATATTTCGTTTTGCTGAAGACAGTAAAACATATTAACTGGAATCTCTTTGTAGTTTCAAAAACAAGTAATTTTTGACATTTTATTTTAAAGGTGAAAGTAAGCATAGATGAAAAAACACAGTTTTTGTACAAAAAGTATTGTGTGAATCATGATTTTTAATTAACTATTAAATTTTTTTGCTGTAACCTTTTTCGTTGTACTTATTAATTTTCCTTTAGTTTGAGCTCTTTGTTTTTTGAACAATTTAATTAATCTAAAAACTGTGTGGTATTGTTCTCGTGTTTCAAGAAATAAATCGAAGATTAAACCTTTTAAATCTTTTTATGTATCATTATTGTGATTAAAGCAAATCTTATTTTTATCTCATAGAAAATTAGTGTAGATTTTAACTAAACTCATGCTTTCAACTGACATCAGACGGCGCTGCTTTCGATCTTTTCAATACCTTTCTGAAGACATTGTTGAGTAGAGAGGAAACAAGTTTGAACTATTTATAACTGCTCTGAGATGAAAGACAGCTCCAGTGAGGGGGCCTTGGCCCCCACCGAAATTTTGTTTAACAACTTTAAATTCACACATTCAATTCGCATTTTAACGATTTATAGAACTATGTAAAAAGTTCGATGGCTGCCTCCGAGAATTCAGTTTGGAGCCGTATTCAGAACCTTATTATCGCATGGGCAATTCGGGACTTTGCCCAGGGCCCCTAATGTCAAATATTGCTCTGAATTATTATTTTTTATATCAAAATTTTATTAAAAAAAATAAAACAAATTTCATAGATGGGTCCCCCAAATTCATCAATGCCCGGGGCCTCAGTTGGTCGCAATCAGGCTCTGGCCGTATTGTCTGAGATAACACCATTTCATTGTTGTGCTCTCCGGTCTCGACTTTGCCTTTAATTCTGATTAATCGAATCAAGAACTTTTCATCCTACACAAGCACATCAATATATTTTGTGATTAAAACGACTTTTATTTTTATGTCATTGAAAACTGGTGACGATTTAAATCTCTATTTTACCTTAACTTAGGTTTTCAACTGACAGCGGAAGACACTGCATTCAATTGTTTCAATATCGTATAAAATAGGTATTGAAACACTTGAAACAAATGACTACATCGTATAGTCGTCGTTTCAGTATCCTATCAATTTATATAAAAGTATGTTTGAACTATCTGTTATTGCTCTGATATCACACCATTTTATTTTGCTCTCGATTATGATTTTTGTTACTTTAAATCCAATCAAAAACCTCTCCATCTGACAACTGATCAATATCTTGATGCAAAACTTCACAGATCATATGATGAATTAGATTACGCTGTTCAATGTTTGCAGTTCATAATGCTCACAAAACAGGAACTCTTGCTCCATTGGATCGATAGCATTCACTACCTCTATTCTCTGCGAATATGTGAGCAATGGTAAACCATGTTTTTGATTTGACAGATAATGAACATTCAAAATATCAGTAATTTCTAACAGGACTCTGTTAAAAGATGCTTCCCCGTTGTAATCTCTCAAAAAAATCTTAAGTTCATTCCATAACGCCAAAGAACTGGCTCAAAATGCAAATCTCATTTTAATAGTATTCTCTTCAACGGTCTATTCAATCTAATTCTCTTCAACGGTCGGAATGAACGACCAATTTAGTTTTTTAAAAGTCTACAGACAGCGTTTCAACAGTTTCAACAAACAGCGGAAGGCTACTGGCATTGATAATCCAATTAAACAATACCAAGGTATCGATACCAAATTTAAGAACATCGTTACATGCATAAAAAAAGTAAAACAGATATTTCGCATTTACGGCAGGGCCATTAGCGTAAATTGACATGTTACACAAATATTTTCTACTGTAGAAAATATTTTAAATTGGTAATAGCTGAATTTTCTTAATTTTTTTTTGGGGGGGGGTAGGGACAATTGTTTCCTCTTGCCCTTAGTACGTTATGCTTATGTCTGGGCCCAGTGAGCTACATGTAGGGGGGGCATGCAAGCCACCGCGGGGGGGGATATAAAGGGATAATAAATATGGAATATATAATGGGAGCATGCAAGCCACCGCGGATGAATACATGAAAAGCAAATGAGGCAAATATTGCTATGCGGGTGCAGGCCTCCAGCATTCACGTGGTGAGGTCGGCTCTGCATGATGCTCATAAAATTTAATTTTTTGCAGATTTTGTTGGAATACTAACCCTAGTATTCCAACAAGTTCGATGGCTGCCTCCGAGAATTCAGTTTGGAGCCGTATTCAGAACCTTATTATCGCATGGGCAATTCGGGACTTTGCCCAGGGCCCCTAATGTCAAATATTGCTCTGAATTATTATTTTTTATATCAAAATTTTATTAAAAAAAATAAAACAAATTTCATAGATGGGTCCCCCAAATTCATCAATGCCCGGGGCCTCAGTTGGTCGCAATCAGGCTCTGGCCGTATTGTCTGAGATAACACCATTTCATTGTTGTGCTCTCCGGTCTCGACTTTGCCTTTAATTCTGATTAATCGAATCAAGAACTTTTCATCCTACACAAGCACATCAATATATTTTGTGATTAAAACGACTTTTATTTTTATGTCATTGAAAACTGGTGACGATTTAAATCTCTATTTTACCTTAACTTAGGTTTTCAACTGACAGCGGAAGACACTGCGTTTAATTGTTTTAATATCGTATAAAATAGGTATTGAAACACTTGAAACAAATGACTACATCGTATAGTCGTCGTTTCAGTATCCTATCAATTTATATAAAAGTATGTTTGAACTATCTGTTATTGCTCTGATATCACACCATTTTATTTTGCTCTCGATTATGATTTTTGTTACTTTAAATCCAATCAAAAACCTCTCCATCTGACAACTGATCAATATCTTGATGCAAAACTTCACAGATCATATGATGAATTAGATTACGCTGTTCAATGTTTGCAGTTCATAATGCTCACAAAACAGGAACTCTTGCTCCATTGGATCGATAGCATTCACTACCTCTATTCTCTGAGAATATGTGAGCAATGGTAAACCATGTTTTTGATTTGACAGATAATGAACATTCAAAATATCAGTAATTTCTAACAGGACTCTGTTAAAAGATGCTTCCCCGTTGTAATCTCTCAAAAAATTTTTAAGTTCATTCCATAACGCCAAAGAACTGGCTCAAAATGCAAACCTCATTTTAATAGTATTCTCTTCAACGGTCTACTCAATCTAATTCTCTTCAACGGTCGGAATGAACGACCAATTTAGTTTTTTAAAAGTCTACAGACAGCGTTTCAACAGTTTCAACAAACAGCGGAAGGCTACTGGCATTGATAATCCAATTAAACAATACCAAGGTATCGATACCAAATTTTAGAACATCGTTACATGCATAAAAAAAGTAAAACAGATATTTCGCATTTACGCCTGGGCCATTAGCGTAAATTGACATGTTACACAAATATTTTCTACTGTAGAAAATATTTTAAATTGGTAATAGCTGAATTTTCTTAATTTTTTGGGGGGGTAGGGACAATTGTTTCCTCTTGCCCTTAGTACGTTATGCTTATGTCTGGGCCCAGTGAGCTACATGTAGGAGTGAGGAATCCCATATAAAGGGAGCATGCAAGCCACCGCGGATGAATACATGAAAAGCAAATGAGGCAAATATTGCTATGCGGGTGCAGGCCTCCAGCATTCACGTGGTGAGGTCGGCTCTGCATGATGCTCATAAAATTTAATTTTTTGCAGATTTTGTTGGAATACTATAACCCTAGTATTCCAACAAAATTATACTAGGGAATTATACCGGCGTAAATGTGAAATATTTCAATACTTGTACGCCTTGGTTCCGGATTCGAATCCCTTCTTGGTCATGGATGTTAAGTTGTTCGTCCCTTCACAGGGGGTTACGCTGGTCGCCCACTGGGTACTCCCTTAATAAAATGGTCACAATACCTTCGGGCAGTTGTACTGGACAGTGCTTAATAACAACGTGTCCGCCCGTTGAAAAGAAAACGGCAACACTGGAAACATCGCACGAATAGGTGCAAAATATTGCGTGCCAATTTACACCGTTAATTTTTTTCAGTGTATGAGCATAGCATACATAACTTTTATCTCTCCGCACGCTTTCTCCACTATGCGAAATCTCCCATTCCTCCGTGCTCACAATGTGCTTAAAAAGCGGTACAAAGATTTTTCTTCATGTATTAATATATAGATAGGGAAAAACTTTTCGATTAATATACAGTTTTAATACTTGTAAGGGCTGGTGCAAGCAGTCTAGTTGTTAAGTATTCAAATAAATGATAAAACGTGCTAACTCCACACACTGCAACAGATATCCAAACATTTAGAATCCGTTTACTTTTAGAAGCTGTTTACTTGAGTGTTTATAGTAGTAAAATAAATGGCTATTCGGAAAAAAAATGATAATTTGCTATGTATTTATAAATTGCAGCAGTAAAAGCTTGTGAAATGGTTTTTTTTTTAAACAGCAAATCATGATACGATAAATAAACACGAAAAAAATTAATTAAAACTGTGTTGCTATCAAACATAAATTCCTTTAGTGATGTTTCTAATTGAAGTTGCAGAAGTTAGCTGATTTCTTGAAAAATATCCAAATGCAATTGTATATAACATTTATCACAAACATTTGGATTTGGAAAAAAAAAAAAAACTGTTTTACGAATATGCGAGCGTGTGCTCACACTGAAACAAAAACAACAATGAGTTGATAACAGAGCACACTGTTTGAAGCTGTCTAGGGGGAATTAACATATTATTTTCTTTGGCGTCAATAGATGACATTGAACGAAACATGGTTCCATTCAATTGTCAAATCGACACTCACCTAAGCCGAAAGCAATGTGTGAAAGACACCCGAAGCGGCCAAAGACACAGAAGTTTGGCCGCAAAGGTTCCAAGGAGTGTTTTTTGGGATGACTATGGCACAATCAATCTGGATAAAGGATAAATCATCAATAGCAATATTAAAAAGAATTACTGTGAATTTGACTGATGTAATCGAATAGAAATAACCCATATGGTAAAGATTAAGGATCTCTTTCATCGAGGCAATGCACCGTGCTACAAGTCAATGGTTACAGTGATTTGCTTCCAGTTGCCTCCCTACCCATTTTATTCTCAAGATCAAGCGCCCAGAAACTATTATTTTTAAAGTATCTAAAGGATTCTCCTGGAAAACAGATTTGTTGCAAATGATGAAATTATATTGAAAACGAGCATTTTTTTTTAGCTGTCTTTTTACGGGAAAGACAATGAATTATTAGAGAAAATTTAGATTTTATGTATCACTATTAAAAGAGACAATTTTGATGCATAAAGCTTTTTTTTTTAAGGAAAGCATTTTTAATAACAAATAGCGTGACTTTTTGAATGCCAAACAATTAGAATATTATAATATCTCATATGCTAAATGGATAGATTTTACGAAGGTCTAAAAATACATGTTCTTTAACAGACTAAATTTAATATGAAATACTGGGTGGTCTAAAAGAAACTTCCCCTATATATGAGTCCCTAATGATCGAACCGTTCAGCCAATCGAAATGAAAGTTAAGATATAGTTATTTGAATGTATGGGGTCCAGATTGTGATGATTTAAAACAATAAACTTCTCACAGTTACGGTTACTGTGACAAAATTTCGAGACTTTCGAATAGCAACACCCTCTTTTTTCATGCGCAAATTGATCAGAGCATAGAAAAACCTTAAATGGCGTTGGAACGAGACACGTATGACGTAAATTGCCGAAGTAAAACATTTGCAAAGTAGAGCATCGTAAAGAACAAATCACAATAAAAGGGAATGTGTAATTGATACACTTTGTGTAATTCACTGGGCTAGGCAGTAGAAGCACCCATCATAGAACATTCTTGCAAAGCACTGCTTGTGATATAAGCAGGTGGAAAGATTGTTTCTTCATGTTCGTGCTAATCCGTCTCGTTTTGTGCAAAGAAGATGACACTTCCATGGAAACAACGAGGTGAATTGATAAAGCTTGTTTATCTGAGCGGAAAAAATGTTGCCGAAGCTTTGCGAGTTTATCGTCGAAATCATAGGCTGAAACGAGCTCCATGTTCCGTAAAAAAGTGTCCGTAATTTGGTAAAGAAATTTGAAGAAACGGGATGCACATGTGTTAGACCGCGATCCGGATGACCCCGTGTTCCTGTTGAAGTTGCTGCGGAAGTGCATAATACGATTACAGGTCCATTGCGTACAGCAAGAAGTGTTTCCCGCAATTTGGATGTACCGAAACCCACAGTTCCCAAATTCTGCGCTCTGGTTTGAGGTTGTGTCCTTATCGATTCCAGCGCGTCCAGGCGTTTTGCACCTGGAGACAACCAACAGCGTGTCGACTTTGCGAATTTTTTCCTAATCAGATATGATGTAGATAGCAGGTGGCCGCTGCGGATGTGTAATATTATGGACGGATAATATTATGGACGGATGATACATGCAACCTAGACGTTAACATGAAGGTTATATGATGGTAAAAAGTAAATATTTAGCTATCACTAATGACGTTGCATTAATACAACGCTAGGATAGCATGATAATTGTAAAAGTAATGCAAAAGTTGTACATTGAATAACTGTAAATAATTTTATTATATGAGTGTATGTATGTATAAAAAAGTATGTATATAAAATATAAAAAAGTATATTCGTTTAGAAGTATATTTCTTCTAAACGAAACAGTATAACTGTAGGGTATTAAGAAAAGTTTTGAAGTTTTAAAGTTGCTTCCCTTCTTTAAAAGGTACGCTACGCCACTGTGCACCAGTGCCTTTATACGACAGACATGTGACGGTGTGGTGCGACTTCGCAGGGACATTCACTCTGGGTCCTTACTTCTTCGAAGAAGTCACATCCAGTGGTGACGGTGCAAACATGCTCCGTCACAGGTGCTGGTACAAAGCAATGTTGGAGAATTACGTAATTCCAGAATTGCAGCAGCGAAATGTCATTAATGACATTGTATGGATGCAAGATGGTGCTCCTCCACACATTGCCAGAAGTGTTCGACAAGTGCTGCAACAGCACTTTGGTGATAGAGTCATCGCGCATACCTTTGCAGTTTCGTGGCCACCTCGTTCCATCGGCCTCACTCCGATGGATTTCTGGTTCTGGGGTTAATTGAAATCAAAGGTGTACACATCAAATCCCTGGAATTTGTCAGACTTGAAAGATGCCATAAAACGGGAAGTTCTACAAATTCCTCCTGCCATGATACGTTCGTCATTGTTATCGACAATCTCCCGCATGCAGTGCGTTATCGTCTGCGAAGGTGGCCACGTTGAAAACTTGTAATTCGAATGAAAGTATTTTCCCCTCTCCTTTCTTTTGTTATCATTAGTTCTTTACGATGCTCTTCTTTGCAAATGTTTTTAAATCAATTTGCGCGCGAAAAAAGTGAGTGTTGCCATTCGAAATTTTCGAAATTTTGTCACTGTCCCCGTAACTGTGGGAGGTTTATTGTTTTAAATCATCAGACTCTGGACCCCATACATTCAAATAACTATATCTAAAATTTCATTTCGATTAGTTGAACGGTTCGGCCACTAGGAACTCATATATAGGGGAAGGTTCTTTTAGACCACCCTGTACATTAAATAACAAGGAATCAGATAGAATCCTTGGTCAAAAGATGGTAATTTCTGAACAGAACTGTACTTTCAGAGGTACATTACCTCATTTTCTGAAGAGCTATAAAATAAATACTTGTTGTTCCTTTGGTAAATACATTTGGAAAATATCCATCATTGGATTCACCAAGAATGACAAAGATGAAGCTGCTACAGTGGTGCATTCTTTTAGTAAAAATAATATAAAAAGAGTGTGTGTACAGAGTACACGTGTCAAAAGTAAAAATTCTTTGGCGAGATTGATTAAAATCTATTCGATTGTCAAATAAGTAGTCAGAGATAAAAATTAAAGACTAAAATTAAAGATAACATTTGAAAACAGATCAAAAGTGAGATGTTGTAGGTAGTCAAAGGATTGAGGTATAGTATTAAAAAAATTTTAAAAATAAAATAATAAATATACTAAGCACACTAAGTCACTAGACAAACATCAAAATCATTTAATATACATGGATTTTAAATTTTCAATTACAATGAGGAAGTATACAAAAAGAACATATAAAGTACTACTTACTTGGATATCGGTTTTTGTGAATAATAGTTTGTTAATAACAATAAATATAAATCAGTTTCAAAATACTGGAGATTCTGATCAAAATATAACATTGATAATTGACTTTACCAACTGTAAGTCAGCGCTCCAGCATTTTCGTCTCCGACTGCAAAATGTATGTTTACATTCAGCGCATGCGTACACTTTAAGACCGAATGTAGCACAGAGAGGAGAAAGAAAACTCTCTGCAGCAATAGAGTATAGCATGCTTACTATTTTTGTCTCTTTCTCTCTGACGATCTATCCGGTAGCTCTCTCCGTCTGTTAAAATCCAAAATCGTCCTAGCCTCATCATGACGCTTCCGTGACGGTATTGCCGTAACGCGAATTTGAAATTTCACTCTCAACGCGCCTAAAGAAGTTTCACTTTAAAAAAAAAAAGATGAAAAGTAGTAAATGAGATTTTTTTTTCATTTAAAAACTTTCCTTAATCAGAATTCATGTTTTTCAAAAACACAGACAGTTTTTTTAACATATCCGAAAACAAATTATTCAATCTGTTGGTGTTTAATGATTTCTTAAATATTGATCTACGAATTCAAATCAACACGTAGAAAATACATATTATGAGTACAGGCATAAAAGCTCTTTGTTCATGTCCCTAATTGTACGCTTTTTCTGCTCCGCACAATGAATAAATAATTTTTAAGAGGCAAGGTGAAACTTTATTTAAAAACTTTCTCGCAGCATAAAAAATGCACAGTTTTTGTAATGCAATTACTACTCCGTTTAGGAACTTTTATATCACCTTGGAGAATATCCACCTGCTCACCGTTTAAAATGCTTACAAAAATTTAACTGCTCATGAGATAATTTCATTTACCTTGCGAAAGTAGTTGGAACAAGTTGAAGATACAGGATTGCGTGTACAACATTTCTTTCCCATACATTATTTTTTCTTTTTGGAATGTGGATAGAGCCAACAATGGGAATTGTTTGTTGAGCTTTATGAGAGAAAAAAGGAACGCGTGATATGATGTAGAATATAAAAAATGAAAAGTTTCACTCAGTGGAAAAATTTAAACAATAATACTTTTATGTCTAATGTTGACATTACTTTTATTATTTAATTTAATTAATAAAATATAAATAAATCTTTTTGGAAATATTTTCAAGTAAGTGTAACACGTGAAATCAAATATTTTTTCTTTTCATGTATTTATAAGAAGTTTGTACCATAAATCTTGTTATACTTGCTGTCGCATTATGTTTCAGTTGATTGAAATTCTCACTGACATTCATTGTATACTAAAGAGGAAATTATAACTGTCCGATTCTTTAAAACATTCTTTGAGAATGTGAATAAAATTATTATACATTGAACATACAAATAGAAATACTGAACAAATACAAAGTGAAAATAACGTTCATATTTAATGCTTTGTACAATATGGCATAAATTATTGAATAATTGTGGTCTAAATCTTTTTAGTTTTTTCAATCGTAACACTCTAACACATAGTTAAATCAATTTTATTTAGGTAGGAACAAAAGATAGAACAGGAACAAGAGAGAGAAAAAACTTTAGCGTTCATAAACACTGGAAGTATACATATAATATCCATTTATAGCTTTTAGAAATATTTAAAAGAACAAAATTATCAAGTGTGTTTTTCTTTTCCCCTAGACAAATGAATCTAAAATAAACATTCCCCGTTTTAAGTCAATATTTCTGCTAAATATACCTTTTTATGTTTGACAATGACAAAGATATGAAAGCCATATTAATTATTCATACAACTCTAAAAGTGTTGCTGATTTTAGACTTCTATAGCATTTTACTTGTAGGTTGTAACTTAGCAGAAGTATGCCATTATTTACACGGAAGTATTGAAATCGTGAAAAAATTTGTTGTTCAGATTTTGACTGGAAAAATTTAACCATCTTTAAATTTCATTTGTCGAGTTTTGCGAGTTTTTGAATCTCAGCGTACGCTTGTATATATGTATGTACGTAAGTATGTACAATACGTTTTGAACAACCACGAATACGTTTGACTTTTTTACATGACATACTATGTACGTATGTTATGTATGTATGAACTCTGTTGCCAAGAGCTTACGTTTTAACTTTTATGTAGCGGTACGTAATGCAAAGGCGCATTATTAAAATTTAGTAACTAGGAGCACAAAAAATTTACATTTCTTAAAAAATGACTTTTTTTTTAATCAAGGAAAAATGTACTGCCTGCATTGAACTTAACAGAATGGACATATATTAAATAATTTGAAGAAATGTATTTATTTAAATATCATGGGATATTTATGATACTTGTTATCAGCCAATTTATGTGTTTAAGCAATAAAATGATTAATTTATTTTTTTTATTTAATGTTTGGTATGTAAGAGTGGACTTTTATATCTACCTAATTAGTATAAAAAGAGAAATTTTGTTATTTACAAAGAGAAAAGGGTATGAATATCGATACATTTTAAAGAACTAGTTTTTTGGCTAATAATAAGTAAAAGTTGCAGAAAAAAGAAAATTCTTTTCAGTACACATTGAACGGGGAAACTGTGCAGTTTTTGATAATGGCCCCTATCTGTATATACAGGGTATCCCCAAAAGGTGTTAACACGCTTTAATAATTCCTCTATGAGATTATAAGTGAGAAATATGAATTAAAATTTTGTTCAAAATAAGGTAGAATAAAAACTAAGAAAAATATGTGCTGGTTAATTTTCAAAAAATTAAACATTTTTAAATTTGGATACGTCCCCATCATACAAATTTCCCACTTTGTAAAGTGTGCCGCATACACTAATGAGGTGATAAACAAAATTTGATAATTATATCCTAAAAAGTGACAGAGATATGAAGATAAACATATGCTGATTTAAATCACTTTTCAATACTCTCGAAGGGCAAATATCACGACAGATGATTGCATTTCGGGCATTCGTACCGAAATTTCAAAAGCAAATAATTTTTTGCACTCTAACAAACAAACAAAAAAAGTTTGTATTAAATTTATCAAGGGTCCCTGATCGTCTTTGTTTGAATCTCTGAGACGTTTACTGATTAAAGGCTGAAATTTTGTACATGACTTCATTAGCGTATGGAGCGCATTTTACAAACAAGGATTTTTTTTTTGTACGGGGGTCGTTTACAAATTCAAAAAGTATAACTTTTTGGAAATTAACTAGAGGAATTTTTCGTTAACTTAAGTATTTTTTTTATCCGACCTTATTTCGAAAATTTTTCATTTTACATTGCCTACTTATCTCTAACATATAAAAGCTTGTTACCACTTTTTTGGGGAAACCTTGCCTATTCACATTTTTAAATTTTTATAATACATGAAACTATAGCATTAAAAACTAGTATCCAATTTTGTAAACTATTTCTTTTCTTCAAAAGCGCGGAAAGGTAATCCTTTATTTCAGAAATATATTACTATTTCTGCTGCCAAAATGCTAAAAATATAAATGCTAGAAGATAAAAGAGAGCATTGAATAACATTTATACAAAATGGACTCTAGAATCTTCTCCAACCACTGTAAATAAACAGACAATAAAAAAGTTACTGCTCTTTGCATTTATAATAATTTTCACCGACTCACAACTGCATCCGCTTTAACATAAATCAAAGTTTAGAAAGTTTCACTTATTATATTTTCATTGTTCCATAAATTCTACTTACTGTGACAAAAAATGCCCATAAAATATTATCTTTAGTAAACGACTCCAGAATAAATGTTGCAAATTTTATACATTGTCATGAGTGAAACATCAAAGATCTGTTTAGTTCCGTTACGTGTACAAGCATATCTCTCAGGGATTAACCAGGTGGAATATATATCATAATTTCAAAGATTAAGTTACTGAAAAAAAAAGTTCTATTAACGTCACACAAGGCGCCATTTAGGATTCTAAATTATTGTTAAAAAGGTGTGCGAAGAAACTTCCGTGCCGCAAGGTGTGGGGAAAATATACCTCACGTTGTTAAATAGATAAAATCGTGCTGCGGTGAAGTGAGGTGGACTATTTAAAGTACTTTGTTAAAAATTAATGTATCATAACTCTTGATTTTTGATGTAAAATAACCATACAAGTTTGCGGTTGTAGCAAGATTTTTCTTTTAAAAATCGCTAAAATAGATTTTAAAGAGATTCCTTAGAAATATTCCTGTTTTAAAGGTATACTTTAAAGTTTATCTATTTCACTTTCATTAGTTCTTAGCAAATTACACATTAAATAAGTGATTTGTTTCCAAGCAACATCGCGGGTTTTTTTTTCTTTGTTTAACCAATTAGTTTCATACTTATCTTATTATTTTACTTATTTTATTTCTGTTTTATCTGTTTATAAATTTCGCCCTATCGTACTTCTGAGAATGATATCTAACCGAAGGTGTTAGACAGGCATATTTATTTGCCGATGTGTTCAAAACGATACTGGGGTCCAAAATTAATGTTACAAACACAAAATCTGCAGTAACTGAAGACAAACTCGGCTAATTGCATCCAAATTTGGCACAGAACTAAATGTATTATTATGGAACAAAAGCATATAGAACCTAACATTAGTAAAAGGTGAATTGTTAGTTAATATAAAGATTATATCAGAAGTGGGGTTTGATAATGATACACATAGGCCGTCCGTAAAGTAATATTTCCAACGGCAAGTAAATAGGAACAGAAAATTATTACTTGGAAAAATTTACTGCAACAGAAACAGCAATATTTCAGCTACTTCTCAACATAAAAATAATCTGAAGTGTAAAACTTGCCATACCGTGGTATAAGCTTTTGTAGTCCAGTGTCATAGAAGTCTTCCGCCTAAGAAGCCAGGATGTTAAGGTTGTTTGCAGTCTTCATCAGTGATTGGCTGAATGTGGGATTACGGCCAATTAGCTACACGTGGGCTCTAGGCCAAGGGGAGGAGAGCCCTCCGTGGGGGGGGGGGGGGTCTTTCAAAGGCGTCCTAACTCGTCTTCTTCCGGGGAAAATTTATGCCGAGGCAGGAATAGGTTAGATCCAGCTTACATTACCGATCTTGCTTCCATTGATTTGCACCTGAAGAAATACCTTTCCCGGGCATTTTTTGATCCAAACTGTTATATTCATGGGGGGGGGGGGGCTTTGGCTTTTTTTTTACATTGGTGTTTTCTGTAAACCTGGTCTAACAGAAAATATGCGAATGCCTAATGAATTATGTTACTTTTATAAAATTACTTCTTCAGCCTCATGAAAAACTTGTAAAACTAGAAAAAAATAAGGAAATAAAAAAACTAGAAAACTAGTAGGGTCCAATATTGTGCCGTTTTGCGAGAATCATCCCTAACTTCATTCTTTCATCATGTGACTGAAGGTCAATTTTCAAGTGTCATTCAGTATTATTGATGCTAATGCTAGAAGATACTAATAATTATGACAATAGGTTATTGATAACTTTTCATTTTACTTGTTCACAAAAAATATTTAAGGCAGTGTAATTCACACTGTTTAAAATATATCTGTAAATTAATGGAAAAACGACTGGCAGAAAAGTTGCTTCAATTCATCCGACTGTTGAATTTGTTCCGAATCTTACATTCGTCTTCTGGAAGCCATAGAAACATGCCTAGCTTGAAAACAAATCGTACGAATGTTCGAAACAACTTTTATTAGCAACTATTATTACAACTTTTATTACATGCAACTCCTGTAACCTTTCACAATGCTGGCTTCTTATACAGCTGCCTGTTTTGCGTATTTCTCGACGCTAAACCGTGATTCTCTGTTGCCTAATATATTTTCATACTTCCTTCTACCTTTTCACCAATTTTCAGCTTCTTTAATTCTGATGGGCTTTGTGATGCAGATTCTTCAGACATTGTAGCGTCGTTGTGCTAAAAATAGATTTCATTGCGTCCGTTTGCAAAATCAGCGGCCTTTTGATTCCCCTCTTGGCATCCTGCTGGCATAAGTTATATTATTTGTTGCCCTACGACATCTTTAAAATTATTTGCTCGCGATTACGTCATTTTAATTTTATTGGATTAACTTTTAGAATTGCTCTGGAATTGGCGTTATTGATATCAGCCAAGTTATTGTTCTCGCCAATGTGTAATTCTCTGCTGGCGTAATTTTTAATTCATTCCATCTTAATTTCACTGTCTATATAGGACGTATTTTTTATTTCGCTGAGCCACCACCATCCGTTGTAATAAGTTTATGTTTCAATAGTATCTTTTTAATAAAATAGTTTTAAGTATTTAATGTCTTTTTATTATATTGCAACTAAGTGTATCGAACCTGGATTTTCTTGGGCCACAACGCAGTCTTAATAATTTAAAACAGCCTAACTAAATAACTTCGTTATAGGCTTACGGAAATGAACATTTTTCTCTCTGTACTTAACTTTCGGAAGTGATTGTAATATTCTTTCGTAGTTAATTGGAATAATGCCAGCAAATAATATCCTACAACTGCATAAGCATGAAAACTATCGAAAGACTCCACTCGTTTTACAAATATCGGAAATAAGAGTATTAATGACTTTTATAAGACTATGTATTTAGGTGGTCAATGAAAGTAGCTAAAATCAGAAGAGTGTTCTTGGGTCCACGCGATAGCTATTTTTGGCGTGTGGAGTGTCCATTGTCTTGCTGGAATTATCTAAGTTTATCGGAATTTGCAATTGACATGAATAGCTTCAGGAAAAGATGTTACGCCAGTCAGAGCCGTATCTAGACATCTGGCATAAAGCCAACTGCTCACGTTCCATATCATGACAGAGCCTCCGCCAAACCAGATTGAACAGCTCATTGTTAACTGTCTACGTTAGGTCTACGCAGGGTTCACGGATTCGTGAGATTTTCACCTTAGCCAAATACGTTCATTCGCTCGATACATTTAAAGATGAGATTCGCCAAAGCAGGCAACTTGTTTCCAGTTCTCAACAGGACAAGAGTGGACTTTCGTCTCTGAAAGTTTCGATCAGTGATTATACATTGACTAGTCCGCACCTAACACTTGTTGCTGCCCAGCATTGATATACACTCTATAACAAAAAAAATCGACGCACCAAGAAACAATCATCGGATTGCTTTGAAATTTCGTATGCATGGATGTTTTGAACAGATATGCAAATGGTTCAAATTTGGTGTCCAATGAATGAATAGTTTGATCTCTAGCGCATCGGAACTGCGCATCCAGCAGACGTATATAAGGAGCAGTTCTTCAACGGTTGTTAAAACTTTCGGTTTGATTGCGATTCAGATGATCTTTCAACAACTTAAAAAATGCCTCACTGCAGGATTCGTGCTCATTGCGAGCAACTGTCAGAGTTTGACAGAGGTCGTATCATTGGATTGAAAGAGGCCGGTTGGACTAATCGGAGAATCGCTCGTCATTTGAGTCGAAGCGATGCGACGATTCGAAGATGCTGTCAAGGATGGGTGGAAAATGGCGGAGTGCAGCGTCAAGATGGTAGCGGTCGACCTAGGGCTACAAAAGATCGTGAGGAGAGAGTGATGGTCCGATCAGCAGTCACAGCGCCTTCTTCATCTCTATCAACCATCAGACGTTCAACTCAAACACCAGTGTCCATCATGACCATTCACAGACGGTTGAGAGAGCGAAATCTACGCTCGCCCCGACCGTTACGCCACCTGCCACTCACGCCTGCACGCTGCCGAGCCAGATTACAGTGGTGCAGGTCTCGATCAGGTTGGAATGATGCCGACTGGGGACGTATAGTCTTTAGCGTCGAATCCCGCTTCCAACTGTGTCCTGACGATCATCGAAGACGTGTTTGGAGACGCACAGGGCAGAGGGGGGATCCTGCTTTCACTATTGCACGCCACACCGGCCCTCAACAAGGCATTATGATCTGGGGTAACGTTTCCTTTGACAGCCGGACCCTTTTGGTCGTCATTAGAGGTACACTTACTGCACAGCGGTACGTGGACGACATCCTAAGACCTGTTTTGCTACCGTTCCTTTTGCAGTGCCCTGGGCTGGTTTTTCAGCAGGACAATGCCAGACCACATACGGCTCGTGTTGCTCTAAACTGTCTGCAAGCTTGTCAAACTCTTCCTTGGCCTGCCAGATCGCCAGATCTCTCTCCCATCGAGCATGTCTGGGATATGATGGGAAGGCGATTGCATCTGGCACGGACTGTTGATGACCTCGTTCGACAATTGGAGCGAATTTGTCAGGAAATACCGCAGGAGACCATCCGGGAGCTTTATCGGTCTATGGCACGCCGTGTGGCAGCTTGTATCCAGGCTAGCGGCGGGGCAACACCTTATTGAACTTGTTACTGTAACTGTGAAATAAATTATTCAATTGTTCTGAAATTTTAAACATTTACTATTCTGTACATTGTCTTCCTATCCACCAATTTTCGTCTCAATCGGACCTTCTTCTTGGTGCGTCGATTTATTTGTTATAGCCGATTTGAGATTATACACCGATTTAGAAAGGGTTGCACGCCTGTCAAGTTTAATGATAATGATTAGTCGCAGTTGGGACCACTCTTGCACGATCTTTTACCAACGGCGACTCTAACGTAAATTTGACATTCTACCGGATTCTCGATTGTTGCTTAGTAGTTTTTCAAATGGTAGTATGCAGAAATCCAAATTTCGTTCCTATTCGAAGATGCCATTCCCGTCTCGCTTGTGCCGAATGTAACACCAAGTTCAACCTCACTTAATCTTCATAACCAGCCATTGTAGCAACAAAAACCGATGTAGCAACTTTGCCGGACACCTGGTGTTTTATATAGGTTCTGATGGCAGTATCGCTTTTCTCTGATTGGTTGCGTGCCTCTGTTATTTGCATACACAGGTTTGCAATACAAGGTTTTTTGGCTTTTCAGTGTATAATGAAATCCAATCAATGTAATGGATTTATTAGTTTTGCTAAGTAAGATATAGTTTCTGTGAATAGTAACTAATGGACGCTTTTAGTTTCCCCAAATTCAAGAACTATGTATCAGCAAAATTTGCTTCCAACAAGAATTTTATCACAGTTTAAAATTCTACCACTTAACTAGTAGTGACTAAGTACCAACTAACTAGCAATTCCGTTATTTCTGAGTTATTATTTTTTTAACGTCATGTAGAAGCATCACTTTGCATAAAATTCTTAATTTGTATAGTTTAAAATTGCTACTAATAGAGTTTAAGTTATGTAGTAAATTGAAAAGAAAACTTTATAGATTTAAAACATTACATCAATGTTAATGGTACAAATATTCACAATAATAGTTCCCACGGAATATTTAAGAATTACTACGGAACAATTTGCATAATTATTATATCTTCGTATATTTGAATAACAGTTCACTTGCTCAACCTATTGCGTATAGTTACATAATTAATTATTATACAAAAGACTAGATTAATATTCTTAAAATAATATTGCTTACCTTTTTAACACATTTAACAAAGCTGTCTAAAATTTAATAATATAAAGTTTGTCATTATAAATCACTGATTTGGGAAAATATTAGCTTACAATAGCTGATCCGATTATTAAAAAAACACTAGATTTGCACAGATACTACACCTACTCCACCATTCAGAAAAATAGACACTGATATTCACTGAACAAATATTACTCATTTAAAGCAAATCTTATGAATTAAAATTTCTTCTGTGATTTAAATCTTCTGTTTGCATACAGCATTAAATATTAATTAAAATTTACGACGCACTTCGATGAATAATTTTAACATTTGCAATAAATTCCACTATGTACGGCAATGACTCTGTTGCTAAATATTTACTTCGTGATAAACATAGCTGAAAGGAAAGTGTTGAAGCATTATTCGTCTATAAATTTTAAAATATGAATGGAGCTTATTGTCGAATTTCAATTTTAAATATTCATTCCTCTTGAGATTCTGTTGACGAATCACAGCTATTTTAAAGTGTTAGAAATAAAAATTGAACAGGAACTGTATAACTTGCATTATTCCGATGCAATTCGTAATACGGGAGAGTTAATCTGAGCTGCCAATGTTGAAAATTATTATGATAGATTAAGCGTAATTTGCAATTCAATGTAACGCATTTGTTCTCAAAGATTTAACATTTTGAGTATTTTGGTATACGGCATAAATGTAAAGTTGTTTTCACTACGCTTTTAGTTTAAGCAGTGTTGTACGAAGACGTAGGGGTTATGGTCCATCTTGTTCTTCACATTCAATATTTGTTAGCATTACTTCTTCGCCTTGGTGTCCAAATTTCATATTGTCCTCAGAAAAGGCAACATCACCGTGGATTCATTTCAAAAATGGCAATAGTTATGTCGAATTTGAGTAAAAAAATAAAGCGACAAAAATGATGATGCTGGTGACTTTCTTTCCTCTATAACAAAGATTACGAAATGCCAACAATTAAAGTAAATCATTTTGAAAAATAGTTTATAATTTGTGCTGAAAGAGTTACAATTAAGAAAAATGAATTACATTGAAAACTAAAGGTCTGTGTGAACCGGATTTTTACATGTAAGTTTCTAGAGATATAAATATTTTTTAAAACTTTTATTAATTAAAAACTAGTTATTGGATTTCAAATTTGAAATATATACTGAAATTTTCATTTTTCATTTTATGATGCAAATATTTAATTTTCTCTATGTGATGATATTAATAAAAGTACTTGTTTTGATAAAAATAGGTGTAATTCAAATAATAATATAGAGGAGAGCAGGGTATTATGAAATTATCGGTAAATATGGAGTGACGAAGTTTCGGCTACGGTTGAAGCTGCTGTCACGTGGGATTACATGAACTACTTAAGAAAGACAACTCCCATGATGCAATGCATTAAGTGTTGTTGCCATACCACTCGCTACAGAACAAAGTGAGTTTTCTGATTTTCAAGAATTTTTGAAGGTAAATATTCAATTATTTTAAACTACTAGTACATATGACTTAAATGAATGTTAAGGATAATGTAAACTAAAAGATTGTAGTTTTTAATACTATTATTATTTTTTAGCTGAAAATGTTTTGTCCATAAGTTCAAAGATTCATTTTCCAAGATTGCATGTCGGGTATTTTGGATTACTAGTTAATAATTCGTTAGATTGGATGACATCTGCTAAAAAAAACAGAAAATAAAGACGCTGAATGTGTCTTCTAGAACGAAAAATTCTCCGAAGTTCAACGAGGGGAATTTTGCACTCAATGCTTCATCTGTTCTCTGTGAGCTCACCTTGATTCTACCAGAGCTTAGAAAGAAAATTATATCTGCTACTTTTGTATAAACAGACTCGAAACAGAAATAACTTGCATAATCTCAAAAATATGTGCAAGTTAGTTAAAGGTAACTATGTTTTATGAGTTTATTTATTTATTTATTTTTTGTTTAAACTTTCATCATCTTTCTGTATTATCCGGCTATTTCACATTAGCGTGCATTTGTAATTATTTTAAATAATTTTTATAACAACAAAATGAATAGTATTTTATTACAAGTTACAGTTCATTACAGTTAGTTATAGTATGTACTGATGATGAATTTTTGGATTCTATTTAAAACTATAACATAATTAATCGCAGCATAAACAACACGAACACAAGTTCTAAAAGCACTAAAAATAAAATAAAGCAAGACTCATTTAGATATTTTCAGAAGTCACATTCAATATTCTTTGTCAAAATCTGAAATCTATGTTAATTTACAATTTTCTCTTAAGTGAATTCGAAAATTGAACTAACAGAACTTAAAGCCATTTTTAAACCATTAACAACACCAATAAAACTTTTTTTCATCATACATAAATTTCACTTATTTATATTTGTAAAGAAATAATCGTAAATTATTTTGAATAGAAAAAAAAATTTCCTTTAAAGTCTTGAAGCTTATCATTTTTTAAAATTTTTATTATTTTAAAGTTAATTGTCTTTTGTAATAAATGCCCTCACAAAAAAGTCTTAGAACTCTTCTGCATAAATTTCTCTTAAAAATTATTAAAACCTCTTTCCTTTTTTTTTGAGCATTACTTTAAATTTTATGTGATTAACAGACGTATGTAAATTAGTAAAAACTTAATGATTTTTAAACAAATGTTTTTTGTTAGATAAAAAAGCCTTGCTTTTAATTTTTAACATGACTTAAACGAAAGACTTTTTTTTCAGATATAAAATACTAAAAGGCATAAATAAATGCTAAATTATTGATATAAATGGCTGTGTTCATTATCATCGTCTAGAGATTTCATTAGTAATTATAATAATATGTATTAATGCTTATGTATGCCTCTTATTTTTTCTAGTTAATGAAGAAAACGTAGGTATATGCGGATGTCTTGAAAATTAGAATGGCTCTATCTTTTTAAAACTTTCTATTTCTTTTAAAGACTTTTTTTTCACATTTTTACTTATTATTGAATGCTTTGAGCAAGCATACTTCAAAAATATTTTGCTAGCAATATTATTTGAATTGCTCATCTTGATTAAAAAAAACTTTCAAGTGAAAAATTGGATTTAAAACGCAAGTAATTAAAATCAATACAAAAAGTCTGAATTCTCCCATTTAAATCGTACCTGTTTTGGGTTGGTTTTGCTGCGCCAGTAAATTGGAGTCTTTGGAAAAGTACTATTTAAGAACTTTAAGTGAGGCACTTTTTAAGAATCGTTGCCACTATCGGGCATTGAAAGAGATTAACATTAAAAACAAGCAAACAAACAAAAATGTTATACTCTGTGACTCAAATAAAATTACATTTCCAGACGATCTACACCTAAAATTATATAACTAAATTTCTCAGTGCCTATAAAAATGGGTGAAAGATATCATTGCAATTTGGTAGTGTGATCATCGGCTGGGAGGGAGCCAGAGTTACGCTCGGCTTTGAATCCAGGCGAATAAAAGTCCAACTGCTCTTTTAATAAGCGAGACAGACGTTCATGTAAAATATATGGGGCCGTATACCCCTCTCTGCATTAGTAAGGAATTTGGGATCCATAAATCTAAAACTCCTCTGAATTAGTAACTTTAAAGTCTGCATGGATAACCATAAAGTGAATGTTAATAATTTTAAAGCAATCTGCCACAGCTAACATTGTGTAAAGTTTGTTCAAAAATACGCCGAACATATCAACTAAAGAACTCATAAAAACTTATTTAAAGTGTATAATGAAAGTAGTTTTTTTTTTAAATTCACTATTTAAATGAAAATTAACAAACCTAATTTTCAAATTTGTTTTTCTCTTTTATGAAGTTTTACAAAAATCATATTT
Source organism: Cheiracanthium punctorium (assembly GCA_038373885.1). Classification (NCBI taxonomy): domain Eukaryota; kingdom Metazoa; phylum Arthropoda; class Arachnida; order Araneae; family Cheiracanthiidae; genus Cheiracanthium; species Cheiracanthium punctorium. Next base: position 58,053 of record JAWZYV010012893.1, read on the forward strand.
ATATGTATTTTAGTATTTTGAAAACTAAATGAGAAAGAGTTACCGAAATATTTCCAATATTTGATAGAAATATATATGTTGTATCAACAGTTGAAATGATAGCTCTCTGACATCTGATAGAATTATCATTTATTTAATAATTTAATTTTATAACCTTCATTTATGTATGGTAACTTATTTTATCAGGCTAATTGGTATTGAAATGAATTATAACCATTACCTGAAAAGTCAGTTTAATTTCACACTGTAAAATCTTTTGACATGTCGCCATTCATAAATCTTTTGACACGTCGCCATTCATCCTATGTTGACTTTAATAAATCGGGGCGTTCTTATATTATTGAACTGCTATTATACATTATTTCACAACCATATTATTTGATTTTAGTGCTTTGAATGACTTATCAGGTATTAATTATTTTACTATTACATTTCTATTAACATGAAACCTCTAAAGTTTTAGCATGTTACAATAATTAAAAAAATGAATTTCATTTTAAAATACTGAATATATAAAGCCTTTTTAAGAAACCTGAAGCATATGTTTGAATATCATTTGAATATCATTCAAAAAAATAGTCAAAAATATTAATAAATTTACTTCTTTCCACCATGAAATCAAGTTTTGAAAATGAAAGAAGGTTCGATAAACACCTTAACTATCCATTCTTCAAATTATTTCAGATAAAGATATATCCTGTACGACAAAGTTCTGCATTACACCAGTCAACAACAACAAAAAAAAAAAAAAAATGAAAAATGGGGAGTTTCTGTTCTCGTGCTTAAATTCTGATTCTATACATTGAAAAACACTTAAATTTTCATTTTTAGTTCTTAAAGTTTGCTTTTGTCTGATTTACGTCGATAAGCAAATTTTAATTTATTTCATAAACGAAAGATGGCAGCTCTTTAATTAACCGAAAGTAAACTGTACTATTATAATAATATTGTATGTAATATTTAGTATATAATATTTTTATTTTATCAACACACTGATGTCAAGTAATATACTAAAAACTGTAATTGATTGCGCCTGATAAAATGATGATTTATGTAACAAGAATACTCAATAAAATAATTATTTTACATTTATATGTTATTGTTTATCACAAATCTTGAATAAAGAAGACTTTTATATCCAGCAAAAACTTTTCTGATCATAATTTAGAGTGGAATTATAAAAAATATATAAAAATCAGGGATTTTTGCAAAAAATTGAAAAATTGCTTTAATTTCTACAAAAGCAAACTTTCACAAGAAAAAAAGTTATTTTCCTTAGTTTTGGAATAGGAGAAACTACAATTTAACCTGTAGAAGTCAGACCCAAAAATCGTGTTGACCGGTGTTATGAATAACTGTCGTAAATATATATGCATGGCATCTTTATTTATATCAGGTCCAAGACTTCCGAGTCAAAGTATTTTTAAAGAAATAATTTAAAGAATTACTCACCTATCTGGAACATTTTTTTACCTTCTAAGCTAAGGGTAAAATGTTTGAAATTTCCAATGAAGCTTATTTTAATGTTACCCATAAATTTTACTTAACCCTCAAAAGTCAAACCCTCATCACGAAATATTTACTCTCATCTAAGCTGCTTAAAAGAGAAAGCGTTTAAATATAATATGGGGCATTATTTAAAGTCTGAAAGCGACTCATTCGTCGATTCTAAACTGAACCATATATTTTCCTGTGGTAAAACTGACAGTATACGTATTACCTTTTCAAAATGGAAGAGTTTTAAAATAAATGGGATTAACTTCGAGCACCATGAGACAAAATTGATTTTCAGTCAGCAGTTTATGTCGTGAAATTCGTTTTTCTTTCTTCAGACGATTTTGGTTGTTTTGTGTTATGTGAATGTCGTATTTTCTCTTTTCTTTGAATGAATAAGCTCAGAAAATGAACAGAATGTGTACAAAACTAATGATATTAAAATACAACAATTTTTTAAAGTATTCATAAAACAACATTGACATTACAATAAAACCTCGTTAGTACATACATCACTCTCTGGGGCCACTTAAAAATCACTTAATAAGCGCTGTGACTTCTTGAGCGGAGTTTATATCAAATGCAAAAGGAAATTCTAAATATTTATATAATAAGTGTGCCTACAATTAACTTACATTATAATTTATATAAATTAGTATAATAAGAATTTAAATTAATAAAATGAATGACAAATTAACCCTTTAACGCGCAGTGTTCCCGCTCTGAGAACACCAAACTCTGACGTTTGGACTGTTGCCAGTCACGAAGAAAATAGATTTTATTTCTATAAAAATAGTTGCGGGTGACATAGCTCCACGAGAATCCTTTACTTTTTAGCACGTCATTTCTCGTCAAAAAATTGTCACGATTATTTTTAACAGCACTGACATCTGCTGAAAAATGGAAGAATGCGAGAACAGCTGGATAGATTGCCGAATGCTGAAAAAAGGGCAGCCCTCGCTCGACTTAACAACCCGCAAGATGGCGGACGATCGAAACGTTCATCGCGTGCCACAAATCTAGAGACTCTTTTTTGACGCAGATGGCTGTGCGGTACGGCCATCTGCGTCAAAAAAGGGTCTCTAGATCTGTGGTGCATCAAAAAAGGATCTCTAGATGGATCTCTAGATGGAAAAAAGGATATCTATCAAAAAAGGATCTCTGCGGCACGCGATGAACGTTTCGATCGTCCGCCATCTTGCGGGTAGTTAAGTCGAGCGATGGCAACGGCTGCCCTTTTTTCAGCATTGGGAAAGAGTTGCGCCTCAAAGGGAAAAAGATTGGGCTTCTGATTGTTGTTGTTGTTGTCGTGTTCATGGATAGATCATGGAAAGCGGGGTGCCAGTGCCCCCGAGGGGGTTGGACTTCTACTTGTCGGTCCCTAATTTTGAAACGATTTCAGATGAGGGACCAACCATCACCTGAAATCGGCACCCCCAGAGGTATCGTTTAACAACTTGGAGGACTTTGGAGCCACGACGGATTTTACGTGCACCAGCTCCCATTAGCATACACGGTTCCACAGTGGACGGGGACGAGAGGGAGATGACCCTCCCAAGCATTGGCCAAGCCGGATGCTGCTTCACTTGCCGTGTTCTTATGGGAACGGAGTTTAGCGCCCAGACCACTGCGGGACGGGTGTTCTGATAGATGATGCAATATGCAGAGTGACGTCTCATCCGTTACTACCAAGGTTTGACTGTCCTAAAATTTAAAGTAACTTACAATTCCAGTTGGCAAATGTAAAGCAAGATATTGAAAGATATGTATCAGAGACGGTAAGCTCTGCGGCTGAAATTAAATAAAAAAGAGAGATCTTCATTTTACATCTGAGTCCACCAATCTCATCTGTTATCAATGTTATATGCAACTTTTCCTATTTGAAATTTAATCCACCTTATTTTAAAAAAGTGATAATGCGATGTATTGTGTGACTAATTTGATGTGAAGATTCTTTGGACAATTTACATCAAATTTTATAGACGTGGAATTTAAATCATCTTATATTAAGCAGCAGTGCTGTAACATCAATTATTCTTTATTTATGCTGTGGGATTTTTCCATCAATATCTATTTGATGAAATTTAGAAAACAAAGGAGGTAAATTTACACAAAAAAAAATCCAAGTTAGCCAACAAAACTAATTTTTCAAACATCTTTCCTCAGTTCTACTACCTTTCTACTCAGTTCAGGTGAGTTCTACTACCTTTAGAAGAAGGACGCGTACTTTTGATATTATTAAAATCTTTCTTTTCGAATAATATACTTTAAGAGTATTTGTAAGTTCCAATGTGACCCACTGTCCGCTGGCTATGACACTTTGATCACACTGAGGCATTCAACGACCGGTGACGGTGGGCATCAAGGATGGATACTAAAGAGAGATCTCTACCATCGTGTCATTGTGACATAGGAGAGTGAAGAGATTTAAAAATAAAATAAAATAAAACATTGTTTTTTTTTCAATCACTGGAATAAGTGTAAGTAATGACAGTTGTTTTTGTTCATACACTTACAAGGCATTCTATTATAAACTTCAATAATGTACATATTTTGTAAGGCTTCAGGTACATATTAAAATACACACTATACAATGACTGGGCCCAAAACGTGATGTTTAGAAATTCTGGTCTGTGCCCCTGCAAATAAGCTATTTGTGATACATACACCCTTTTTAATGGAATATAAATTTTGTTGCAGGGAATATAAAGGACGAGAAAAATATCAAATAATAAAAATTCTCAAATTTTGATAATTGTTATATATTGCTAAAATTTTGACTTCAGCTTTATAAGCAAACAATTAGTGATTATTATTTTAACGGGTGGGCACTTGACCATCTGTCATTGGTCACTAGTAAGGCCTGAAGTACTGTTTGTTCTCTTTATTATGGAGGCACCTAATAGGTGGACCATCATTGCCTCCTATGAAGGGACGGACGAAAGGACACCCAGCCGTGCCGGGAATCGAACCCGCACCTGCGGTGTGGTAGAATGGATCTCCAGCCACTATAGCACCCGGGCGGCATTAGTGATTCAATTATCGAAAGAATTTTGATATTACACTGACACATACAGGAACACTTGTATTACGGTAAAATTTATGTTAAATTAAGAAAAAACAAATTCGTACTTCAGTTTAAAACTATCACTCATACTAGAAAATATGTGACTAGTTTTCGTGATCAGGTTCTGATTCTGTGAGCAAACAAATTTAAAATAACTTAATACTTGTTCTTCCAATATCCACGAATTTTACAGTTTATGAATTAAACCTCCAACTAAATAAAATGTTTCGAACTCCTGAGCATCGTAATCATAAAAAAAGGGAAAGTTTCTCAATTCTTTTTCGCTAAAAGGCTTTAAAAAATTGTCCGAGTTTTTATGGTGTCACTGGATTTGTAACTTGATAAAGAATTAATGAAAGAACATCTTTATTTGAACAACATAAAAACTCCAATGCCAGCGAAATAATGAGATAAGCCGAACAAAAAGAGCTTCAGGCTGTTTACAATAATCTGTCAAGCGCTTCATGTAACAACATTATAACATTTTAAATTCTGAAAAAAAGTCAGTTTCTTTGAGCGAAAAAACGATTTTGATTAGTTATTTCATTTTTTTTTTGTTATCTTATTTATATTTTTTTGTTGTGTAGGCTTTAGAGAAAGCATGTTTTATTAAAACTGGCATGTTCGGCTTAATGAAGTGATAACACACACGTCTTGCAAAAAAATGCAAACTGTCTCAGTTACACTGATTAATTTTGAGAATGTTTATTCAAGGACACATATATAATGAAGACCTCCTGAAAAATGTAAGCTTATCTGCTCTAACTTTTTAGATCTTATTTAATCCTACACAGATGAATCAGAGATTAAATGCACCTTTGTTTCGTTTTAGGATGAACAATCGATGTCATTCAAGCTGATTGTTATAGTAGACGCATAAACAATACAATGGATTAAGATTCAATGCACTTAAAAACAGTTATGAGCGTTCACAGTACAAATACTGGGAAGTAGAGGTAGGTCTTGGAAATTTCCTAAACAGTAATAATAAAAAGTATATGCCACGTCACGCATAAAAGTTGTATCTTGAACTCGTCTCATTTCTGGTTCATCTCGAAGTGAAGCATTAAAAAAAAAAAGTTATATTAAATTCCCGTCCTTTGTTTTGTATACATCCGTTTTTCTTCTTTTACTCGTTCATGTCAAATGGACTGAATATTCTTATCTGCGGTGCTTTTCTCCTAAAATGACACGAATATCAGCAGGCTTATGTTATTAATCACCGTCATCATTGGGAATTGTTTGAAGTGTGTATTGGTAGCGTTCTTAATAATGTGAACTGAAATTAAAGGATATATGTATATATGGTGTCCCAAATGCACTGAGAACCATACCTCTACGAACTATAGTTTTCAAGAAAAATACGAGAAAAAAAGCCGAAACTTCATTTCCTATGTACGAAAAAAAGCCTTTATTCGAAGCATGAACATAGTTTTCTTGCATATGCTTGCATAAAATGATGTTCAAAATGCCCATCGTGCATGCGTGGGCCATGTAATGGCTAACAGCTGAGGTTGCATCAATCTGAAATACACACAACATAAAGGGGAGGGACTAAATCATTTTTTGCAGTAACTAGGTCTCTATAAATCAATTTCTACAAACGGTTTCATTGGAAAGAAGTCCAAAGGTGCCAGATCTGATGAGCGTAGCGGCCATAAAACGGAGTCCATCATATCTAAAACAGTGGCCAATTTAATGTTTCTACTTGTTTTTTCTTCCACCGGATGTGACGTCATACTTTGTTTTGCCAATTTTTATCGAAAACTCGGGTTGCACAGGTACACATCTTTCGGCATCATTCATGTACTCACAACGAGGAATCTGGCGGTGCAAGTTTGGGCGGTATTTATGGGACACCCTGCGTATATCTTTATGGTGGTAAAATATTCTGACTTAAGTGGCATTAGAGGGTTCTGACTTTGCTAGTCGTATGCGTCGATCTTTGAGTATTTAACGCAAGTTGAAAAGTGATTTTAAAATTTACGGATACACATCTATTTGGAAGCAAAATATTCCGCTTTTATGCGATACTAGAAGGCGTTGACTTTGCTAGTGTTACGCAATTTTCAGCGCAAGTAGTTGATTAATTTACTGACTTTCATTTCTATCACTGAAAACTACACTGAATACGTTTCAACTTTCTCCACTTGAAAAGAATAAACAATTTCATTTATAGTTTAGTCCCCTCAGTAAGTTGTGTATTTTCAATGTTTAAGACTTTAATTACCATAGCAACGTTGTGCTTTTTTTAACAGCTTTTTCTGTACTGTGAATCTTGAATACACTTCTTATGGACCTATTGTATAAATTAGGAAGGAATGCTACGTAATGTCTAAAGAGAGATCAACGGATATATCAAGTGCTCATTACTGTTAAAATACACTCTCAACTGATATTTGTTATGAGAGCATTGTTACTCCAACCTACGCCTTTTGCGTTTTTATTCAATAATCACTTTCGGAATAGATTTTGAATTTTAGGAGGGGGAGGGGGGAATAATATTTTCTGATTTCCAAAATAAGATGCTATAACTTTTTTTTCAGATATGTCAGTCACTTTGGACACCCTGTATTTGTTATTTTGACAGTTTAAATTACAGATTTTATTATTTTTTTAAAATGAGACATCTAAAAATATATGCATAAATTAATCATTCTTAAGAATTTCCTTTTCATTTGATTATAATAGAAATTTAATTATATATTGGATTAATTACGTTTCCCTAAAATAATTTGATGACATTTACATAAATATTTTTTACTGTTTGTTCAAGCTAATTACCATATACTGTGTTTGCTGATATATACAATTAATTTATATCATCATTTTCCATCATGGTAATCGCGAGTATACTATTATTATTTCTTTTTTTTTTTTACCTTTTTCACTCCTGCTGAATACTTATTAAGCAGGTTGAAAAAGTAACAAAAACTAGAACTGTAACAAGTAGTAGAAAAAAAAAGAATTAATTACTAGCGAGATTATCCCTAGAAGGTACTAAACAGGCATATTAATTTCTTCCTTATATTCTCTTCGCCGAGGGTAAAAAAATATTTTTTAAAACTTCCTTTTCATTTACTTGCCTGGTATGCTTTTCATTAAGAAAGCTAAAAACTAATGTTAGAAATTTGCAATACAAACACCCTCGTAAAGCGCAGTTATTAATTATTGGCAAATTTTAAATAGCAATAAAAGGTTTCTTGCAGAAATTGAAATTCTAATTAAGATGTTTTCTGTGTAGGGAAAGTGAAATAATCCCACAGCATAAAACTAAAAAGTACTTGGTAAATACGCATTTTATGGAGTACTAAATACTAACTTAAGGAGAGACTTGAGTGAATTAAAGAAATTCTGTCTTTTATAGCGAGTTTCAGTTTTGTTTAAAATGTATGTAGAAAGATTTAAGAATAAATACTAGGTCTTTTGCATGTCATTTATGATCAGAGAAGAGAGCTGTTTATATCTTACTTCGTATATTTTTCGAATGCTTTTTTTCTAGACTTTCGAATTTTAATAGTAACTTTAATATTCAGTCCAAAAATATAAAATATTGTATCTTTAATTAAACTGTCAGTATTTTTAGATGAAATTTTTGGTAAAATTTTTATTTTCACTATTTTTCATTATAACGTGTTTGTGTAACACTTATTTACACATATTTTTACTTCACTTAAAATTTTATTAATTTTTGTATAATATATGGTCCATTGTTTTTCGATCATCATACTGTCTGGTCCTCTGTTTCTGCTGATATATATTTTTTTCCTGCAGGGTATGTCATTTTTGCCGTAATGTACTTTGTGTTTTATTTATTAATTATATATATGTGTATATATGTGCAAATCACAAATTTGTTAATACCACCATGTAAACATCCTTTGTATCTTTGTCTCAATGTTTTTTAATCCCTTTAATGACTGATAATATAAATTTGCACATTGTTATTACAGTCGGTCACAAAACTTTTAACCATTAAGGAATATTCGATCACTAAATTTACAAGAAATTGATTAATTTTTCATAAAAGCATATTTTTTAGAAAAGCAGAGTAATTTTTCGTGAGTTGTTTCTTTTTTGAAATCATAAATAAATACTATAATACCATGATATGTATTATAAATATCCAATTTTCAAATGCACAGAGTAATAATAATAATAATAATTAACAATAATGATTATAATTTAGATAAATATACCAAGTTATATGCTAGTGTCTATATAGATTGTTTATTTACTACATTAAGTTAAAAAATTATTATAATGAAGCCAACAGCGGGTGAGCTTTCTTGAGGTAATAAACTGGATAGTTATGCAGAGTTCACTAACGTCGGGTTGGGCGCTGTTATGAAAACCTTGCATTGAATGATCATTGAAATGTTAACATTTGACAAAATACTGGATACTGAATATATAAGAATAAATTGGCTAAAACTCTTTTAATATCTAATTTATTTATTAGATAGTTCTAGGAACAAGCAAAGTGGAAAGTGAGATCTGCTGGCGATAAGTTAATCTTCGATTCACGTAGCCTAAGTACTGTTTTTTTTAAAAGCATTTTGTAACTTCTGAATTTATTGATATTAAAAACAATTAAATCTTTGTTAAAGGTGCAGTTATAAAAGTCTTAATATCACATGTGAACATGAAATTTCGGAAGACGCAATTCTTCACTGGGAGTAAAAATTATTGGTTATAGATACACAAATATACTTTTTCTCTCAAATATAGTATATAGAGTTTTATTATTACAGACGAGTCTATTGTGATGGCACAATAGAATTTTTGCTAGAAATTTCAAAGAGAAGGTATACTAAGGGGCATTTCCGTGTAATATAAAGGAATGCCAGGACACTGAAGCCTAAGAAAATAATGGGTACCAGTTCATTATTTCTTTTTTCGTTTTTTGGTCAGTGTCCAAACAAAAGTAATTTGAATGTATAACAGTGGTTTATTTCATTCTAAGGCAACAAGTTTTACTATTTAAAAATTGTATGTTGTTTTGCCATTAAAAGTATAATGAAATCGTAGTCAAACTACTAATGGTATTTTTAATAAGTTGAATTGTGGGTAAATATTTTTGAGGTTAAAAAAAAAAAAAAAACTACAAAATTCTATTATGTTAGAAATTTTCGTTCCCCCTTTAAAATGTCCATTAGTCTTCTCGTATTGCAGAGAGTAGTGTATTCCCTCATTAATGTTCATTTATTTATTTATTTATTTTTATTACCTTTATCAGGAACAAGGAGGAAAAGAGGCCGTAGTACATAAGATTTGCCTCCAAGTTCAGAAATTTATTAATGTAGATTTAGTGTAAAGGGTGTTTATGGTCAATGTTTTTTTATTTAGAGCGGTGTATAGCGAAAACTACTGATCAAAAAGCTACGAAATTTGCAGGAAACCTTAATGAGACCTTGAGAGTGAGAGATTTGTTTGGGAAAAAGAAACAGTAAAAAAAAATCACCACCAGGTGGAGTTCTACAGTGTTGCAGTAGCTGATATGAAAATTCTCCCACCTCGCAGAGGTATGAAACATTTGCTTCAAACTTTATTGTTTTTTGCCTGAGAATACCAATTATTTGTTTAATTTGCTCTAAAACGTTGTGAAATGCCACTTGGTGGCAATTTTTTAAACTATTTTTTTCCACAAAAACCTTTCTCCCTTGATCTGATTAAGGCTTTTGGAAAATTTGGTAGCATTCTGACTGTAGTTATCGCTTTCAATAGGGAAACTTTAATTACAAATACCCTCTGCATTCCGAAATTCGAACCTTTTAGGCAAACCTTTATTTTTTTCTGTCAAGTGTTCTGTCATATATAATTATAGCAGATGCATCTTACCGAAACTTAATTTCCAAGATTAATATTTATGAATGGTCACCCCCCCCCCTCAAAAAAAATTACTAAGCAGCAGCCACATAGCGATAAATTCCAAAACGACGAAAATATACAAAAATTGCGTAAAGAAAGGGAAAGGTTTGCAACCCCTGTTCGATAAAAGTTTCATACAAATTTAAGTTTAGCAGTTTCCAAGCAAATGTTAATTAAGAAAGAATCAAACAATTAATTTTTTCCCTTTAGAAAGAGAAGGGAGTAAACATAATTATTTCAGGATTAACAATGTAAAAGCTTTTTCTGTGACATCGTTTTAAGATGTTTCGAAAATTTAAATTTGGGAATTCAAATATTTATTTGTCTCTTCAAATTCTTGTGAGAATAAACTAATTATATTGAACTTTTCCTACATTAAGGGCTTAGTTGCGAAAAAAAAAGTAAAATTAAAGACGTATTCTACAGTAATTAAAAATCTTTTGCTTATTCGATAAATGTTTTTGAGAACAACTTTTTGGTTTATTTTAAAAACTGTTTTTTGTTGTTGTTTTTTTACGAATTAAAATAAAATTTGTTTTAAGTTCATTTTAGCGATACATAATGAATCAGTATATTTTGGGAGTCCACTAATGGTTAAAACATAAGAAAAAACTGATAAACAATCTGTAATTTACTATTTATAACTAAATACGATAGAATTTTGTATGCCCGTTTACAATAGCACAAATCATAAAAGGATATCCCGTGTAATTAAAAAATATAATACAGCGATTATCTCTTGTACCGAGAGTAGGGACGTATCCAAGGGGGTGGGTTAGGGGGTCATAACCATGAGGAATTTTTGCCATACAAAACGTATATCCTTCACTCCCTTATCACACACCCGTATACATATAAGTGAGTTGCAGAAGTCGTACCCCCCCCCCACCCCCCACCCCAATAAAAAACTTCTGGCTACGCCACTGACCGAGAGTGACCAAAACATACTTTCAGTTACAAAAGTTACTCAAATGAAGAATAGCTTTCAGATATGGTAATTTTTTTACAAGTTACTGTATACACGTTAAAACACAAGATTTAAATTATTATATGTTCCCCCCTTTCATATCACTTGTATTTTTAAAAAAATGTTGCTCTCTTTCTAAGAAGGTAAATAATAATAATAATAAACATGTCTTTGAATGGAATAGTTTCCAAGATATTTAAAGTTAAAAATTATGACTTATACTATTTTACCAGCTGTGCTGGCTTTGCTTAAGACGATTAATAAAAGAGACGATTCTTTTTTATTTTAGGGAACAAATTAAACACTTTCAGATTGGCAAATTGAGCACATTCAATCTCGTGAAATTAAGAGGTGTAGTTTTACCTGTACTGATTGATACTGCACTATGAAATTAACTAAGTCCTTTTCAACCACTAAGTACGTCACACTTTTAGAGACGGGATTTCACAGTGTAACAGAAAATGAATGAGAAAGTAGTGTGAGTTAACTTTTAGTAGGAACTGCGAAGCGTGCACTACAAGAAGAATTTCAGCTAAAATAGGATTTCCGAATTTAAATGCAGCTGTCGAATGATCAATAACATAAATTAAAGTCAAATGAAAAGTACTTACTTTTTTTTTGCCCCAAACTTTTGAGACATCCCCATGGCAACAAATGCTAAAATTCTTAACTTGACATATTTTTGAAAATACTCCACTCAGAGACATGGAATATATTTTATCTATGTTAGACATTGTGTCATATTTTTCCAAGTCGTGAGAAAGTAGGGACCATGTAAAAGTTATATTTTATATTTTAATACACATCCAGTCCTTTGTAAAAATATAGCCATATGCGAAAGCTACTCTTCGTTTGACTAACTTTTCTGAATGGAAGATCACTTACGGTTTGAGAGATAATTGTTGTTACATCGATTTTGAATCCCCCGGTACGTTACTCCCCAAATAATAGTTATATTATAATGCTATGTAATTAGATTTGAACGTACCATTTCTTAAAGCTTTATGATAATGATTCCATATAAATCTATTTCAGAAAACTCTAGATATATTTATGAAGAATTCTATACAAATCTATTCGGAAATGAATAATTTTTATAAATGATGTGTATTGAGATATATATTCTATAATTTATTATTATTTATCGAAATGATAAAAGGTTAAATTAATCTAAACAGATGATTTTTCTGACTAAGAAAGGTACAGAGAATGCATTTTTTGTATTTCTCATATAAAATAAGCACAATGAGAAATAATCTTTTCTTATAAAAAAATATGAAATATTTGTTGTACCATCGTACGGATTGAAGAATATGTATCATCAATACATTCGTCTAAGAATTACAAAAGTATTTTAGAGCCATTAAGTGTTGATAAAGCATAATATTACAACAGATAAAATAAAAATTGTCATTTTTAATTCGCTTGAATTAAATGTTAATCTGAAACATATTTAAAATTTTTCACATTCATAGATGATTTAGATAATGAAAACTTAAACTCAGAGCTCGCTTAATTCTTGGCGAATATATTCCGAGAACAATGGAAATTCGAATGTGAAATCGTAAACTAAATTGCACAACGTAAATCTGCAGAGGAATTAAGTAACTTAATTAACATGTCCGGTTTTCGTTCCAAGAAGAGGAAATATTAAATTTCAAAATTACTGCTTAAATTACATACTAATATGAACAGTAGCAAATTACGACAAAATATTTAAAATAATGATGCTGATTGAAATTTAAATTTGTGAAATATGGCGTTTTACGAAATTTATTCAGAATGCTGACACTTTTATATCGAATAATGAAATAATAGTATTAATTTAAAAAATATAATATTTAAATATATTACTTTTTCTGAAATATATGAACCAAAAGAAAAAAAATAAATTAAAAAAATTAATTATAATTAGTAACTTTTCAGATTCTAGGATGGAACATCGCTTACGATTATACTAACCGTTTTGCATTCGATTAAAGTAAAATCAAAATCTAAAGTCTAATCTTTATACTCATTATAAAAGAAGATATTTGTTTGTCTGTCTGTCTGTTTGTCGGCGGAGCATGTATGTATACAGGATGATTTAAAATTAGACGGGTAAACTTCTGAAAGGGGTAGGTTACCAGACGGTTCAGAATCACATAGCAATGTGGGGTCGGAAACGCTGTCTTCAGGTACCTGCTAATAATCACAAGTGTTCAGTAGGGTGTGCCAAAAAAAATGAAAGTTCATAATTTTTTTTAGCGATCGTGCAAAAAAGGTGCCTTTTCTCATCTAATTTAAGCGCTCATAATTTTTTACTGGTTTAAAAAAAAAGTAATTAATGGGACGCTGGGCCCCTGAACTTTCGAATTTTTGTCGATCTTTTCAGCTTTTTTTTTATTTATTTAATATAAATATGCGTTCAAAATATCTAAATTCTTTGCGATAGTGCCAAGAAAGTGCCTTTTCTCACCTGAGCTACGTGTATTTTGACCTAATAAAAAAATTTCATGGAGCGCCGGTCCCCCCTAATTTTCGAATTTTTGGGACAAACCCCTATATTGGCTTACTTGTCTGTTGCATGGAAATGGACTACTTTTGCGACATCTCTATAACTTTTTTGTCGGAAAAACTACATGGACAAAGTGCTACTCTGGTGACATTAGAAAAGCTTTGAAAGTGTGTGGAAAGCAAACAGTTGTCGACTTTCAAAGATATCCCTGGTGTAGGTTTGCTTTAATACAACACATACCCTTCGGCAAGGTCACAGGCATTGCCGACGAATGTAATGAAGGTTTATGCACCAATATGGTTTCACATTAAGAATTCTTGTATTGATGATTCCAGGCATCTATGTAAACTCCCGTTACCTTCCAGCAGAACTTCAACTATAGTCGGTCCTTTTATACAGAAAAAATGGATATTTTATCTCGACAAAGAATATTCTTCTGGGTAAGCTCGCAGATAAACAAAAATTTATTCGAGAATTATATTTACCAAAGAATTCTTAAAGTAAGGACCAATAAAGATTCAGATAAGAACAAATTGAGAAAGTTCATGATTCCTGATATAAATTTCCAAGCTACTGATTATAAAGAAACTTTTTCTTGGAAAAAGTCACTAATGAAGCCAACGATGACGATGAAAATTAAAAACAAAGAACTCAAACCGTTCGTTGGAGTCATCTACCAACTCTGATCCCTGGTACAGTTCCCGAAATTTCCATGTCCATACACAGACTGTTGAGAGAACAGCAAAGTTCGTTAGGAAAGCAGCCGATACGAGGTATTTATTTCTTCCCGCAAGGAATGGACCTTCCTAACTTTTTCCTTATTTAAAACTAGAAAGGATTTTAAAATTGAAAAAAATATGAGTAGAGCAAGTAAGTGCACCTATATATAAAAGAATTTTTATAGTCATTTTATTTCCTAAAAATGTATAACTTACTGATTGTAATTAAATCGACGGATATTTCTATTTTACTTTTTTACACTCTCTCATGACAATTTGTTTTCAATTCTATAGCAGATACTTATTTATTTCATTACCAAAAATGGATAAATTGAAATTATTGTGGCGCTTAAAATACTTTCATGCTCAGTATTTGTGTTCCTCAGAAGACACTCAAAGTATTTTTCTGTCACGATATAATTTTGGCATTTGAAATAGTACTGCAAAAGATATCTTTTAGTCACTATTGAGGATTTATATAACATTAATTTTTCAAGAAAAAAAAATACTTAAAAAGCACAATTTTTTTAGAAAAGCAAAATTTCTGGTCACCGGTACACCATGAAGGCCCTTTTATGGCTTCTAAATTTTGGAATCTTAAATTTGGAAGGAAAAGGCACCTTTTCCGCACTATCGCTAAGCGAAAACAATTTTTATTCTTTTACCCCCGGTTTCGGCCCATTCTAGTGTTCAATTAATACGTAACTTTCTGACCACGGTTTTTCAAAAACTAATGCATCTTTCACAGATTTCACTTCATAAAAATTGTTAATTCAGATTTTTTTTTCATTACATTGATGCAATAACTAAATTAAAAAACTAACAATTCTTTTCTAATGCGGGCTTTAAATATTACGTTACATAACAACTGCGTATAAATAGTATCAAAATGGTAAATAAAAAATTGATTTTAGAAATAGCTTAAACGTAAAACTACATTTTTTGAGGCTCTTTAACCGCTTTTATTTCATTATTACTAACTCCTCCCCATTCCCCACAGTTTGATAGAAACTATTAAGATCTTTGCAATGTAAATAGAACCGAATGAACGATTGTAATTACAAGCTTCATTTGAAACAAAAAGACTAACATACTTCACTTGAATATTTAGAAGCATTTACTGCTAAGTTTGGTAAATAGGCTGATAATTATATTATGTACCTCGGAACTAGTAAGCCGTCTTTCTGTTAATTGCTATGTAGTAGTGCTTGTGAGACTTCTAATTAGACAGTTTACATTACCAGACTTTTTCCCTGGTATTTGTTTCCAAGCAAATGGTAAGTAAATGAAATCCCCATACCTTCACAAGTCAGCTTTTATATGCAAGTAAATATTTTAATTGTTCTGATCAAGGAACGAACGTACCAATTTTCTCTACATGAATATTCTTTTTGTTAATTAAAGTTTCTTTTTAAGAATGTATAATTTATTATTAGATATTTTTCCATTCTGCATATCATAGAAAATTATAAATACTGCAAAATTTTATTTCTTTGATTTGTATCCATTTTTATATTTCCTAATGCATAAAATAATGTGCTGAAATAATTAAAACTTTGTAAAATAACGCACGTAAAAGGTACTTATCGTTCTGTAAGACAAGTGTTTCGGACGGAAAAATTTCGGCCTTCATCAGCAGTTGTCCATACACAGACTGGGATAACGGGGGAGGGTAGGGATCTGAAAAAGTAAACAAAAGCGAAAACCGAGCTGCCTATCGGAAGAAGGAGAAAGCAAGAAACTATGGAGAATAAGAGAAGGGGAAAAATAAAAAGAAACATTTCCCCCCTTTACTTTACTTTTCGCTTTTGTTTTGTGTTTACTATTTTCAGTCCCCCCCCCCTTTTGCCCCAGTCTGTGTATGGACAACTGCTGATGAAGGAGAATTTTTTTCGTCCAAACACGCGTACAGAACAATAAGCACCTTTTATGCGAGTTATTTTACAAAGTTTTATGCTTTTTATCCTTTAAACACCAGTTTCTTTTGAGGTTTCTTTTTTGTTAAAATAATATCCTGTCTGATACGTATAATTTCTGTATTTAATTGCTCCAAGGAAAATACTTTTCTAAAATTGCAGTTAAATATCAAAACGCATTGCAGTTAATAAAAAATACTATGTAACGAATAAAAAAAAAGATTATATAAACATGGAACTTCAGTGAATTCTAATAATGTACATGTAACAAATCCAAGTCTCAGAACGGTAAAAAACTAAGTTGCAATTACTTAAATATATGTATATAAACTAAAAGCGTTTTCAATTGCATGCATTATTGTTGTTTTGAACATTGAGCTAAGATTTGAACAACATTATTTATGTTCTGAGTAAACAATTACACCCTTTCCTAGGTTGGCTTCGTATATTAAAATTATTTATCGTAGAATATGGATTAGGCTATGTATAAATATGACTTTCCAATATAATAATATATGATTAATATGATAAATATGGATAAATATGATTTCCGTCAAGTTGTAAGTTTTTCAAAACCTCAATTATTATTCGCAAATCTAAAATAGTAAATTTATCTCTTACTGCAATACTTTTTTTTTTTAAGGGTGTACCTAAATTTATGATTAAATGATGAGAGAGAAAATTGTTCCGCAAGAAACTTGAGTTTTTTTAAATAAGAAAAAAAAGTTTCAAGTTTCCCATTATGGTAGTTGAGAAAATATTTTATCACATAGATAAATTATTATCAATCTGAAAGAAAACTTTACCAAATTGTGTTTCTTAATGAAAAATATTATATAAACGAAGTTCCAAAACTGTATATGCTTATGCATCTTTCATCAGCATTAAGATTTTTAACTATAGGCTTTTAAAGAAGAAATCAAAAATATTAAGTTTAAAATCCTTCTACGTTCATATAATGTAGTTACTGTAATAAAAGTGGACTTCTTCCAATGTTGTTGGGAGTTATGTTAAGTAAAGCCTTAAAATGATGTACGGATTAATTGTTGTGAGCGTAAGAGGTAGAGTTTGGATGAGCGAGTAGTTAGTAGAAAAAATACTGGTACTATGCAATTAAAGATTTATGGGGGGATTTTCTGCATGCAACACATATAAATGCACGCGACATACAGGGTGATTCAAAAAACGTTTGAAGAATGGCATGGTAAATCATACGTATACAACAACGATCAAAAATCGCACGGAAACATACGCCAACGCCAACGGGTTGCAAACGCCACTAGAGGGCGTTTCTATCTTGAGCCATGTATATTGTTATACGAACAAGAGGTGAGCAATCGGAGATCGCCTTCATTCAAGTTGTGGATGCGTTTAGAGTAGCAGGGCTAGTTACATGCACCGCGAAATGGCTGACGTGCATTTGATTTATGCAATTGAGAAATATCCCAACAGAAAGATAACCTGCCACTCTGCATCAACGATTGTGCGAAACCGGCTAGTACAGCATGCAGATTGCACAAGCCGGATGCTGGTCGCCAACGAGCAACGCTGACAATATTTGCAGAAGAAAGCGTTCTCCAAGAACCAAAGCGTAATTCATCAACAAGTAAACGAGTTCTATCCCGAAACATACATATCCCCCAACCTGCAGCTTAACTCACACTGTACATGACGAAGGACTTGTCTTTTTCATTTACAGCGCGTCCAGACATTGGAACTAGAAGACCACAACAAGTGTATGTATACGCGAGGTGGTTTTTTGGGGGGAAAAAAATGCTCCGGACCGAAACTTCACAGCAAGAGTTCTCTTCATGGATGAAGCTAAGTTCTATCTAGAGGGTGTGATGAATGTTCACAACATGGATTCTTGGGCAGATGACAGCCAATATGCAACACGTACGTATGCCCAACAGCGCAAATTTACCCTTCAAGTTAGGGCTGGCATTCTAGCAGACTGTTATATTCGTCCGCACATTCTCCCAGAACTTGCTGATTGTATTTATTTTGAATTCTTTCAAAAGAATCTACCGGGCAGACTGAATGACGTACCCATGCTTATTCGTCGAAGCATTCGAATTCAGCACGACAGAGCTACTGCGCATTTCAGATGAGAATAATACATCCTCTGGCTACTTTTCCTGGGTGCTGGATATGTCGTGGTGGACCATTCGCAAGACCATCACGAACAAAAGATCTGTCTCCAATGGATTTTTTCTTTTGGGGTTTCATAAAAAAAAACTTACTTATGAATTATGAAACACCCCTGTCATCGTCGGCACAATTAGCAGGAAAAGTTGTTGCGCCAGCAGGATTTGTTTGAGGATTTGATCTGGTATCTTTAAGAAGGTGTAATGCAGAGTCAGACGCGTCGCCATGCATCTGGGAAAAACTTCGAGAATATCTTGTAGTGGTCGTACATCGTGTAGTGGTCGTTACATTTTGTAGCACATGTAACTAATATAAATAAATGAGCTGGAATGGTTTGGTTTCTTGTCTTTTTATTAGGTATTATTTTAAATGTTCTTTTAGCTCCGGATAGCATTTGCGGCCCTATGTTCCTGTGATGTAGATCACATATCTAATTTAAATTATCATTTACTTTGTAATTCTTAAATTTAATCTATTCGAAATCAGTATTCTAAATTATTTTATCTGTTCTCATTTTTCTATCACTTCGGCTTTTAAATTTGTATATTCACTTTTCTCGTATGCATAATTCTTAATTGTTCATTTCTTCTCATGAGAACGGTGGAGCCATTTGAGCTAAAAATAGTTTATATTGCGTCAGTTAATCAACGAGTTTTTCATTTCCTCTCTTTGTCATCTTGTTGGCTTTATTATTTTTTCGTTGCCCTGCAACATCTCTAAAATTATTGAATAATTTTGGTTCTGTTGCATAATACACTATATTGGATAGATGGACCAACTTCATTAAATAAAAGTAGAACTTTTGGAGACATTACAGAACAAAAATTATGGATCAAGAAATCATTCCAGAGAGTCATTGTCCTTTCGAAAGGAAAAAAAAAAATATTAAACTACTTCAACTATGAAGAATTATACTAATCAAATTTTAGATGACCCACACTTGCAATTGTCTCTAATTCGAAACGTTAAACGTTACGTTATTCGAAATGAGTTGTTTCATTGGTAGCAGAAGAAATCATAGACAGAGGGACATACTTTCGATTATTAAAAACGTTGAGATAGTAGATTGTTTCCACATTCTTCATATTACAGCACTTAAATCAATATGTAGAGTAAGTTTTTTAATTATTTTTTTTATTTAAAGATAAACTGAAATTAATGTAAAAGAGTTTTTGAAAAGGTTTTAAAATCCAAAAATGTATTGCAATACAAAATAGCGGAAAGGTTACTTAAAAAAATTCATTAATTGTCTTTTTTAAGTAAAGTAAAATGCAAGTTATAAAATCTTGAGACTTAGTAAATTTTTGTCCTCGTATATATGAGTAGATATTTAACTGCTTCACGTTTTAATAATATGTATAGTAACTGAAAAAACACTCAAAATACTTGTGTTAAACGATAAAGTAATTAAAAAACTTTGTAAATAACACACATAAGAAGTAAAAGGAAAGAGGATACGCGTTTCGTTCAAAAATTGTATAGTATTTTAGAGAAAAAATTAATAATTAATCAATTTTATAAATATCGCCGCTGCTGATCGAAGAGGGATGAATTTTTATATTGTTTGAGCTTGAAAATTCTTCACAAAAAATATTTTATCCCTTTTAGTCTATTTTTAAATAAAAACCCTTAGAAATACTTTTCTTAACTTATATTTATTTACTTATTTTTTAGTCTGAAAATTGCTTACAGGAAAATGTATCAAATCTGAACACAGTTTATTATGCCACAAATTTGTGCCAAAATTTCCATTTAAAATGTAAACAAGAAAAATAGTGTACATTCTGATCTGGCCACTAGTAAAAGTGTATGATAATTGGGTTTCCTTATTTAAAAACTATTTTGCTGTTATGTCATTACTTGGTAACGTCAGTACAAGATCTTTCCGTGACTAAAATATTGAATAAAAGCTTGTAAAAAAAAGAAAGAAAAATACAACTATAAGCAGTTAAAAAAAAAAAAAAAGAGAGAGAGAGAGAGAGAGAGAGAGTGAGAGAGAGAGAGAGAAGAAAAGAAAGAAAGAAAAACACGATATTTTCCCATCGATATGTGGTATTTGCGATTGTGATTACTAGTGTGATATTTACGATTTACGTAAAATACAAACTAGAGCATAGTAAATACTTTTAGTCGATGAGATTCTTACCTAGGCGGGCATAATATACTTAATACCTAATTTATAATTTTACCAACTCAATCACCATATGCAGTTGGACACATGGGCCCACTTTTAGTTTCGATGAATATGTTATGCCGTTGGCTTTACGTTGAGATACACCCTGCCGACTGCTACTTGTTCGTGTTGTAATCTGGCCGGTCCTCTTTCCTGTACGGCTGTCGTAACGTATTAAATAAATACTACTTTTTTAGGCAGGCATATTTTATTTTAGCAGGAAGTGGTAGAAGTCTCTATAACAAGAAATGTGTCACGAAAAATCAGTTGTCCCTTGACGGCGTTGAACATTTTATTATCATGGGTCACATGATTTATAAGCTAGTCACATGGTTCAAAAAAAGTGCATTTATTGGCTATTAAAATACGTGGGCCTCATAGTCACTGGAAATTCTTGAAAGCTGTCGTGACTATGAGACGGGAGTAGGGTTCCCAGGTCGCCAAACCAAATAGCCGGACAGACCAGTCAGAATGGCCGGACAGCCTACAATATTGAGGATTTTGTCTCAGTATTAATAGGTACGACAAAAAAATTGTATGTAAAATCAAGCTTCTTTTATTATTACCATGAATCTTGTTAAATTCTAATGAAATATAAATAACATCGAATGCCAAATGACTTCAAGTACTTGATTACTAATCAGCCAAAGTCACTAGTCAAAAGCCGGACACCGTTAAGTTTGGCCGGACACGCAATTAAAAAGCCTAACTATGTCCGGCTTTATCCGGACGCCTGGCAACGCTAGACGGGAGAAGGAGGGGAGTTACATTAGTTGCCTTTTTATTAAATTTAGATTCCGATACAAATTCTTTATTTGAAAACAAAAGCTGTTACGCCTGCTATAGAATTTTTAAGGGAAGTAATAGAAAAGCGAATTTTGAGAATATATTTAGTTTCATATGTTATATTTATTCAAAGTTTCAGCTCAATCAGATGAAAGAAAGTGTATTAAATATCGAAAGCAAATATTGACTATAATGACACAATAACAGAGAAAGATAATAAAAAACTTGTAAAAAATAATGCGGTCAAATTTTTCCGCGAGAATAAACAAGCATTTGTTGCTATAAATTGTTTTTCTTCACAATTTTCTTTTTACTTCAGTCGAAAAATAAAACTTCAGTGGCTCTAAAAGAACGGGTACATTTTTGACATTGAAACAAAAGTACATTGCTTAATTTTAATTTAATGGTTAGTGAAACAGTATAAGAAAGAGATATTTAAATATTTCTCCATAAGAGCTCATTAAATATTATACTGAGATACGTAAAATAAAATTAAAATCTAACAACATTAATTAGACTTTAATTAAAGTGGAATTTTTACGAAATAAAAGTAAGTTGTTATAATTATTTTGTTAATGTCGGATAAAACAGATTCAATGCGGTTTTTCTTCTATGTTACTAATTGAACAACACATACAGAACTTAATTACGTTTCTTTACTTCGTTATGCTCATTAAAATCAGTCACGTTGTTTAATTAAATGCGCCATTAATGCAAATCACTCTTTTTTATTTTCATTCATACTATTGTATAAAGCGTGCATGTTTGATTTAATTCTTTTTATTTCACAATGTGTCATAGAATGGTCAGATGACTGACATTTATAAAACTATCTGTAAATTTATAACTCAGTCTCTCTCTTGTACATCAATAGGCTCAATTTATACTCGAGGCTTTAGAAAGTAAAGCAAAGGATTCTACAATGCTTACAAATATCTTTTCAAAAACTAATTATTAAAGATATTTTTTTTTTTTTTTGCATAAGGAAAATTTATGTTGAAATAGTTTTTTCGTTTCAGTGCATTTAGTTTATAAGCACGCAAAATAACTTTTTATACTGCACCCAGCTGTTAATTGTGTCGCTGCTTCATGTAATTGATTGTCCATTAGTAGAACAATGAAATTGCTTTTTTTCTTCCTTTTCAAGGTTCTGAAAACCCATAAAACCTTTAAAACTGGTAATTAGTCTCAAGCAGTCAATAGTGTAACCCCATTAGAGCATTTATACTATCTTTTTATTTCTCTCGCTAAGAATTTTCTTTTTTAAATTATAAACTATGTGGCAATCAAATGACAATACTCTGGGTAATAATAATAAGAAAATCAAACAAAATGTACCATTGGAGGGAAATGTTTTCATATTCACCGAATGTTTATGTTAAGGCAATGAATCCTCTAATGAACATTTATAAAAGTGGTGTACTTTTTAAAGTTATTAAGATGCTATTTTACTGCAGCGTAAAATCTGATTATATAAAAGCATCAAATCAGGATAATGAATCAAATTACAATTTTTTTAATCGTTACTTCTACGTAGTACAAAAGAATTTAAGTGTCTTATGGAACATAATATTCAAAATCTTTACAATGTAATAAAACATTTTATATACTACTTTTTTTCATATTTTGAAAGCATAATATTCAATTTCCAATCGTCTGACAAAAAAAAAAAAAATGTAAAAGTTAAAGGGGAACATATTGATGAGAATTTTGTTTGCTTAGATTATTGATCGCGTAATTCACACAGGTAGCAAAAATTCATTCCTAAAATTTTGCTGTATGCGACTGGCGATTATTAAATTCTGGTTCCTACAATGTGCTTTAAGGTGACTAAGTGATACATGTGAAAAGTTTCTGTTTTACACACAGAAATTAATAAAACATTATCATTTACTGATGCAATATATGTCAAAAATTTACCTATTACTCAAAACATCAGTGAAAGCTAGACGTGAAAATGGGTACGAATAAGTTAATTTTCAGAACTTCAGAATGGTATGATGTATATCAACAATGCTTTACAGAGTGTCACAAAGGATTTAGACGGGCTTTAGTTCGTTAAGTTTCGATTAGTTCTTTAAATTAGATCAACGTGAATTGCAGAAATGTTTAAAATAAAGTAGGAAATAAGACTACATTAATGTAATACGTTAAGAACCGAATTTTATGACTCTTTTTCCATTGCAATGTGAAGGACTGGATGAAAGGAACGTTTCGGCCCCCAATCGACGTTTGGGTCCGGTCCAAAAAAAAAAAAAACCTCTGAAAATGAACTTTAGGGATTTTGTTTTCTTCATATTTTATAACAAAAACTTTATACCTAGTTTTTTTCTTTTTTGAGATATGGGCGGAAATGTCAAAAGAATGTTTCGTCTTCCCACTTCCGATAGGGTGCGAATTCTAAAAATCCCTTTACGCATTTGTGTTATATTTTCAAATAAGATTTTTATGGCCATCTCTTTGAGATATGAATAGAAATATGGGAAAAAAAGAAAGAAAAAGAAAACGTTCAAGAACGTTCTGAATGGCCACCCCACTAGGGTACGAATTAAAAAAAAAATGCTGAAAATAGGGTTTTTTTAGGTATTTTAAAGCAAGAATTTTATGGCTCTTTTTTCCTTTGATTGGTTAAGAAAATGTGAATAGAACGCTTGGCGAGACACCAACGTTTGGGTGTGAAATTTTAAAAATCGCCTTTTAAGGCCTTATTACACGAACAAAATTTCGATCAATTCGGTTACCGCAACCTGTTGCGGAAAGCCCTTCTGGCAAGTCGATGATCACGCAGGGTTGCCATGATAAACAAATTCGGCTGTGTTCACAAATGTCAGAGATTCGCCGAATTGGCGATTGCTAGAACATTTAATTATAGGTAGCATATCGCCTCAGCAACCTTTTTAAATATCTGGGATCTCGAGGATTCCATAAATGTGAAATTTTACTAATGCTTTCAGTCAGATCTATATCCATATCGCTATTCCATTTGTGAGACATTTCCCCCCCCTCATCACTACGATCGGTATCGCTGAGTCTTCTAGCATCTTGTGAAGTAGAAATAGAAAGTACTACGATTGGGTGGGATTCCAGCAACTAGCAATGTTTTTGCTTCTGAACGCAAAAGCTGGAGTTGACCGTTCCCTTGGTAACCGACGGGAATTTCCAGGAAAGAGGTTTCCGCAACTGGCAGCGACAACCAAATTGCTCGAAAATTTGTTCGTATAATAAGGCCTTTAAATGGGTGTAAAAGAAATAACATCCTAAATTTTCAAATCTGTATGTTTAATAGATCTGACATCGGGACATCTTTTATATTGATGAGAATTTAGTTTGCAAGAGAAATAATGAGTTTGCTATTGATGAGAATTTAGTGTTTAAAGGAGACAAATATTGATCTTTCAAAAATTGCTAATTTTATTAAATACAAATAATAAGTTTTGTATTTAATAAAATTTATAATTTTATAAATGTATTGATATTCTTATAAAGTAACAATTATACTTTTAAAATATGCCAATTCCAGAACAGTTGAAAAGATAATGAAAATGAATTGATTAGATTCCGCAGACAAAAATATACTTTTATATTATTCAGATCCTGTACGTGTTTTCCGTGAGTGCCTATAAAACACTCCAACTTCATTTTTTTTCCGTCTGCGTTATCTCGATACTTAAAACAACAGCCTCCGTGACAGATGTTCGTTATGGCCCAGTCACGTCCAAGTGCTGTGTTTCTCGAAACCGAAACATCTTTATGCATCCAACGGCTCAAAATATCGGCTTTTCAGCTTAGGATGTCCTACAATCCAATTTATCTGCTACATCTCCACGGTCCGAACGGAAAAAAACGACATTCTGTTATTTCCTTTCGGATAGGAAAAGCTCCCGTGCTGCAACTAAAAGAAATCACACTGGAAATTGCCATGATCTCCGTTTATTCTCTCTATTTTAAAGTCTGGAAAGTAGTTTGGGAGAAAAGTTTTTGGTTTTGTATTTTTTTTTCCTCGCTTTCTGGGGTTTTATCATGAATGAAAAAAAGTGATTTCTATTTTCAGATACCTTATTTATCCTTGGTAATTATTCCACAAGAACTTATAGTGCCATCTTAACCCATTTATGCCTAGCGTCCCTTTTTTGGGACGGCATTTTCGCTATCATTCGAAAACGTTATTTATTTTTCCGAGCCTTTATTCGCGATTATTGAACCTCAATTCCACAAAACATTTTAATATGGCCAAGTGGGATGTTGACATTTCAATTTTTATACATAATGATTTTAAATGAAATCATCCCTTGTTCAAAAAGTTGACATTAGAAATTTATCAATTACTGCTGGTGTTAGCAAAAATCGAAGAAAGTCGCAAAAATATCCAGGCACGAATGGGTTAAAAGTGATATGTTTACACGTTTTGCTTGTTCAATTTAGTTTATTGTGACATGAACGTTCTTTTATAACCCTGAAACCCCCTTATTTCAGCGTTTTCAAGGTTAGTCGCAAAAAAAAAAAATGCGTTTAACTGGTCCTAAAGCTGTAAAAGCGCAACCGTTGCCATCGATCCATTTAACTACCAACAGCATGGCGGTCGATGGATGAGCCTATCTCACGCCAAAGAACTAAAGAAGTTTTCTAACACCGCTGGATGCGCGGCCATCACATTGAGTGAGGCAGAGGCTCTCAACGATTCTACACAACAGTTAATTTCAAGGAACTTTTTTAAGGGCAGTTATTTTGCCGGATGCTGTTGGGTTGCTCGGAAAGTCATTTCGTTTTTTTTTAAATATATGAGAAGCCCATATGTCGAGCTTTGAAGCGTTTCAAATGATCATGAATGGTCGAATTCGACCAATTTAATCTTTCAGAGATCTCACGAGTTGCTATTCGTTGTTTTCACCAATTAATGCCTTTATTACGTCTTCATCAGCTTCAATTGACCTTACAAAACGACTTGCGTCTTCAACATCAAAATTTCCGGATCAAAATTTAAAAACCAGTTTTGGCACTGGCGTTCTCTAAATACATCTTCTCCATTCGCATCGGATTTTTTTTTTCTTTCTCAAACATTATTTTTATTTATTTTTACGTATTTTTACGTATTTACGTATTTTTACTTCAATAAAGTAAAACATGTCGAAAATGTCGTTTTTCAGTTTCCATATTTGAAAGTGTACCAACCAAATCTATCGAACTTTTTTCGCAAGCAAGCCTGCTATATAAGCTATCAAAATATATGTATAATGTCTATGTGGATTAAAAGGGAAGTTGGCCGTGGAAAAATAGAATTAAATCCTTTGTTGCGAAAAACGAAATTACTTTCCGAACAACCCAATAAGTTTTCAAGTATTTTTTTTAAAGAGCAGAGCCTTTGGGTTTCCTGACTAGTAGAATTAAAAATTGTAAAAAAAAAAAACGTTCAAAAATGCTAAGAAGATGGTTAAGAAAGTTATACTGCAATGGATCTCCCGATCTCCCGGCATACTGCAGAATTAATGGGAATGAAATGGCTGACCAACTGGCTGAAAAGTTTTTGTTGAAAACTTGTTTCGTTTAATTGTTGAATTTATCATTAAGTAGCAACAAGCGTGTTATTACTGTGGTAGCTAATAAAGTTGAAAAAAAGGATTAAATCAGTTATTCCACGGATTAAAGTAGGGTAAAACAAGTCCTATTTTGAGTCAATCTTTTTAAGCATCACGGATTCTGTCGACAATACCAGATGTGGCTGCATTTGATTAAGGAGACCTGTATCTCTTTTCGTTTTCTCGTCTCATAATCGCCACAGCTTTCAGGAGTTCCCAGGTACTGTGAGACCCGGGCATTTTTCTGAATGATGTGACTACTCTATAAATCATGCGACCTCCAACAATAAAAGTGTCGACAAAGCTCACAGAGAGTGTCCTCTGTAACCACATAGAACCAGGAATATTTATTTAATACGTCCACAACCACGACTATCGGGCTGCTCCATCATACTGATGAAGACCAAGCCGCGGTCAGACTGCATCACGCATGAGTGGCGGCCGCTCATATTTCAACATACCACGCCCGCTACGACTAGCGAGTCCAGTTCAGGGCTCAAAGCGGTTTCCCGACCGGCCACCCCTTTAATATATATTTATATTTCAAATATTTATATTACGAACTCCTAAAAATGAAGCCACATAAGTTAAAAGATTTTCAATCTAAATATTTTGGAAAGATCAAATGTAACTTGGTTTTCAACAAACCAAATAATTATTAATATCAGAGAAATTTTATTAATTTTACTATTCCTACTTCTGCCTTTCAGCATTTTCTAATCAATGAATGTTAATGTTATAGTTAGCGTTAGATGTTTTTTTTTTTTTTTTTTTTTTTCGAACGTGTGAGAAAAAAGGATATCTCGATTTTTATTTTATGTTACCCCCCCCCCAAAAAAAAAGAAAAACATAATGAATGCTTAGAAAAGTTATACATGATTTTTTCTTACCTAAATTTTTGAAATTATTTTATTCTACCAGTATAAAAAAGTCTCAATATTTGCTATTTACTATGTGTTATGGTAGTACAATGCATGTAATTTTGGGGGACGCAAGAATAGATTTTGTGTTATCAATTTATTTCACACACACAAAGTATTATCACAATTGTGTGTATATACGTATATGTATAGTTATAAAGGATTTAGCTACAAATCATTCACAAAATGGCAAATAAAGCTTAATGGCATTATACTTATGAAAAAGATTTTATAGTTTTAATTAAGGGCAAAGTATTCATTATTTACCATAAGTATTTAATTACTCCGCATCTGTTTCGCTGAACTAACTTATTGTCAAGAGACTGAAGAATTCACTTGAACTTAACTACTCTGTAAAATGATGCGACCGCCGGAAAAATCAATTCTATGGCCCCGAACAAGTTCCTTTCATATTTAATTAGTGAGGGATATGCTATGTCACGTATACAAAAGATTCTGTGCGCAGGAGTATATCTTTAATTAAAATAAGTGGTTTTGTTGTGTGTAATACAACACAAAACAGATGAAAGTGTTTTTGTCGGAAGGATTTTGATTAAAAACACAATAGTGGTGTAATTTACGGTCCCATGGTTGCATTATTACTTAAATTTTTTAAAAAAGTATTTTTTTCCTTCTAAAGTGTTTCTCCCCGTTCTTAATCAAAATATTAGTTTTATACCTAATAACCATTAATAATTTAATTAAATCCAATTGAACGTATTTTTATGAATAGTCTTTTCATTAAGAATGGTTGCCAAATTAAAAAAAAAAAAAAAAAAAAAATTGTAAGGTCTGGTAGTTGAGCTAGAAACACAATGGTTTAAATAATGCATGCGAACTTTAATTAATCAATTTGTAGTTTTGTGCCAAATGTTTAACTCAGTTGAATATTGTATTGGTTAAAATTGTGCAAATACCACATTAGTTTTGTATAGTTTTACCACCTTCACTAGAGTAAATTTTTTGATCAGATTAACTTAAATAAAGACAAACTGGTATCCAGGATTTTGGCTCGAGTGTGAATAATCTTTAAAGCTAACATTTTTTAACATATCATTTAATGTGGTTCTCAACCTTCTGATTCGCTGAAAAGTATGAGCGCGGTGTCTGACCATCGCTTGCCACTAATTTGTCCACCAGAAGTAAGTCAAAATCAGCGTGTTGAGTTCTCATTGTCCATGTCCATGGTTTTTTAATACTTGACCGTAGCGCCATCTACCGTCAGTGTGTAAGTACCGTGCCTAGCTAGAATGCAAAGCTCGCACACAAATACTTTTAACAGTAATTTAATTTTTATCAGCTCTACAGCTTTTATTAGCGAGTGTGGCTAAAGTGCACCTACTTTGGCGACTCGTGCACCTGGAGCATTGTGCATCAACAAATGTTAATTCTTGTTTTTTTCTTAAGTTTTTGATAGAAGTTATTTGCTGATCTTAGGGTCCCTTAATTTAATCTTGTGTCAATGTCAGCTTAAAATTGAAACCTTCTGATTAAATTAACTGAAGTTTCCTTTAATTCAAATTTATCGGCAGTTGCAAGAAGTTTAGGGTGGAAATGCAATGTCACGTCAAGCTATCGAGAATTGGTGCGACAAACTCAAAACAAAAGGTACGACCTTCTGAAAAAGTTTCGGTTGGAGGTGTGAGATCACCCTCTTTATAAAGCCCGGATCACCGTGACTTCATGTTTTGGGTCTCATGAAAGAAGAACTTTCAAAGTGACAATACTATTCGGATGACGAGGTGAAAACTGGAACCCCCTGCCCAATAAGCATGGTTATTGGGCAAAGGTTGGCATGGGTTGCATGGGGCACAAAACTTCTACCACGCCTCAACAAATGCTGAAATAACGGAAGTAAATAAGCTGAAACGTAAGATTTTGCATGGATCTTAAGATACAAATAAAGTTATTGTAAAATGTCGATTCTATTTTGTTTTCTTAAGCAGCGCAACTAACTTTTTGACAGCTAATCGTATAAAGTGGACACAGTTTAGAAAATTTTGCCTAAAACTTTGTGTTCACAGCATCGTACTTCCACTAAAATAGTTGAAATTTTCGATTATGTTTTCAGTTGCTTAAGTAGATTTATTTACACTCATGTCCATAAATTAAGGATAATGAAGTTCAGGCAAAGAGAGAAAGAAGCAAAACAAATTTGACTTATTTGTAAAGTCTATTTATTAAACAAAATATAAAAAGCAAAAGAGATGCTATATGTTTGACATACTTAATAAAAATTGCAAGTTTTACTCCCTTGACCAAATTTCAAAAAAGAACCTATTTACAAAAAACAGTATAACATGGTTAGTAGGATGGTTAATACGGAGTCTGTCTCCCGGACGATGCAATACAGGCCTGACAACGCCTAGGCATGCTGAGTATGAAATGATCAATCTGATCTTGGGGAATATTACACCACTCATCAAGCAATGCACTCCGAAGTTCCGGTAGACAGGTGGGAGGGGGTTGACGGGCTGCAATTCGTCGGCCAAGCATATCCCACACATGCTCTATTGGATTCAAGTCCGGTGAGTATGCTGGCCAATGCATACGGGTGATATCCTCCGATTGAAGGCATTCGTCTACAATGTTTGCACGGTGAGGACGGGCGTTGTCATCCATAAACACAAATTCAGCACCCATGGCGCCCCGAAACAAACGTACATGTTGTTCCAGAATGACATCCCGATAGATGTGGCCTGTCATCGTTACACTCTGAACATGCAGGTCAGTTCTGGAACCAAGAATAATTCCTCCCCAAACGAGCCATCCTGCACCACCGTAACGGTGTCTTTCAATGGTGTTCTCTTGGTGGTAACGGGTACCTGGCGCTCTCCAGATGAATGTCCGGCGAGAATTAGACTCCAAACTAAACCTGGACTCGTCGGAAAACATCACACAAGACCACTGTTGCGGTGTCCACAATGCATGCTCTCTACTCCAGGTTAATCGCAGGCGACAGTGAGTTGCGGTAAGTGGAACACATCTGACAGGCCTACGAGCATATAGACCAATGTGCGCTAAGCGTCTGTACACGGTCTGCCTTGAAACTGTCGTACCGGTAGCTGAAGAGAGCTGACGAGACAGGTCTGATGCTGTACTCCGTCTGTTTCTTTTGGCAGTAACTACCAAATAGCGGTCCTCATTCGGCGTTGTAACTCGGGGGCGACCTGTGCTGTAACGTCTACTCACATTACCATCATCTTGGAATCATTGCCAAAGCCTGGAGATGACACTCTGGGCGATTCCAAGTTCCTCGGATACTTCCAGCTGGGTACGTCCACATTCCAGTCGTCCGATAATTCTGCCACGTAAAACATCATCCAAATGCCTCCTTTGTGCCATAACTATGCGGTTTTTGCACTGAAAGGCTTTTACAGCGCTTGTGAACAATTTTACTTCTTTGCCACCATTCCTTATATACCCCTCTCTTACACTCTCGTCATTGTGACGTACCATCCACGCCATCTGGTGGGTTCCTGTAATTTGCATATTCTTCTTCAAGATGTGTGTGATCATTCCACAGGTGAAATTTTTATTTTAGAGATCAATTTCTGTGTGATTCTGAATTATCCTTAATTTATGGACATGAGTGTACTAGAGAGTTGAGTATAATTCTTTTTTTTCCCAATCCAGTGAGGCAAAGTGATCAAACAGCTTCAAAATCTCCACATGAATCACTAAACCACTTAAGAATAAACACTTTCAGTGCTGCAAATGACAAACTTAATATGTAGTTTAGTACGACAAATTTTTCTAATTAAAAAAAGTTGCAATTCTAAGCTTTTCATATACCATTCCTTTTTGGAAGGGAAAAATATTAATCATTTTAAATTTAATGGCTTAAATTTTTTAATATCTTTTTAATTTTAAGTGATTTAATTTTTAGTTCTTTGTAATACGTTAAAAATTTATGGACTTTTATATTGTGCTATCAAACATGTCATTAAACTTAAATCTTTGGTTGTTCTATTATATAAATATATATACAACCCTTTTAACCCTTTGAGGCGCAACCCTTTCCCAATGCTGAAAAAAGGGTAGCCGTTGCCATCGGTCGGCTTAACTACCAGAAAGATGGCGGACGATCGAAACGTTCATCGCGTGCCACAGATCTAGAGACCCTTTTTTCAGCATTGGGCAATCTATCCAGCTGTTCTCTCATTCTTCCATTTTTTCAACAGATGTCAGTGCTGTTAAAAATAATCTTGACTTTTTTTTACGGGAAATGACGTGCTAAAAAGCAAAGGATTCTCGTGGCGCTATGTCACCCCATGTGTAAAAATAGTCACCCGCAACTATTTTTATAGAAATCAAATTTATTCTTCGTGACTGGCAACAGTCAAAACGTCAGAGTTTGGTGTTCCCAGAGCGGGAACACTGCGCGTTAAAGAGTTAATATTTGCCAGGCATAGTAGTAGAAATCTGAAGTAAAACTACATCTGTTTTTTGACTTTGCAGATTTTAATGAAAAGTAGAAGGGTTGTGGTACTGTACTTTTTAGTTTTGAATAAAAAAACCGATGATCTTCCCGTTAGAGACCGATGTCCTATCAGCCCATTTACAAAAGTGAGTGAAGGTGGCCTACACTCGAAACCCATTCGAAATACGCAAGTTCATTGTTTTTCTTGAACACACCGTTTCATTTCCAAAAAAAATGTCAATGTATACTACTGTATTTACGAATTATGAATGTATGGTCCAATTGTAGAGTTTACCGCAAAAAGGGGGTAGCTCCATCTTACAGAAGTTGAGTTATATGCACAATTTTTCAGTTAAAAAAAAAATTTCTTTCGTTTGATATCAAAAGTATTTAACTCCACCAGTTTGTTTGCAAGTTAATAAACAGATAAACCTGCCCGTCTCATTAGTATTGAATCCACCAAACGTTTATTACAGTTCTCCGAAAACTTTAATAGTTGGAAATATCCTCTTTTTGTAGAAAACTGAATTGTAAAAGCCTTAGAACATAGTTATTTGCATTTAACTTATTTTATATGGGGGGGGGGAATTCCCTTTCCCCCCATATAAAATACAATGCAGAGAAAATCAAAATCGATTGATATTAATCTAATTACTTACAAGCGTAAAAATTTTAGTGCCAGAAAATCAAATGCTACATTCGAATACGAGTAATCAAATATTTGCCCGATAAATTAACTCTTACGTGTATTAAGCAGCATTTCGAAATTTGAATTAATTTCTTAATTTTATTTCTAAACATTTATTAAATTTTAGATTGTTCAAAATTTCTGTTCAGGAGTAGCTATCCCTTCAATTATAAAACTCAAATAAAGGAAAGAGTTTTCAGACTGGTAAATTAAAAATTTAGTTAAAGAAATTCAATTATTAATGAAAATTTACAAAAGTTATGTTTATTTTACAATAAAGGTTTCATTTGACTGAATAATTATTTAATTTAACATGTTGTAGATGATTCGTAGTGTAGTGACGCTAATTAGAATATTTCGCAACCAAATTTTTGCGTTGTCTTATTTGCCAAGTGAAAGCACAAAATATAAAGAGTTGTTTCTTTTTGTGCGAAGTGCGATTCTAAGCTGAAACTATTGAACGACATTGCCATGCGATCATAAAGCATTCACATTTTGATCCTTCGATCAGCTTTCAAAAAAGGCAAAAGTATTAATTTTGATTTTAATTAGGAAAATGGGATTAAGTGATTATCTCTTTTACTGAATAAGTGCATAATACCGTACCAGAGAGATGTTAATAATACATGCGAAGGGAGGTGTCTTGGCGAAATCTATAACACCAATTTTTGCATTTAAAACTTGTCCCTTAAAAGGACTTAGTATTGCTAGAATCCTTTTCGTTATAAATTTATTGTAAATGCATGGTGCCATTTTAAAACAATGTTATGGAGGTAGAGCTAGAATACATCGCGTATTAAAAATGCTGAAATGAAACTTAAAATTTTAATGCAACTGCGAAAGAATAAGCGTCCAAAACAGGTAGAGACGAAGTTGTCGGACTTGTTTAGTGGAGTTTATATCTAAAAAGAAAAAAAATCTGCACCTAAATAGAAAATTTAAATTGAGTAAAACTATTGAGAGAACAAAAGGAAGAAATTATTTTAAATAGTAGTACAATTCGATTTATGGGGCAAATATAGCCAGAAAAATCCTTTTTAGTGCTACATATGGACTCTTGTTGACGACACATTTAACTGTTATGTAGGCCCTTACAAAAAACGAAGAAAGCTGAAATCTTAAAAGTAACACTAAAAATTCGAGATCTCGGAGTAACTTATACAGCTACACCTCCTCCTCCTCCTACTACTACTACTACCTTTCTACACTTTTAATTACCTGGTCTACACCTTTCTACTTCGATTTTTTTATTTCATGTTGCGATACGGTGTAATCGTAAAATGACCGTAGATGTCTATGAATATTTGATAGACTAACATTTAGTACACTTGAGACGACGGTATATTGTAAGGATTTATTATAGAGTGATTATAGATATAGTCGCAGTTCTAGTGATAATTCACACAAGTTGAAACCGACGTTTGTTGCATCAACAGGGATCTTGTATCGAATGAGTAAGATCCGTAAGATTATCTACATTTTAGAAAGTAATGTTCCTGAATTTCATTGTGACTTCCTCGGGCAGCATGCATTGTTTTTGCATCTTGCTTTTCTGAAATGAGAATTATCAATGAGTATGTCTACAGGACCACAAAGCAATATATATCATAGTAATTGTGCTGTCTGGTGCGTTTTTACTGTGATTACGACACCTCAATAAGTTAATATTAAACACACAAAGGTACCTTTAAAAATATGCCTTTGATAAGTATATATATTTTTTATAAGTTACTTTACAAAGTGCAATTTTCAGTAGTTAAATGTTCTTAATTTCGTATTTTCATCGGTTACACATATTTAATAGTCATGCATCAGAGCAACGTATTTTCATGGTGAACTTTTGCAGTGATGCATTTTGTGCGCGGAATTATGTTTTAGAGGTTACTCAAAATTTTATCAATAGTTATTTTATACTGATGATAGAGGGAAAGCTCTTCAAATATGTACACATGCTTTTACATTTATCTGAAACTATTTCTCATTAATTACTTCCGAATTTTTTTAAAATGCATGTTTTTAAATTATAAACAGATTAAACAAGTTTTATATAATCTGCAATAAAAAAAAATTATTGAAATACAGATCTTAAGTTTGCAGTATACGAAATATTACTGAAGTTTAATTTCGCCAGTCTTAAAACTCATAAGCTTTGTTTTAGAAAAAATAAAATTCCTAAAAATATATGCAAAAAGAGCTGTACATTTTAAATTAATTCCAACGCAGAAATGTGTCTGTATGTGTAATAACTGCTGGCAATCTTTTAATTTCCAAGAAAATAACTCTTTATAAAATGAAATTTTAAAGCAATGCTAAGATAAAATGTTCAAAATTTTTTGCAGCCTTTATATTTTTTAGAGGTTTAGCTTTTAGTTCCAAAAATTTGAATTGGTTGTATTTTAGCATGCAGCATCATTACGTATGTTGAAAGGAAGTTTAATGGAGTGCAAAATTTTACGACAGTCTGGTTAAACTATACGCTTGGAGAGCTTGGTTTTAACCATTCATTGCTGAAAAAAACTAACGTTTACGGGTATTTTAATTGGATGAAATAATTAAATTTTAACTACATTCTTTGTTGTTTTTGAAATAGATTTTCTTGTAATCGTTTCAGAATGAACAGTTATGTGAATACCGTATATTATTACACAAAAAAACACCCACCCGAAACAGTTTCGAGCGTAAGCCGAAGTCCCCCCCCCCCTCTTTTTTTTAAATGAATTTTGAAAAGCTTTTTGTGAAAGAGTACATTACCTGAAGATTTAGTTTTCTCTGATTTGACTAAATATATTTCCAGTCAAATTAAAACCCCTATTTCAGTTTTGATACTTGACTAGTAAAGCTAGTTGGCATAATTTCTATGTAGGTACACACTTAATGCCATGTATCAGTAATGCTCTTGTTAATAAAATGTGACCACTCTGCTTAAAACGATTTTTTTAATTTTTATTGCACCTTTAACTTTTCAAAGAAATTCAACATTTCAGATATTTTACGAACATAAATGCACTCTAAAAACAAAAGTTAAAGTATCTATTGTTCTAAAACGAAAATTAACATTACAACACAACAATGAATATAGTTTCTAAATATCTAGTTTTCTATTTTTAAGATACATTATTTGTCGAATTTGTTTCAGTAAATCATCAGTTTACAGAGTTTCTTTTCGACCAATTATTAAAACTGAAAACTTTTCTAGAGAACTTCACGGAAAACTTATTTTGCAATATCTTTCAAATGCATCTACAAAGAATTAATACTTTTACTTTTCGAAACACTGCTAGTCTGCTTTTCTTTATGATGTTGAATACATGATAGCACAGATTGAAATGCAGAGATTAAAGATTAATTCATTAAACATTCTACTATAATTACAGCATAAAAATCACAAATCATCAACATTAAAATTTCTTATTACTTTAAAAAGAATTCCAGAGTACGAAAGGGCAGCTTAAAAATATCGGAAATTACAGAAAAATAAAAACAAATGCAAATCAGCCAGATGAGTAAAAGGAAAAAACACCAGCAACTATGTAAACACATTTGTACAATATATAAATAATATAGTCTTCGAAACATTGTATTCATGTTCAATCCTGGTGATTTGATCAGATCCTACAATATCAAGAAATAGGTATGAAACTTGAAATATTTCCAAAAACACTGCACTGCCGGCGAGACGGGATATTCAGAGCAATTCCTATTAAGAAAAAAGAAGCTAAAACTAAACTACCCATACAAAAATATCTGAATATACAATAATATTACATATTAAAAAAATTCTTAATAAATCTAATTTTATACAGTAAAATTAAGTTTTATGGCCAGCTAATATATATGATAATTTTCATAATTAAGTGCATTCTTAACATTCAATACGTCATACAATTCATTCTCAAAGAATGTCTACACAAATCAGTTAACTAATGAATCCAGTATTTGATGCATTAATGTTCCAAAACATGATTGCGAGAAAAAGTTTTACGTCGATCAAACTTGCACGGAGGAAGATCAAACTCAAACATAAGGCAACATTATCGTTCATAAGGACAACAAAATTTCACTAAAGTGTTCACAGTAGCTTATAGTCTGCATGATATTTTACCTGCATATTTTTTGTTCACATTTAATAAAATCAAGATCAATTAGAATTTTTTCAGACAATCATAACTAATTTTTCATAAGATTTTTAAGATACCTCCCTCTAGAGAAAATATTTGTTTCAAGAAATTTTTTTCAGTTCCTTTAATATTATTTTAAAATACTTTTAAAAAGTTAATATTAAATTTTTCACGTGTGTTAAACTACCTTACTTTTAAAGCAATGTTGTAATACAGTTGAAGAAACAGACAGACGTCTCTGCAAGCAGTTTTTTGCGAAGCCGGTACTGGTATAAAATGCAAATTGCATAATGAATTGCTTTACCATTATTGTACATTTTATAGCATCAGATTTACGATTTAAGAACTTACAACAAAGCTCAAACATTTTACATGGACGTCTTTCCAGCAGAATAATCGCAACAGTTGCGATGTGTATTCCAAATTATTTTATCATTAGAAAAAGTGCATTTGATTAAGTATTTTTTGTCTAAAATATGTATGAATCAATTTCTATAGTATATTTTATTTAAATCACATTTATTTTCACCATGCAATTACATTCAAAAATTAATCAATTTACAGATAATAATGAATATTGGTGCATAAAGAAGTATCAAAAATAAATTTAATCTGAAACAAATTATTAAGATAGCTTAGCATTAATATTACCCTTCAGTAGCTCTCAAAGAAATAACTTGCAGACACCCTCGCGAGCCGAGATTGATCAGAATTCCATTAATAAAAGACATTTAATTACTACGGTTCCAGAATCAGTACCGGAATGAGTAGTCCATTGTCATACGATGAATTGAGAGCGGTTTTACATTTATCATCCACTCCGTGTTAAGATGAAACTCACTAAACAAATAGAGTAAGACGAGGAAATACCCGAATTGATTAAAAATTCTAACCAAGAACTGGCAAACAGATTACGAAAGGCTCATAGAAAAGGCTATTCCAGTCGAACTAATAGATAAACTTGATTTTATATAAGTTGAGGATGCCTTCATCATTTTCAATTGACATTCGAAAACTGCCAGCACTCTGTACAAGTACATTCGAATAAAACTGCAATTCATCTTTAACCCTTTGCAAGTAAAATTATTATTTTAATATATTCTCCAGCTTTTGGTAGATGCTGGTGTCGATCATGGATAAATCACTATATTGAGTATAATGGGAAAAAATCTGATGCTTCTTAATGACAGCCATATTAGCGGTAGTTACTTAAATGATAATGATTATTTAAACTTTTTAAAGAAAATATGGGGGTGGGAGCAGGTGATAACTGAGAGGTTAAGGGCCTGCCCTCACTTAAGACTACGGTCGTGGGTTCGATTTCTACGTGTCCCTTGGTTGTTTGTGTTTGTCCTATCAACTGTCAATTTGTTGTTGTTGTGTTGGAACATGTATTTGGATTTGTGTGCTTCCGCACGAGGAACCGCTTATAAATCCACGTCAGAGAAAGGACAAACACAAAGGGGGTTCCAATGCCTTGGGGGAGGACTTTTATGCGTACCTAGCGCTAATTCACGTTACATCTGGAGAAACCGCCCAAAACTCCAGACCGCTAGACCGATGGTCCCGCGAGAGGACAGAACCCTGTTCCTCCACTTGAGCCATCTCCCAATGTCAGTGGCTTTAACCTCTTTTCTACACATTGGTGACTGTCAATTTCCGTTCTCCGTATTAGTAAAAACTGTCATTGTATTGTCCACTATATTTGACGATCATTATTAGCGAGTTCTTGAAACCAAGCAAACAAGTCCGAAAATAAATGTTTCAAATACAACAAGAAAAGCTGGGAGAGCTGGTGACTGAGGCCGCATTCCTAAAGAACAAATCAGTTACACGCGTGCAACGAGTATCCATATAAGGTGTTCGCAAACGAAACTGGGTGCATTCTGTTTATAAGCTAGAGCGTTCGTATACAAAACTGGGCGCAGTTAGTTTCAAACTAACTAAACTCAGCACGGAGCAGTTTCATCCAGTTTGTTTGTTTGTGAACATGTATTTCGGATTTGTCCAGTTTGTTAAGAAGATCTGCGCTTTGCTATTGTTATGAAATCGCGTACGTTGTTATGAAAAATATGTTCTTAGGAAAAGTATCGTACGTTTGCTGAAGCTGCAAATATTATTTTTTCGGGGAGGAAATTCATGCGCACGCTAGAAACTGCAACGAAGATACAGAATTTTTCAAAGGTAATCATTTTTTGTGGTTTTCGTTTTAGTAAATTCAAAAATGCATATTTTTAGCGTTGAGAGTGAAATTGGTTTAAACCGTTATTAGCGAAATTTGAACTTCTCTTGCTAAATACTTTTGAAAAAATGCAAGTTAAATTTCTACTCCCCTTTATTCGACGAGCATTTATAAGCAAATTCTTGGAACCAAGCAACAAGTTGTTGTTCTTGTTGAACTTGAAACGTCTATTTTCGACCTTGATCGTTTCGTTTCAAGAAACGGCTTATGCGTTCTCGTCGAGTAAAGTGGACAGAGAAAGGATTTACGGAACAGAGATAAGATATTTAAACAGTCAAGGGATTGAGTGGGAATCGAACAATCAACATTATGCTTCGGCGATTAGTATGGAGGAGGACTGGCCCAAAGCCTCTAAGTTCTTGCCGCTCCCCTATTTACCCTGTTAAAGTACTTTGTGACTGATAATCGGTGCACTCTTAAAAGACAAACTCGTTGAACGAGTTTTCGTAAGAAAACTGGAATGCGTTTTTTCAGTGCTATCAGTATCTTTTGCCTTTACAAACAACTCCATTTTATTCAGTTTCGTCACCTAGGCGATGTGCTTGTTTATAATATGCGCATGTTGTTATTTTTATCGAGAAGTTTTTAGTACATACTCAATATAAATTCAACTGGATTTAAAAAGTAGTAATGACCATAACTGAAGTGCACTGATCAAAATTTAGAAATTTCTACTTGCATTTTTCCAAAGTATTTAGCAAGAGAAGTTCAAATTTCGCTAATAACGGTTTAAATAACTTTAGCACTAAAACATGCTTTTTTAAATTTCCTGAAATGAAAAACACAAGAAAATGATTACCTTTGAAAAATTATATACCTTCGTTGCAGTTTCTAACGCATGCATGAACTTCCTCTTCGTAAAAATAATATTTGCAGCTTCAGAAAAAGGAAAATACTTTTCATAACAACATACTTTACCACAACAACGGAAGCCATTGGAAAACAAAAACAGCATCCAGCAAGAGTATCTTCTCAAAAACTGAAAGAACCTGCTCTGTGCTCACTTGACTTACTTTAAAACTGAATGCACTCAATTTCCTTTACGAACACCTTAGACAGAAACTCGTTGCTCGAGTGTAACTCTTTTGGTGTTTACGAATACACCAAAATAATGTAACTTGTTATATTAGCAATAAAGTGCTATTTTGTTCTCGCCAGTATTTTCAGTTGAAATATTGAAAATTCAGATAATGGCAGATATAAATAGTCAAAAATACTTTTCTAAATCAATAGCTTTTAAAAAGGAAACGATGGATGCATTCGTAAACGACAAACTTGTTGCACGAGTTTTCGTAAGAAAACTTAAATGCTTGTGCTAAGTGCTGTCAGTGGTTTTCAGTTTCTTTTGACTTTACGAACAACTTCAGATTATTTAGTTTCGTCGCCTAGGAGACGTGTTTGTTTACAATTCGCGAATGTGTTAATTTTGCTGAGGAGAGTTCTTAGTACATAGTCAATATAAAATCAACAGGATTTTTAAAAGAAAGAGTGGCCATAATTGAAGTGCACACATCAAAATTTAGAAATTTCAACTTAACTTCATTTTCTCAAAAGTATTTAGCAAGAGAAGTTCAAATTTCGCTAATAACGGTTTAAATCAACTTCAATCTCAACACTAAAACATGCATTTTTGAATTTACTAAAATGAAAAATGCAAGAAAATGATTACCTTTGAAAAATTATGTACCTTCGTAGCATTTTCTAACGTATGCATGAATTTCCTCCTCGAAAAAATAACATTTGCAGCTTTAGCAAACGTAAAATACTTTCACAACGACATACTTTTCCATAACAACGGACGCCATTTGAAAATAGCAACAACTTGCAGCAAGTGTATCTTCTAAACAACTGAGGGTACCTGATTCGCTTTCAGTTTACTTCGTTTGAAACTCATTGCAGTCAGTTTTGTATACGAACGCTCCAGTTTTTAAACTGAATGCACTCAAATTCCTTTACAAACACCTTAGATAGAAACTCGTTGCACGAGTGCAACTCGTTTGGACTTTATGAATGCGGCCGATTTCTGCAAGACAAATAGCTGCTGAATAACCTACAGTAGTTTTTTAATTAAAATAAGTGGAAGTATTGTGCCAGTAATTGACACTTTGCCAGATAATTTATAACACTTTATATATCTTAAAACACGTTCGTGCCAGAAACACAATTGTTTAAGACGTTTTTTGATACTGTCTGAGCATGCTGGTCTATAGTAACATAGAAATCTTTACTAGCACATTTAAAAACTTCTCAGCACCAGTTTATGTTTCTGACACTAGTGTGCAACAAGATCACAATCTTCACTAGTACGCTTAAAAATCCTAAGCAACAGTTATGTTTCTGACGATGATCTGCCACAATATATCTTAAAACACATACCTAACTAAACTACATACAAATTCTTTAAGATGCTTTTTAATAGTGTCTGAGCATGCACGTACTCTCATCGACCAATGAGTAACCTGAATAAAGCCTGTCTTTACACGCACGAATGGTATTTCGTAAGACGCTTTCTGGCACTGTCTGAACCATGGAGACAACTGGAGAGAGCAGCTATCTTTTCGTAATGCACCAGAGTGAGGATGAAGTGTGTTCCTCTGCGCCGCATCACATATGAGGTAAACGTCTAAAACTCATATGACCGAAACACAATGCGCATATGACCGAAACACAATGCATCGTGCGCATGCGTTTTGGTCACATCCGCGGAAGCATACTCAGCACACCTTTTTAGTCGCTTTGCTCTCTCCAGTTGCCTCCATGTCTGAACGTGCAAGTATTCTCAACAATAGGTTACTCATAATTTGCGAGAAAAACCTGTCTCTAAACGTGGATGGCAGCAGGATTTTGCCCCTGAGCTTTTTCCCGCACTGTCTTAATCTTACACTCTAAAATATAACGGAATAACTACTGGAAACTTTCCCTAAAATTTTGAGGAAATTCTCCGTTTATATTTGAATATTGGACAATTTCCTTACATCAAGGCTAGCGGGGAGGCCTTTTCTGGGTATCTAGCGCGTATTCACTTTACATCTGGAGAAAACCGCCCAAAACTCCAGACCGCTAGACCGACGGCCCCGCGAGAGTACAGAACCCTGTTCCTCCACTTGAGCCATGTTTCAACTGGAGTTTACAGAAATAAAACTCCGTAAATATACGGAAATAGTACTGGCGTCTCAGCTGCCAGCATTTTTTTTCGTATTTTCACGGAAATTATTTTTACAGTGTATCAGCAGATTATTGCAAGTTTGTCGAGAGGGGCTGTTAGCTTGTCGGTGGGGGCGGTTAGTTATAAGATTGACATATACATCCATTTTATGGAAGTAAAATAGGATCTTTTACATTAATTTCTTTGTTCTTGGGAGGGACGGTCGCCCCCTCCCACCCCTTCCCCTTTAATCCGCCGTTGCAGTGTATGCTATATTTATTACTTCTGATTTTGAGTAGGTAGTTAGTAAACCATGTCTTTAGATGAGTCATATAAAGTGCTTAGATAGAAGGCGATGGGAGTCGTTTATTTAGGGCTCTTTCCATATTCATTTATGGAAAAGAAGAGCATCACTTCCTAAATCGAAAAAAATAAATGTGCAGAATGTAGTTGATAATTGAAGCTCATACAGTTCATTTATTATTGGGAATAGTTATTACCGTGTTACGATTTCTGATGATCAGGATTATAAACAGACTGGAAAATCAGTGCATGTTTTCATATTGATTGTACATCGATATTTCAAAAATTGTGTTTTCAAGATTTTTTTTTCCATTTTCATTTTTTTTTCAGTACATCACGACATTATACGTTTCGTTGCTGCGCATAAAAATTGGGCTAGGATGCAGACACTATTGACCGTCATTATAAGCCAGTTTATGGACCGATTCCAGTTTTATTATTGGTTTATATATAAAATCTGGAATCGTCAATAAAACTGGTTTATAATGACGGCCAATAGAGGTCTGCAACACAGCCTTGGTTTGTATTGAAACCTGTTTCTGCGCTGAAAGATTGGTTTAGCAACTCAACCCTATCCTTCCAGGACTGGTTGGGCTTGATCTGAAAAGCAGACATATCAGTTAACAGGTGTTTTTTTTTGGGGTTTTTTTTTTTTTTTTTTTTTTTTTTGGATGGGGGGCAAGATATGCCCTAACTCCTGATACACCAGGACTTTAGGTGACACAGAATGGCCACAATATGCAGTCCATGAAAAATTTCTATTTACAATTAGCCATAAAAACTAGCATGTGAATCATTATGTATGATTTTTTAAACGTGAATTTGCACGGGCCAGCGTGTAAGATTTTATTTCAGAACCGTTATCAAAGGGTGCTATCTAGTACTAATTTAGATATTTGTCTTAAATTTTATGCAGATTTTTTTGAGTCTTAGGTATCAAAATTTGAGATTTTAAATTCAGTGAAAAAAAAAGCCTGATTTTCAGTGGTTACCTGAATGCTGAAATTAAGATTAAATTCATTTTAAACTCGTTTAAATTTGAATCATATTTCTGCTTAGAAATCAATTTAAACTGGATTGTATTGGAAGTTGCAGTTTCTATAATAAATAAATTTACTAATTTTATTTATTTCTATAATAAATAAATAAAATTAATACATAATTAATTTTTTAAATACCATAATTATTTCAAAAATTAATTATGGTATGTCAATTACTGGGTAATAAATAAAAAAGGATTTCGCCAATAATTGACACTCATGATAGTTATTGGTGTTTCTGTCAAGCTCATGA
Organism: Cheiracanthium punctorium; assembly: GCA_038373885.1. Classification (NCBI taxonomy): domain Eukaryota; kingdom Metazoa; phylum Arthropoda; class Arachnida; order Araneae; family Cheiracanthiidae; genus Cheiracanthium; species Cheiracanthium punctorium. The sequence goes on from JAWZYV010012893.1 coordinate 102,396, forward strand.
TAATGTCATAAAATTTCTAAGAATTGCAGTAAAAAACCATTCAGAAAGATACCTTCAGATAATTTTGGTATATACAGGGTGTCCCAAAACGGTGGCAACATGCTTGCCACTTTACTCCAATTCTTTATCTATTGGAGTAAAGTGGCAATGTACCGTGAAACAATAGTCAAAATCTGTACTGTTTGGATTTGAGTTGAAAGACAATCTGGATTTTCACCATCTTCAGAATCTGAAGAAGATGGAGAACGATTTAAAACAATTCCTTGTTAACTTTATGTGCTCTATTGAGATCTCAATCTAAATATTTAATAGTGACATATTTAATTTTATGTGAATGCATTCACTCGGGGTACACTGAAACATGTTTCACTGAACCTCATCGGTGTCGTACTGGTAGCGACCGTGCTCATAGCTTCCATCCCATTAAGGGTGCTGGTAGCGTCAATCCCTTTGCTCGTAGCGTCAATCTTCCTCGCCACCTGTTTTCATCCCAGTAATAATTGAAAATAAAAAATAAAAAGTCAAATACTACTAAATGTAGACCTACGTTAGAAGTGGCCATTTTAGTCCACAAAATCGTAGATTTGATTGCTACGGGTTGAGAAAAGCTCCTACGATAAAGCAGCCGTTTTTGAAGGCATTTCAATATTTTTAAGGCGAGTAAATTATTATTATTTTAAGTACTTTTGAATCATTTCATGTATATTTTCTTTTGAAAGCAACATTACAAATCAAGAAAATAAATCGTTCTATTTTTTAAATATTACGATAAAGATGCTCAAAGGTTAAAAAAAAATAAAATCCTAAGTTTAGAAAACAATAATATATGGAAAAAGCCTTCTTTAGCAAGAAATTGGGTGACTTTTTAGAAAAAAATTATCTACTGCAGATGATCAACAATACAAACCACAAAGGGGCTACATAATGTGAATTAACCACTTTCTCTCTCCTCCTCTCTGAGCATATTAAATTTCTTATTTCATTCGCTTATCTTTAATTTATGTTCTTTAGTTCAACACCAGAAACTATTTGAAATTAAATGTGGTGGTACGGCCAATTATCTAGACTGAAGGAGTTGCTTTCCGTCTGGGATTTTCTAAGGGATCTTAACCCATATTTACGCGAAGTTTCGGGGAAAATGACGGGGAAAACTCCGAACGGTTAGGTCGGCAGTCACGACCTAGTTTTGAACCAGGTTCTTTCCGTCTTCCAGTTTTGATCGCACACGCGTTCAGCAACTCAAAAACTATTTGAATGGAAAATATAATTTAAATCATGTGATGGCACAGCTCTGCGCAATTTAAGCTACTGAGTGGGGGATTTTTTTAAGGGCTGTTAGAAGATAAATAGATTGCTTTTAATGGGATGGGGAGCTACTTTCAAATGTAAAGGTTCCTTAAAGAATCCACGAGCCAGGATTTAATTTCTAACAAAAAAGTGCATGAGTCCTAATTTATTGCATTGTAAATTACAACATTAATTCATTGAGTAATGAAGTATATTTTTGCTAACCACGGTTATTTTGTGCAATGTAATAAAATTAATATCAAACGAAGCAATAATGAAGCCTATTAAAATTTTGAATTTAATGAAAAAATTCTTGTAAAAACTACAGGGCAAATTAGGTTCTGTCATGAACTGATTGATTGAAATTATAGATAACGGTACTGTGAAGGCCTACAGTCTTTTAAAATCTTGTCAAGAGTTGGTCCCAGAGATCCTATTTTTAATAATGATAGCAAACAGAATAAACATGGGTTCAAAATTTAAAATCAGCTGTAATAAAGGAACGACCCAACTTCGGTAAAATGCTCTGTCATACTAATGTTTATTAATTATTAATACTGTTAATTATTACTTCATTAATTATTCAATTGTTATTCCGTTAATTTCATTTGTTAAACAAGGTATTATAAAATTATTAATATATTCATTTTTATTAATAATTAATATTATATCATATCATCCCTTCCTTGGTACCTGAAAGAGTGCGCCACTGTACCCATATTAACAAGTATTTAAATTTTTTTTGTAAAGTACCGTCTGAAACTTTCATGAATCTAATAATGCGCAATTTTCTTATGGGTTATGTGAAAAAAAAAAAAAAAAAAAAAAAAAAAAAAAACATATATATATATAATGAATTTTGAACTCACCAATGTTTTTTTCCTAAGCCTTTCCCTCTCCTTGTTCATATTACAAGAACACCTTTCTTTCTTTCTTTCTTTTTTTTTTCTTATTTGTCTGTCTGAGATACCTTGTGCTTTACTTCGGTAAAACACTTGAATGATTTTTAAGCCAGCACTGTTTTTAATATTTGAAGCTCTATGCAGTATTCGAACATGCTAAAAGAAATACCGATACGTATACACCGCGCTAGATACAATTATTTATTTTAAACACTTTATTATAATTGGATATCGGCCGTAAAACTGCTTTGTAAGTAAAAACAAAATTTACAATGACTTTTTGCTTGATTTGACTTCAGCTTATTTGTTGAAAATAAATAGTAGTAATGAAATCTACGATTTTGTGGACGAAAATGGCCGCTACTAAAGTAGATCTATATTTAATCGGATTTGCCTTTTTATTTCTTCTTTCAATTATTACTAGGGTGAAAACAGGTGGATGGGAAGATGAACGCTACGAGCACCCTTAATGGGATGAACGCTATGAGCACGGCCGCTACGAGCACGAAACCAACCCATGCTCCAAGTGTTTTATTGTACTCCAAATTGAGGCTGCAAACTAAAAAAAATGTTAACCAATTCGTAATATTTATTTTTTAAATTCTGGCTTTGAAAGTAAGAAGACCACACCACAGTGATCACGATATTAGAAAAATAAGTAATTATACACATTGAATACATGGCGGTAAAGCAAAATTACTTTTAATAACGAAATTTACTTGGTGAAAATCAATGATGAAAATCCAATAATTTTCTATATCTTTTGTTGTAAAAATGCTATTGTCTCCAAATCACACCAATAACTGGAACATATATTTGTATAATATATGTGCGAGTTTCAAATTTCTGTGACAAATCCTTTCGATTTTAGATAGCATGTTTCATTGTACCGCGTGTTTCATTGTACCCCAACTTCACCTATTGGCACTTTAAAGGCTTTATTACTGCTGATGGTCGGGTGTTTGAGCACTCTCTGTAATATTATAGAGAGATAAAGAGCTTTCCTTCATTTCCTCAGCATTTCGTGTTTTTTCGTCTGTACTTTTCATTTCCAAACCCAAACTGCTATTTAAAAAAATTGCATATTTTTATGTATTTTACCTACTCTTATGGATTTGGCCCATGGATTCAGGGCCAACCTATATATGTTAATAAATAAATAAATTGTTTCAGTTGTAAATGAAGAATTTGGTTGTTACAGGCAGATAGAAACTCTTGTAGTACTGATGTGTTTTTCTTCTACAAAATTTTTAAGTTTGGACTGCAGTGTAATCTTATAAAAGTTAATTTATGCGATAAAATAATAGTTACAGAAGAAATATTTTTTGTTAAAAAACATTTGTTTTTTTAATTATCTGAAACCATATTTTAAGATTATTTAATATTTTCTATAAAAAATATAAATCAACTATAAAACCCTCATTTTATACTGACTGCTTTTGTCTGATATAAAATTATATATTACAGAAAATAAATAAAAACGGATTTAGCTGCTTTTTTCTATTTTTAAATTATGTATTACAGAAAACAAAATAAAAACGGATTTAACGGTTTTTGCCTGCTTTCAAACTAGTATATATTACAGAGCGAAAAAAAAAATTGATACAAAAACTCTTTAAAAGTTATCTTTAATTCTTTTACAGAAAAAAGGAAACTAAAGTAACCAGTAAGCACAAATCCATATGAATGCAGTTATTTCATATATAAAATCAATTCACGAAATATGTGAGAAAGAACAACGCGGAAATAGATTACCTCACCGGGCTTTTATAAGAAAACAAATGCAGCGAAATTAAATTGAAATCTGGCATTTCAACGAAAAATATTCAGGAATTAAAACAGTATGTTCTCCAGAAAGGAAATAAAACCTCACCACACGTTTTTTCTTACCTCTTTTCTAAAATATTTAGGCAATTAAACATCAGAACCTTTTTTGCGTGAAAAGAATTTTCAGTTCGGTTTTAAGTGGCAATGCAATTATTTATTAGCTCTTTTTTTTATAGCACCACAGAGATTACACAATAAAACCCAGTTGAAGTTTAAGATTAGGAAGCGTCCCTGAAAATTGCTTCAATCCCTTTTGAGAATTCAAAAATATTTTTCTTGTTTTGCCTTTTTAAAAGGAACTGACTTCATTGTTTTATATTTTATAGCTTGGAAATGTATCGAGAATAATGAAGTTTCAGAGAATTTTGTTTTACTGATATTGAGTATTATTAAGTGTTAAAAACACTTTGGTACGTTTTATCAAGCACATTATTTGTCCACTGGGTCATTAAATTCTTCCGGTACAGTTTGGTTGTTTATTTCTTCTCTTTTACGTCTTTGCGCTATAATATATAAGCAATATTTTGTCTGAGATACTAAAACAAAATTATGAATCCCATTTATTAATTTTCTCATTGATTAGACTTCCCTAAGAGTATAGAATTGAAATCTTTTTCGTGATTTACGTACAGCGATGATAAATTCGCTACAGTTTTTAAACAGAGAGAGACTTAAATTCTTAAAATGTCCTTCCATTGTATACTGCGGCATATCTGTTAATGAATACATAAAATTTCGAACACGTTTGATAAGAAATCTTTAAGATCAATAAGTTTTCACTCAGATTTATTAATCAGACCCCATTTAAAACATTTGAAATGAGAAGAATAAACGCAATGAAATTTAAAAAGGTTTCTGATTTTAGCTTAACTCTCTGCCCATACGTCCATGTCCATACTTTAACCGCCATAAATATGCATCGATTGCACCGTTAACAGAAGTAGTTCAAAGCTTCACCATGCAATGGAGCTAAATTGGCTGCAACCTTTCAATGGAGAAACGGTAAACTATGATTTATTTGGTCCCTTGATCAATTTAAGCCAAATCATGATTCAACGTTTCTCCGTAGAAAGGTTGCATTTAATTTACACTATTTTATGGTGAAATGTTAACTACTATTGTTAACAGTGTGGTATAAATTTGGTACATGTTATTGCTATGAACTTAATCGCTATCCTATTGAAAATAGTATGTATAGTATAAATAGCTATTTTACAGAGATACCTGAAATCAAGGTTTATGGGCAGTCACTGACCAAAGTGCATTTTAAGACGTTCCTCTATTCCATACAAAGCAAAATTGATACGTACTAGTGGTTTTTAAACACTCTGTTCATGAATAATAGTGCACCTAAGATTTATGGCTCTTTTACAGGGTCAAATAAAGAAAGTATCATTAGGCTCTAAGCTCATTGACAGCCAGAGGCGTAGCGAAGGGGGGGTTAGGGGGGTCATAACCCCCCCATGGGGAATTTTACCATACAAAATGTATGTTCTTCACTACTTTATCACACACACGTATACATATACATGAGTTGCAGTAGTCATAACCCCCTCCATGAAAAATTTCTGGCTACGCCCCTGTTGACAGCGATTCACCTTGAGTGTCCGTCGTTGCTTCCCAGATGGGTACACCTCGCTGTGTGCAAATACTCTCATTACGAAATATGTTTTACAGTGAATGGGTTCAGCATGATATACTTGACCCAAATTGAAGATTTGCTGTATTTCATTTTTCGCTATCTTTAATATTAAATATTCCAGAAATATATTAATGTATATATTGAATAATACCTAATGAAATAGAAATCGGCAGCATTTTTGTATTCGTAAATATATAAAGTGAAAGCTAAAAATCATAAAACTAGGTCAATAATATTATTTTTCCCTGTTACATTTTTGCATAATCGAAGCATTAAAGTACTAAGAGGCAAAACTAGGCCATTTATACTACAAAAGTAGGCTATCCATTCTTTTTTTTTGTGGTGGGGGGGGATTTGAAAAATATTTTCTTAAGCCCCGTCTTTTATCAAATAGTGAATATGCAGCATGATTTTTTTTTTTTAAAGTCAAAAACAGAAAAAAGCTCTTCTCACACGTGTAGTTAAAAAATTCCCCTTTGTGTTCTTTTTCTTTGCTATCAAATAAAATAATCGGATAAATTTACCCTAGCAGAATATTCACTGACTGCAGTGTTTACCGTGAAAAAAAAATAAAAGAAAAATTCTGCCGACTTAAATTTTTCTCACTTTTAAAATATCGAGGCAATTAAACTCTCCCCCGTTTTTGGTATAAACTTCTTTTGTTCGAGTTTTAGTAGCATCGCCATTATTTATTGGATACTTTTCTTTTTGTTTTCCCCACAGATGGTAGAATTACATTGAGTGTAAAGTTAGGAAATTTTGTCTCTAAAACAGCTTTTATCTATCTCATTTGATAATTTAAGTAAAAGCACAAAAGTTTAACTAAAGAGGATTGTATTTTATTTTGAAATTTCTCAAGATAACTTGTAAATCTCTTCTTCAATTAAAGCACATTATATTACAAAACATTTATTTACATACTCGCTTGCTGTCATAAGCTTCTTTTTACACGAATATAAATGACAAATATACAGCTATGTATTCGTGTGTATAGACCATTAAATTTGTACTTCATTTAAACATTATAATTTTTATATTTTGAGTAGCCCATTCAATTAAAATATTTTTATGTTATCCTGTATGTATTAAAACATTCAAAGTGTTGGTGTTCTAGTCAGATAAAAAGTAACTGTGCTAAATATGTAAAGAGTAATAGAAATATTTCGAAAGTTTGCAAATTCAGATAAATATTTTTTTCTCTAAGGGTCGTTCAAATGAAAGTGGCACTACAGGTGGTTTGGGAAGTGGTTTAATGGCATTACTATAAATCAGGATACAAAAGAAAGAAATAATGCAGGGGTAACACACGCAGAAAGGCTGGACAAAGTCACTCAGCAAGTGTCCCAGCGGTCAACGAGATGATGGGTACCTGGGCAAAGAAGATCCCAGGAAAGGAGCACTTTTCATGCTGTATTGTGTGCACACTTCCTTTAAACATAGACATTTCCTTCACTATTTCGCAAGTGGTAATTCGACAATTCATTCATGAGACAGTCAAGCAAAATGTGTATTCTATGGATGTTATGTCATGCAGATCGGTATTCCGATGGTGTACGAACTTTCGTAGTGGAAAAAGCAGTACTGACGGCAGGTCACGACTTGGTCAAGCGCATGTGGTTATCACCAAGGAAGCAGCTCAATCCGTGAGTCACCCCTTGCGAAATAGCCGAGGAAATGTCTATGATCAAAGAAAGTATTCAAACAATACTGCATGAAAGGTTGACCCTTTCCTCGGAGTTTTACCGCCCAGGTATCCATCATCTCGTTGACCTCTGGGGCACTTGTTTCAACCTGCAGGGTGAGTTGTCCAGTCTATCTGTTACTCTTGCATTACTTATTTCTTTTGTATACTAATTTATATCAATACCATTTAACCATTTCTCAAACCATCTGTACTGCCACTTTTATTTGGGCGACCATTTGGGCTTGTATTCTATAAAGTCATTCATTTCTAACAGATTACATTTTGTTGAAGAATTAATTTAATGCGGTTTATAAATTTTAGGTTTACTACGTACAACTCACAATCAGAACAATTTTTTAAGTCAATTACGTAGGAGATTCAAAAATAAATATAACAATGGCCCTCTGAATTAGAAATGTAACAATATAGGGGTACTCAAAATGTCCCGAATGAATGAAATTGCATTCCTAGGTACAATGGACGATCACCGCAATAAGATGCCACCCGCACGAGACCTCGGTTACACGTAATGAATTACAGCGTTTCCGACGAAAGTATTGGACATCCTTCCCAGTGACCGGATCTCGCACCCAATGATTTTCATCTCTTCGGCTCGTTGAAGAACTTGGAAGAATGGTATCATGAAGTTGGACAGTGAAATTGAATTTAAAAATTTAGCAGAGATTACAGCTTACATTCCGTTCGAAAAATAACCTAAACTCGTTGCACTGCAAAAAATGAACAAATGAGGTAAAGTTTAATGTAGTTTATTTTAAGGTTTAAAGTTTAACTTAGTTTTTATCCCTTTCCCCCCCCCCCCCAAACATCAACCCTGTTTCTGAGAATAGCTTCTCCGTGTATATACTGCTGTTTGATAAAGAAAGAGTTTTTCTTTTTTTTAAAATGTTGATAAATTAAGGAAATTTATCAGCATATAGGAAGTATTAAAGTTGTAATGATTTGTCAACAGTTGAATGAAAATGACTTTTATTTTCAATAACTGATTTCGAAAGATAATTTTCTAAATCGTGTAGGAGAGTTGATTCATCAATAAGAATTTTATCTGCATCAACTTTAATTGCAGGAGAAAAGACATAAATTCATGAAAACAACCCCTAAAATATTTTTGCTGTTTGAGTTAAATAATTTGAAACTAACGACAAAATTTTAAAATGCTGAATAATTTAAGAAAAATAGTAATACTAAAACCGAAAAAAAAGAAAAGCAAAAACACCTCCGGATAAACGGATATTCTGTAGAAATTTTGGCAGTATGTTTGCTATCCGGTATCCGACCAAATTGACATCACTTATTTCAACGTTGTAAATTACAAGAGAATAAATTAATGAAGTTGTATTAAAAAAGCTGAATGCTTTCTCATGTCTACTACTTTTTTTTTTGGGGGGGGGTGTTAAATTTAAGGTAAGTCTAAATATATTTTTTGTTACTGAAATTAAAATTTAATTCTTTGAATCGAGATATAAGCTCATTAATTTTCACGTAACATAAAATTCACTCAGAAACGTTTCAAATGTCACTTTTAATGTATAAATGACTGTTTTATATCTATTTCTTTTCCTATTTTATTTTTTCATCCGAGCAAAAGTATTAAAATTTCTATGCAAACTTACGTTCTTATATTATTTTAGAAAAATACTGTATTTTAAGATTGTAATTATATTTCAATCAGTCAAATCACTGTTTGATTTAATACAAGATCTATTTACATGCAAATAAACAACTCGTGGAATTAAATCTCAAGTTTATCCTATTAATTCTCTCTAGTTGTTTCGGAACACGTTCTATATAATTTAATCTTCACATCATAGAGCTATAGTGAAACACCCTCATTAGTTTAATTACCTCAGTTGATTGATAAAATGAAGAGGTAGAGATCCAGGGTGATGGTATAAGCACGCATGGAATTGAAATCAACGCATAACTAAGCTGCAGTTATATAATCAAGTCAGGTAAACAGTTAACCTTCAAAGCAGATTTATCAGGATTCGTTATCAGCACTCAGCGTTATCGCACTAATACTGTAGCGTTTTCGTTGTTTCAAAATGCATTAAAAATATTGCAGTTTTCTAAAACAGTACCGGGTAGCATAGACAAACAAGGAGATGTTTCGTAAAATAGTGCATGCGATAAGTTAATGTTATAAAATTATCACAGATCATTTTTATAAAACAACAATCAGTCGAAATAATATAAAATAACTTTTTAATAATATTTTTTCACCCTTTATGTTAGTCGAATTTTTATTAAGTTGTTAAAGAAAAAAATAATGTTTTTAAAAACTGTGTTTAAAGTGAAAGTAACTTAAAAATATATGTTCGTCTAGACGAGAATGCTTTCGGTATGAAGTGATTCATGTACGGATGTAGGGCTATTTAGTCCGTATGCAAAAAATGATAAACTCTTCTTTTTATATTTATACATTTACTTATTTATTTTTTGAAATACAGAAGAAAAGATACACCTATAATTTCCAGTGAAAACTGAAACATAGATGCTTATACCATAAATAAATGTTACAGCTTAAAGGGGTATAATTATTACAAAGTGGTAGAGTAAAAAATGTGGTTGCAAACAAAATAAAAGTAAAATAAGTTGCTTCTTTTGCAGAATATGGACTGTTCGAGTATCAGGAAATTAGAAAATTTTTTACCCAAAGCTCTGCAACAATGTTTTGTGTGATAATACACTTACTGCAACACCATTTTGTTACATCACACATTAAAAGTAAAAGCTTAAAAAATTCACCGACTTTACACATTTGACATTTTGTATCACCTGAAAGATTGACTAACTCGTTGTTTCATCATTTTAATTGTCCAAAAAAAAAAAAGATTTATGAAAGTATAGCTGAATATTTTTTTAATAAGTACGTAAAAATAGCTTTTGAAGTAGTCCATTGACAGAGCGAGATTTATAAAGGCTTCCCTTAGATTGATATCCATTGAACTATTTTCAATATCTTAGTAGCAGAATTTAAACTGCAACAAACAACTATATCTGAAATACATCCGTTTTCAAAATGAAAACAAAAAGTATACAGATAAATTGCCTTTCCTGTAAAAAGAGATATTTTTATAAATTGTAAGGAAACCATTTCCTAAATGCAAGTTTGATTCAGAATCAACTCTCGATTTGCGACAACTGTCCACTTAATTATAATGAAAACAATGGCTTATGGTTTTCAAGAGATACCGTGGTGACTTGTCGTTTTGGTCGTTATTGCTGTAGTTCTCATTGGCCATTTTACTGTTTATCATCAGTTATGAAAAGAGTCATTTAATAACCACGAGGGAAATTTAAAAATATAATTTTTAACTAAATCCTTTTATGATAATATCTAGAAGTCTGGATTGATTCTGAAAACCGTGACTTCCACAATCGTCTTGCTCTAACAGGACAGCTCTACCGTTAAAGAGTTAAAGCCTTCTGAGCAACAGGGAAAATGGCAAAAATTTTAAGCTATTTTCACTCTACAAATTTCTGGCAACTGTGTAAAGGTACGGCAGGCAAAAAGAGGGTAAGAAACAGGTAGAACTGCAATGAGTCATTCAAGAGACGCAGGGCTGAAGATTACTTGTGAGAAGTTTTGCTTCTTAGTGAGGTCTTTGAATGCTTCGCTTGAACCAACTTTCAAGGGTGTGCCTTGTCTTTTCGTGTGCCTTGTGTTTTGACAACGATGGAAACGAACAATTTAATCCTAAGTTCAAGATTAACACTCTCTTGAAACCAAATTATGATAAAAATACAAAAGTAAATCTTGATGCCGTTCTTCGCAAATATAAAATGCCACTGTAAATCATCGACGAAATTCTTTCTTTTCTCTTCTTTTTTTTCAAATTTCACTTTTTTACTGTTTATCGTCGGAATTCTTATGAAGCTCATTGTATCAAATAAAATACAATAACTTATACACACGCACATATATGAAGATCAATGGCGTAGCCAGAAATCTTTCATAGGGGGGGGGGTTACTACTACTGCAACTCACATGCATGTTGAAGAATATACATTTTGTATGGCAAAAAATTACTCATGGGAGGGGGGGTGATCCCCCTATTCCCCCCCCTTGGCTATGACACTGATATATATACATACATACATACATACACAGGGTGGCCGTAAAAAGTTTTTGACCATATATGGACCTCTAGGGCCAGATCTGTTCAACCGGTCGCGATGAAATTTCATAGATAGTTATTCAAAGGTATGGGCTTGTGATTCTCTGAATAGCAACAAAGAGAAGCTCACGGTTACGATTACAGTTATGGAAACTGGAAATTTTTGAATACCAACACCTATGTTTTTCTGTCGCTAAATGATCAGCGCATGCTAAAACTCTAAAGAGCGTTGGAGCAGTACGTGCATTTAAAACGGACGCGTTACGCACGTAAAAAAAAAGCACGGTATTGTGGCTGGGTTGCTTACGAAGATATGCTAGTCTGTCCACCCAGCTAAGCGACGACGATTGTTTCCTGTTACACGGAGGAAACATAGGACTTCCAAATGCAAAAAGCATTGAGATATGCCCGCACATAAAACAATTCTGCCCTACAATTATTATGTTTAAAACAATTATTATGTTTAATACAATAAGCGCCACGTTGTGTAAAGTGATAGTATGCACTGCTATCTAAGGGTGATTTTTCGTAATTAATTTAAATCCCCGTATGAGATTTAGGGAGACAAACGGATTAAAAATGGACGGGCTGTCTTTTGAAAAACGATATCTTTAACTTTTGCCCTTTCACTTGGGTTCTTTGTTATTTCACCTGGTTCTGTTACGTTTTATTCCCCTTTTAACAATATCAAATGTCTAATAAAGCTGGCTTTCGTTTACAGATTTATTGTTATCTCTTTTAATATGCGATCAGAAATTTAAAAAAAATTATTCCCAGTGTTTAAACTGTCACACAGATATGTATAAAAGTATACTTAATGTCATGTAAGTTTATCGTTTAATTGTATTTTAAGTGAATACGACAAATAGGTACTAATAACGCAATTTTGCTATTATTACGTCGCTGCACTATTAACTTACGAAAAGTACTGAAGAACCTTGAGATATCCCACAGGGTAAGGAGGTGACATCCCATTTCAGAAAACTTTTATGAATAAGAGAAAGAGTTTTAAAAAAAGTTTCGGTCTTTTTAAATGCAAAGGTTCCATCTGTCACTAAAAACAGCAGCAAAACTTTAAAACCCCACTCCGAGTAAAACTATTTCATTCTATTAAAGGTAACTGACTCCACGTGGGTGTTTCTTGGTTTTTGTAAAGGAAGATTTATTGTTTCTCTTTGTTTTTCAAGTTTCACATACTTTTTTAATGTACGGAGGTAAAAAAAAGGATAATATATGGCATCCGTCTTTAGAGTTGAAATGGACTTTTTTTTTGTGGTATGTGGGGCTATTCTCTGATTCAGTCGTAAGAAAAAGGTTCAGAAAGAAGTGTCTTGCTTTCAATTTACTAACTAAAAAATGAAAAAAAGACTATTGTTTCAGAAAAGTTTCATTAAAAAAAGAATTTAAATGCTAAAGCAGTACAGAAAAGTACAAAAATATCCATCGGTGAAAATATGATTAAGTTACAAATTAATTTTGAGTTTATTTTCGATATGAAAGTGCGTACTGTATTTACTTTAATCTTTTGAATTTGTTTTTGGACCTTCTCTCTCTGTATTTTAGTAGGTTGATTGAAATTTTGCTTCTGAAGAAGAGTGAGAACCTTTGTAGCTTTCGAAACGTAAGTAGAGTTTCATTACAGTTAGAGTGCTATGAAATATTATTAAAACTTACTAAGAACTGAATGCTTAAAAAATATTTATATTAATTTCATTGCACTTTCTTCGTATATTCAAATGTTAACGGAAAAATATCTTAATGCAGTTAGCTTGTTATCTGAAACTATCATACAATTATCAGACCGATAATATCGGCGCCGATACTTCAGTTTGTTTGGGTTTTATTTGTGGTGTCGGTATCGATTTATTCTCTTTTTTAAAGTATCTACAAATATCTGTTCCCGATACATTTGTTTATTTTGTTGATATAAATTAATAAACTAGCGCAGGATATTATTGTAAATACCATACAGGAGTCATTATACAACATAATTAATGGCCTTTATGATTTTTGCATGAGAATTTTTTTTAACAATAGTGAGTTTTAGACGGCAAATTTATGCTGAATCATCCTAGTACATAAGTCAATCATATTCACAAAAGCAGTTTGTGGCTTTTAGCCACTCACAAATTGCTTTTATAAATATTGTGGGTATCTCTCTCTCTTTTTTTTTATGTTACAAATAAGTGTTATGAAGAATAAGGCTTTCGCTCAGTGTAAAACTGGAATATTTAATTATGGCATGGCCGGTAGAATAAAAAATATGACGTACCACAATTTCTACAGACAGCCTTATAAAAGTTTCACAGGTAAGTCCTTGAAACATACTTCACCAAATTTCGGTTGTTGCTGCGGTTAAGAGAGATTTTAACCCTTTAACGTGCAGTGTTCCCGCTCTGGGAACACCAAACTCTGACGTTTTGACTGTTGCCAGTCACGAAGAACAGATTGGATTTCTATAAAAATAGTTGCGGGTGACATAGCTCCACGAGAATCTTTTACTTTTTAGCACGTCATTTCCCGTAAAAATATTGTAGCGATTATTTTTAACAGCACTGACATCTGCTGAAAAATGGAAGAATGCGAGAACAGCTGGATAGACTGCCCAATGCTGAAAAAAGGGCAGCCGTTGCCATCGCTCGACTTAACTAACAGCAAGCTGGCTGTGCGGCACAACCAACTGTCGTCCAAAAAGGGTCTCTAGATCTGTGGCACGCGATGAACGTTTCGATCGTCGCCATCTTGCTGGTAGTTAAGTCGAGCGATGGCAACGGCTGCCCTTTTTTCAGCATTGGGAAAGGGTTTCGCCTCAAAATGTTAATAGAAAGGAGAATGCGTATAAATAGAGTAATATTATTTTACCCGTGCCACAACTAGAGTTCACGTTACTCGGGGCAAACCTGAATTAGGGTGCTCTTAAAGATCCATAACTGAGTTAGGTGGCCCCCTAAGGCCGGCGCCCGGGCATGTGTCCCGTTTGCATCCGTTTTGTGGCGTAGCTGCATTTTACTACGTTTATTGCAAATTCTTTTCAAACGGCACAAATCTTTATCCATGAGTTAAGCAAGCGTCATTCCTTTTACAAAAAGGACGAGAAAGTCACTCTGGTAAAAAAGAATAAACAAAATTGTAATTATAATGAAACTAAGATGTGAAGAGTATCGGTATTGGTAGATTAAAAACTTTAATATATCGGTAACGGCTACTTTTTATAATGAAATTATAGATGAAGAATTGGTATAGGGTATCGGCTAAAATTTGCACGGTTCATACCGGTCCTTAATTTGTTAAAATTCTGAACTTTTGAAAATTGTCCTAAGATTCTATTGAGATAACCGAAAGAATTTCTTTCCATATTTTATAAAAAATAGAACCACTTTCAAAATATTGGACCATCACATGATAGTATCTTAGGATTTCGGAATTTTAGCAAATCCAGAATTCGTACGAATCCTGAATTTAATAACAGTCGATCCCTCCGTATTACTAAACATTTTCGCAAGTAGAAGATTGATGCCGCATATAGATATAGTATGAATAGGAGAAATACAAAAGGAAAGAAATATAAAAACATGAACATATATTAAATTTCAAATTAGCAAAACTCTTTTCAGTTTTAAAGAGATAAACTAATATTGAAAGATTTTTACTTATTAGTTCTACATTTTTATATCGTCTCGCAGTGGTCTGGGCGCTAAACTCCGTTCCCATTAGAGCACGGCAAATGAAGCAGCATTCGGCTTGGCCAGTGCTTGGGAGGATCAACTTCCTCTCGGCTCGACTACTGTGGGACCGTGTACGCTTATGGGAGCTGGTGCAAGTAAAATCTGACGTGGTTCCAATGTCCCCCAAGTTGTTAAACGATACCTGTGGGGGTGCCGATTTAAGGGGGACGGTCCCTCCTCTGGAATTGGTTCAAAATTAGGGGACCACGGGCTATATCGTACCCCCTCTGCCCATCGCCTCCCTTTGTGTGTGTGTGGGGGGGAGGGGTTCTGGCACCACCGTTGCGGTTGTCAGGGGCATCAGAAACAACAACAACATTTTGATATTTAAGTTGTTGATTTTACTAGAATTCAATAACATACACAGAATTTTTCCAAGCGAATGCATCATTATCATTATTTTATTTATCATAATTTGCCTGAACTCAAGTTCACTCTCACCTTTGAAACAAGCGCAACGGTGAAGACTTTCCTTGTACGTTCAATGTCATTTTCCAGCATGGGTTTTGAAAGCTTTGCGGACCATTCAAGGACGCAAGCTCAGAAAAAATAGTTGTCACTGAAAAGGAATCCTCATTGTCGTGTCCTTTTCAAAGAAGGAACAAACAATTTCAACGAGTTGAAAGATGGTTTGGTAATGCCTCTTCCAGACTTAGGGCAAAAATTGTAATGGACTGACGAATGCTATGGAAGAAAGAAGGCGTTGCTTCCAAAGGGAGGTCGTAGTCTGGCAGTTGGAGACATCAGCAGCAAACCCCCTAGGAACGAGATGGAAACAAATTTAAGGAATGCTTTACAAGAGTATTTTGTTCTCGTCAAGATCAAGATATAAAGACCGAGTTATAGTAGACCAACATTACAACGCAATTTAACTTAGGCGAATTGGATATTACGCGAGTTTTACACGAGTATGTATCTTAGAGCTAAACCGAACTTTTCGCCTGCAAACACGATATTTTTCCACTACAGTAAGAAGCCCCAACATTCATTACCTTGAGGCCTTATTATACGAAGAAAATTTCGGGCGATTTTGTTGCTGCAACCTGTTTCCTGGAAACTTCCCTAAGTTACCTAGGGAAAAGCCAACTCTAACTTTTTCGTTCAGAGGCGAAATTATTGCAGGTTTACTGGAATGCCAGCCAATCGCAGTGCTTCCTGTTTCTTTGTCACAAGATGGCGGAAGACTCAGTGATACCAACCGTAGTGATGAGCGAAGAAAAAATGTCTCTCAAATGGAATAGCGATATAGAAATAGATCTGATTGAAAGCAAATGTGAAATCCCCCATTTATGGAACCCTCGAGATCCTAAATATAAAAAAGGTTGCTGAGGCGATATGCTACCTATAATTACATACTATAATTACCATATACATTACAGCAATCACCAGTTCATCGCATCTCAGACCTCTGAGTTTGTTTATTATGGCAAACCTGCGTGCTCACCGACTTGCCGGAACGAGTTTGGGCAACTGGTGGCAGCAACCAAATTGCCCGAAATTTTTTCGAGTAATAAAGCCTTTAAGAGGAAATTATTAATGTATAGTTAGGGAATGATTTAAAACAGTTTAAGGGAAGTTTATAAGTGACTTAAAATAATTGTGTATGTATTTCAAGAAGTATATCCCTTGCGTATGCCCAGACTTTATCTTTATATCTTGACTAGCTGAAGTACCCGTTCTTCGCACGGGAATGAATGGACTTTTTGATTTTAATATTTGTTGTGATTACTATTTATTGTAATAAAGAGATATAGCAAAATGGATATCGCGTTATATTGTGTTCAATAATCATGCATACTGAATTTCAAGGCAATCGTTTTTACGGTGCAGAAGGCGATGCGGCGTGGCACAATCTAGTGGCGAGTTTTAGCAAAACGGATACGGCAAAAATATTCTTCGCATTCAGATATCGATGTATACGAATTTTCATGACGATCGGCTGAATAGTCTTGAAGTTCATGTGTTGACGCGACATCTAGTGTCAAGTTATAGGAAAATGGATCGTGCCAAACTCTTCCCCGTGTTCAAATATCTATGTATACCTATTTTCATAGCGATCATTCGCACAGTCAAGAAGTGATACACTGCAGGGCCATCTAGTGGTTAATTAAAGTAATGATTTGCTACAGCGCCGTCATGTGGCGAGTTATAGCAAAATGGATAACGCCAAAATATTCTCATTGTTCAAATAGCTATGTATACTGATTTTCATAGCCACCGTTTGAATGGTCAAAAATTTGGCCTGCTACAGTGCCATCTAGTGGTGAGTAACATCAAAAGTAACGCAGTTAGAATATATTCTTCGTTCTCAAATGTGTAAGTATAAAAAATTTTATGCCGATCGGTCGAACGGTATAGAAGTTGATGCGTTGCAGCGCTATTTAGCGGTAAGTTACAGCAAATGGATAGTGAAAAATATTCTCCGTGTTCTAATATTCGCGTGTACCAAATTTCATCGAAATTGGTTGGACGATATTCGCATAGCAAACGGCTAAACGGAATAGAATTCGACGTTCTGCTGCGCCACCTAGTGAAAAGTTAGAGGAAAACGGATAGCATAAAAACCTTCTCCATGATAAAAGACTTAGGTGAACCAAATTTCATGGTAATCGGTGAAACGGTGCTGGAGTTTTTCAACCTCCTACACACATACCAACATTCATTTTTATCTATAACCAGTCTTATTATACGTATATACCAGTCTCAAGTAAAATCCAGTTTCAAATCTAAGCCTCGCTAAAGTGCCAGCATACGCCATTTTGCAAGAGTTTTTTCAGGGAATCATTCGAAGCATTGACTTAGCAGCAATCAAAATGGGAAATGGTTCCACCGCCAGGCATTTATTTGAAAAGTGGAATCCCTTAATACAGCCGCATTTTTTAAATTATCAACTATAACATGTTTTATTCATCGTTACCTTGATGTACTAAATGCGAAGATTTCAATTTTCTGAAATTTCGCGGATTTCCCCCAAGTTAAATCAATGTACTCAATTGGCGAGAATTCTGAAGCTACATCGCTTGAAATGCCCTAATAACTGCATTATTTCTGCACGGATAGTTAAAATTTAATGCTGTATTCTAAGAAAACCTATACACTTGTTTTCAAAAATGCTATTCCCTTAAGCTCTCAGTAAATTGCGCCAAAAAGCCTAAAACTGTGCAAACCGCTAGAACTCACTCTCTAAAAATCGGCCTATCAGCCATT
This sequence comes from Cheiracanthium punctorium, assembly GCA_038373885.1. Taxonomy (NCBI): domain Eukaryota; kingdom Metazoa; phylum Arthropoda; class Arachnida; order Araneae; family Cheiracanthiidae; genus Cheiracanthium; species Cheiracanthium punctorium. The sequence goes on from JAWZYV010012893.1 coordinate 120,809, forward strand.
TTATTTTTCGCCAAACTAAAAAAAATTGCATATTAGTCTCGGATATCTTCGATCCTCATTGTTTTGCGTATAAAACATTTCATTCCTGCTCTCATTTCTTATGCGCACACGATATTATAATTAAAAAAATAACCTAAAAAAATAAACTAAAAAAAATCATTATTATTCTTTTATTTTTACTTTAAGAATTTAAAACATTTTATTCGGCAAAATCGCCACACATGGCAACCAAGATGCTTATTTCACACACTTTTTTCACTACAGGGGTTAATATTACGTAAAGCTTTCTGCGTGGAGAACATAAAAAATCTCTTAAATTCCGGGAACGGAAATTAAGAGAACCATTCAGGAGGAAAACGTTTTTAAGTGGAGTTTCAAAGTTTTAAAGTGGACTATCATTTATTCTATATTATTTTACATATCTGTGTAAAATTTCAGGCTGACAGGTCCATTTTTGTGGAATTGTATACTACCCAAATCAACAAATTGACAAACAGAATTTCATTTTTATTTATAAGATAACCTACGCTTGTTTTTAAAAATACCCTCTCATTAAATTGCGCCAAGCGCTAGAATCATAGAAAATCTGACACACTTTCAGATTTTTAAATACGCACTAAAGTGCTATATATAAAAAGAGTTATAATCCATGGGTCTTCCCTATTTTCGTTCCTTCTTTCATTAAGTTGGAAAGTGTATCATTATTCATGAGTGTGATTAAACAAAATTAAAATTGATATTTCTAACATCCTTTTTTCTGGATGTAATACATTAGATGCAGAAAAGCTGCTCAGAAAAATGCACAATTCCAACTGAATGAAAATTTCAAAAACTTATACGCAGGTGTATTCATAACCCAAATAGCAGACGATTAAATTACGATAAATAGCGCCAAGCGTTAGAATCCTCCTCAAAATCACGAGAATGCTGAAGATAGATCGCTTGAAATCCCTTAATAACTGCATTATTTTCGCACGGATCATTAAAATTTAACGCTGTATTCTAATAAAACCTTTGCACTTGTTTTCAAAAATCCGTTTCCTTAAGCTCTCAGTAAATTGCGCCAAGCCAGAAACTGTGCAAACCGCTAGAACTCACTTTCTCGGCATTTGAGCCATTTTATTTTTTCGCCAAACTAAAAAATGTTAACATATTAGCCTCGGAAATCTTCAATTCTTATAGTTTTGCGTATAAAACATTTCATTCCTGCTCCGATTTACCATGCACACGATATTATAATTTAAAAATATATAATTTTACGAATATAAACTAACAAAAAAAATCATTATTATTCTTTTATTTTTACTTTGAGAATTTCAAACATCTTATTCGGCAAAATCGCCACACATGGCAACCACGATCCTTATTTCACACTTTTTTCACTACAGGGGTTACAAATACGGAAAGCTTTTTGCGTGGAGAACATAAAAAATCTTAAATTCCGGGAACGGGTGGACTTTCAAAGTGGACTATGATTTATTCTATATTATTTTACATATCTGTGAAAAATTTCAGGCTGATAGGTCCATTTTTGGGGATTTGTATACAACTCAAATCCACAAACAAACAAAAAAATAAACAAACAAACAAACAAACAGAATTTCATTTTTATTTATAAGATCTATAAGCATGATCTACATATAAAAGGTAGCAGAAAGAAATAAAGGAATACAAAAGGAGTAAATACTTTATTTTGCCATAACAATAAAATCAAATGATTAAAAATTGATCTTTCCTTAGAAAATATATTCATTATTAGGTACCCACAAAAACGTGATAACATACATACATACACATTCTTGTGTGCATATAAAATCAGTATGAACTGCAATTTTTGTCGGTTTAAGTAACACAGCAGAATCCGTCCACAGCTGGAAAAATACCTTCATCAACTGCGGATTCTACCCTTCGGCTGTAACAATACTTTCGCGAATGCCACTTTTTCCCCCCTCCCTTTATACGGGGCATAAAAGGCGAGATAAAATCAAATGTAACAGAAAAAACGTTGCTAAAAATATCATCTTTGTCTTCTTGTCATTTACGGTCGGACTCTCGGCTCCGAGAAAATTGTGAACCAAGTTTCCTTTTCTTCTGCCTCATAAACTCCTGGAATCTGTTTTTAAAAGATTCGATTCCTTTTTTTTCGGATTGAAAGAAGAAGGCAGTAAATAAATAATACGGAAAGACTGATTTTGAACTTATTTTTTAAAATAAGGAATACGCGAAAGTTTTCTGGAGGAAAAAGGAAAGACCTGATCCAAAGAAACTTTTTTAATTCCAGATTTAAGCACTTTCCCTCCCACTTTTAATGAGTCTAAATGCATGATGTTATTACTAAATATTGTTTGTAAATATTAAACTAGAAATCTACATATTTTTTTTTCAGCTTAAGCTGAATTTGTTAGGAATTATTCTTCTTGAGTTGCATTTTGACAGAAACAAATATGCGCTACAAGAGATTTCAAGGTATAAGTTTTTAATGTTCGAGATTTTACTTAAAAAAAGAAATGGTAATACAAGTTAAAAATGCGCCAATGGTTTTTCAGCATAAACTATAGACTATGAATACAGATTTTGAGCATAGTTTTATTCAGAAGCTTGTTTTCAAATTAATAGCACGTGAGATTACAAGTGCACCGTCGCTCCTTTTAATTTCATACAGCAGAAGTAGTAGTTAAGCATCTCAAACTCTTAAATATGTATTATTTGACATTTAAAAAACATATTTAATGAACTTTCTAAGTACCTCTGCCAATGAGCGATAAGAAAGGATGTATTTGTATGTTTCAGTAAGTGTTTTAGCTTAAACATTTTCTTAAAAAGTATTGTACAGGGATGCAGAATATCTCCGATCCGGCGATCTAGGGTCGGGGGAAATTTTGCAGAAAAATATTCAACTGATTTCGAATTTAACAATGAAGTACAAGATTCTCCGATTTTTTTTCCCTTCTCCATTTTGAAAGCGGTTTTTTTTTTAACTTTTCACTGATCAGCCGTTTGCTCTTTGTTTGCTTGGACCAATTGCTATATTTTATAAACATGAATCTTAGCAGTATCCGTATATAATGCTTACGTGCTTGTTTTTAAAGATGAAACTTGTACATTGCATATGTTTTTGTATTTATAGTAAAGCAGAATTTGTGCAATTCTATAACATGACGTAAAATTTTGGGAAATTTTTCACATGGATTGAGGAAAATATTGGGAGTAAAAACATTTTATAAACCCCGGAATACCTTTTAATACATCTTTGCATAAAAAACTTGATTTAAACCTTTTTTTTTATTTTACATTTATTATTAAACTTTCCAACAAGGTTGAAAGGTAATTTCGGTTTCCCTTTCTGTCTGGACATCTATCCGTCTGTGCTCTGGACGGACAAAATCCGTCTAAACTTCGGAGCAAGTTAGGACGAAGTGCAACGAAAATATTATGATTAATTAGACGAACCAAGGAAGTCATTGGTGTCCCCATCAGATTTTTAAATTTATATTTCAACAATAAGTCAAAACATTGAAAAATATCCCTAAAAAATCAAGACAACTCGAAACAAAAACCATATTCACCATGCATTGTTGAGTCTGGATAACGGAACAAAGCAAAACTGAATTTTGGTTTCATCAATTCCTTTATTAATTTAGAGTATCAATTTACAACTGCTCTTGAAGTTCTTCCACCTGTTCGTCCGTGCTTAGCTGCCGTAAATATGTATCGATTATTACGAAATTTACATATGTTATTCCTATGGAAAGTTTCATGCACCCAATTAGAAAAGTTTTAAGAAGTAGTTGTAGTTCTTTTACGGGCAGTGGCGGATCCAGAAATTTTTTTGGGGAGGGGCTAAATTTTTTAAAAAGCTTATTTCACCCAATTAAAATGTATTATAAATCAAAATTTTAGTCTAGACCAATGTATTAGGCTTTTGGGAGGGGCTAAATAATAAAATATGACCATTTTAGCTATTTAAAGTGTATAATAAAGCAGAATGTTACCCTTGAGCAATCTCTTTTGGGGGGGCTGAAGCCCCCTAGCCCCTCCCCTGGATCCGCTACTGTTTACGGGAGCATCGAAAAAAATTCTAAAACATTACGCTCTACAGTTGATCATTCTTTAAAGCACATTTTAGACTTATTCGTTTATTTCAAACAAAATGAAATTCATATATGTTATTAATGATTACAAAATAATGATTTCGATCGAAAATAATGTCTGTAGCATTTATAGCTCTCTGGGCACTTAAAAGAATTTTAATACGATACTGTCAATGACATTGTGAAGAAATTCATTCTTTTTAAGCCCAATACAATAAGTATATAAATGTTTATAACTGTTTACTCTTCATTTAAAAGATGGAAATAAATTTTTCAAGTTCTTTTACGGAGTCTCGCAAAATTAATTTACAGTTATATACAGATTTTCTTAAGACTATCTCTAAAATCTCGCCGATGCGTAAAAATCCTTGGTTTGGCCTACCCTGTGGCTGACGATCAAATGATCTGGAATTTTGGACAATTTCCTTCAGATGTAACGTGAATACATTTCCAGATAATCTTAAAAAGGTCATGTGCCGAAGCAACCACCCTCCCTTATGTAGATAGCCTTCATCTTAACCACTAAACTGAAATCTCGTCAGATTTAAGTAGAACACATCGCGAAAGTTAACGCAAAAATATTCTGTTGGAAAGTGTTTTACTATCAATGCGTTTGGCATAATTTATCTTTTTTAAAAATTCCTTAAAACCGGCTTTTGATAGTTTTAACACATTTACACTAATATATTTTATTTATTCACCGTAAAGTACTACTTATCGTTTAATGCACGTTATGTGTATTTAGTTCCATAAGAGTTCATTTTCATAAAATGAGCCACTTAAAAACAATGCCTTACTACAAAAAAGATCACTCAACTGTATTGGCATTTAACACTAATAAAAACGAATAACTTTGAATTAAGTTAAAGAACTGCTGCCGGTCAAACTGTATTACAGTTCAAGTCGTATCCTAACTTGCGAGTGAATTAGCTAATCCTTCGCTGCTAATGAAAAGGAGCTTTTGTGACTGTTAAAACATTCGTACAATTTTTATTATCTATGTGTGTATTTTATGTAATTTTTAAAAATGTCTTTATAAGTATAAACAAACTACCAGGCTCATTGAATAGTAATTATATGTTATATTAAATTATCGGATATGTTGTCAGGTATAAATTCCGTAATCCACTATAAGGTCCCTTTTATGTGACTTTCGGTCTTTTATAAATTCCGACTTATGAAATTGTTTCGGAAATTTTAGATTCCAGCAGTACAGAAAGTAATGATAACGATAGTGATAGAGAAAGGGAAGCGGTGACAAAAGAATAAGTGAAGGTGCAGAAGCGCTCAGAGAATTGAATGTCTTACGACATTTTTTACGAGCCATGAGGGAGCTGCCAGTTGACGAACGTTCAGAAACTACAAAACTTAGTAAACAATGTACAAAACGTGAAACCACTTGTAAAATCAGACCTATATTATGGATTATTTTAGGTAAGATAAGTAGTTGTACATCAGTAACTTTCCTTGTGCATATTTGTAAGGTGTTTCATTCCGCATCTCAATTTAAAAAAGAAATAAATAATTTATTTATGATTCCAATAATTTTAATTAGTTCAACTTAATCAGAAAATTATAATCTAATAAACGGAAAATTTGTGTGCGTATTAAATTTTACAAAGAATTATGATGCATTTATCCATATAATGCGCATTTTTTGAAAAACTAGGGGCCAAAGCCCCCTAGACTCGCTACCCTCGCTTTTTGTATGAGGCATTCGGTCCCTAATGAGGTTTATTCGTAAAAAAGGTATAATTTCGACAAAAAAAACCCAAAGGTTGCATCAAATAAAATGTTACCGAGCTACACATGGCTTGGTTCTTATTCTGGTTTATATCGAGGTCAGATAAAAGTTTCGTACACATATCTGCAGACAACCTAGTTTTTGCATTCACAATCCGAAGATTTAAAAAAAAAAAAAAAAAGGAAAATTACCCTGTAACATGAAGCAGACAAGGAAGTTAAAACAACTATTTCATGCACGAAGGTCAGTTTTATTCAGGTTTCATAGGTAATGACACAATTCACCTTTTCTTTTCTTACTCTTTTACAAATATTCCAATTCTTTTAGAATGAAACAGCATAATGGAACCTAAGCAAGTCGTTCAAGGTTTTATATGCAGTGGGCGGAATATGTCTTTTGTACATCATATGATATTCTTATGACTTAGAAATCATAAATTGATATCATTCCTTAAAAAAAAAAAAAAAAAAAAAAAAAAAAAGAGAGAGAGAAAGAGATACAGAGAGAGAGATTTTAACGCGTGAATGTTTTCAATTTCAAACATAAAAACTATTAAATCATAGATGATTTAATAAAACGTTATTGTAAACTTAAATATTTTTTTAAATGCTCTCTATTCGTTTCAACACAAGTGATTTAATATAAATTAAATTGAATTAGATTTCTACGAAACAAGAAACCAAAATAAAATTTTTCATGCGTTCGGAATGGATACGAGTTCTTTCACAGTGGGCGAAATATTCACATATTCAAGGAAACCAGGAATTTAAATACAAATCGTAAAAAAAATAAAATAATAATAATTAACTGTGGTAGAGACTACTGTCATTCTTGACAAAAGAAAAAGTGAAATAAAAATACTTAGAAAACAATTTTCTTGTTTTCTAAGTTCTCACTATTGATGAGTTTAAAAATGCAAAAATAGTGAGAAATCGGTATGAAGGAATGAGGAATGAAAATTAGAGAGAAAAAAAATGAATAATCAACAAAAATAACAGTGATCTCTCATTTATACGCGCTCTCGATTATGCGCCTTTTTTTCCGCGGTCCCGGCCGGGAGCATAGAAAAACAATGATAATTCTCATTCATTTATGTGCTGCACTAATAAAACACCTCATATTTACTCGCGTCCCAAAAGAAAGGTTATGAGTTCAAAAAGTAGATTTTTCGACTAGATGAGTGTTGCTTATCGAATTTTACACTTTTCACGAATTTTGATTTTAAATTATTTTGTGAGAAAATCGCAAAAGGAATAGAACGAAATTTTAGTATTTAAATGTTTCTTTTTTTCTTGGTGTTCATCAAAAGTAGTGAAACTTTATTGAAAAAGAAAAAAAACTTTATTGCATTTTGAAATTTGTCTCGTCTACATTTTTTAGTGTATACATAGTATTAATTAAGATTATAATGCGGTTCAATGAAGTCATGTGTCACTTTTAAGCTCCTTTTGTAGTTTTTAGCTAATCTGCGTATCTCACTTACGCGAATTTTTCTGGCTGTCTCCTGCGTCCTCGTATAAGTGAGAGATCACTGTCTCGTTATTTATGAAATCAGAAATCTAAAACAGAAAAAGAGCAGCAAAAGGTACAAACATGTAGTAAAAAGACCATAACATGTCGTAATAATGATATTACTTAATTTAATAGTTGTTTGTTTTTGTTTTTTTCTCTGTATACTCTATGTGCAAAGCTATTTCAATTTTAATACTATTTTTCTTTGCTGATACCTCTTCTTTTATCAAGCCAACAGACGATTATTGAGATTTTAGTCGAAGAAACGAGAGTAATTTAATTTTTGTCGTCATATTTATTACGTAGCGCAGAAGTTTACCAAGGGATTTTTGATGGTATTTGTACCAATGAGAAAGAGTAAGAATAGATTATTTTGTTTAATGTATTTTTGTATAAAAGGTTAATAATTGGATTTATTTAAATAAATTATGAAGAATATAGTAATAATGAAGAGTAAATTTACGGGGAAAGGATTTCTAAACGTATATTTTTATAGCCTTTTATATGTATCATTGGGACCGGAAAGTAATGTCAATTTTTCGTACGCCGATACTTTGCTTAGCAAAACTACTAAAGATAATTACGAAAATTGGCATGTATGTGATTTTTAACATAGGGTCAAGATTAGACAGCCTTTTCCAAATTTCGTAATCAATTAGGCGTAGGGGACCAGAACGTTTTTTTTTTTTTTTTTTTTTTTTTTTTTTTTCACACAAATATATATATATAATCTCTCAAAGGGGGAGAAACGCTATCCGTAAAATTCATCACTCACGATTACGTAAAAATAAAATTTCAGTTGCTTTAAAATCTAACAAGTATGAATTCTATATTTTCGCACAGTTTTTTTACAATTACATATCTGCTGAAAGTTTAATTTGTTTGAATTTATATAAAAAAGCGACATTACTTTTCAGTCTCCCTAATATAAAAATTTAAATTTACTTTGAAAGCCTTGAACGGTGTGTAAAATTTTATTTTATTCGAATTTTAAAAAATAAAACCCTTAATTTTGATATGATTTTTTAAAAGAGTATTTTAGAGTAAATTAAATGTGAATCACGTGTTTTCTGGCTGTCCATAATGCTCCGATTTCAGGATAGTTTAATGCGCGATACTTCGCTTCCGTCAGAGTGCTGAGAATGTGGCTTACGGGATATACAAGCTATTAAACTGTCATTTTTGGCCACACCGAAAGCATAAGTTGCAAATATTATTTTCATGTGGAAGAAACGCTAAAGATAATTTTTATGCAAAATTTGAAACTAAAATATCTAAATAAAACAGGAAATATGGGATAAATTCCACATATTAAATTTTATTAAAAGTTTGACAAAAAATAGGAATCAAGATTTTAACTTACATGGGGATATGCATCACAGTTGATTAATAATTTTTAAAGCTTTTAGGAAATTTTCATTAATGCGTCCCGTTCGATTTCAATATTATGTTATCAAGTGATATGGTTAAATAAACTACGTTTTGTAAAGTGATAATAAAAATAAGACAAGAGTCGCTTTATTTAAGAATGCAAACTAACTGATGCTTCAGAATTCTACACTGCATCTTTTCTGTTCGGATTCAAATTTAATCAGCAAAGTAATTACAGAATCACACTGGAGAAGAATGCTCTCATGTTTTAAATTATTTATTAATAATTAATGGCGGAAACAATTTTCGTCGTTAAGCTAGAAACAACATTACATAAATAATTTACCAGTAATGCAAATGGTAATTAAATGGATGTTTCGAAAGTTTGTCATATGGCAAATTCTTTAATTTCGTGTACTTGAAAAGAACATTTTAAATTAGTTAGGAATTTCATGTAGGAACAGTACCGAAACATGATCCTTAGCTTAAAATGACAATTCAATAAGCATTAGAGAAAGATTTATAAAATAAAAATTATGCATTATTATTCTGAAATAAAAATCAGTATGATATTATAGATAGGCTGTCTTTCTTTCTTACTTTCTTTAGCTTTTATAGATCCAGAGAACTACCCCAAAAATATTCTTAAGCTTACGGTATCTTAAGCTTTATCCTCAGACGAGGGTCAGTTGTACCCGCGGCAACAGCTATTAATCAAATCGAGGGGCGAGTTGCACAGGAATACTTATCTTGCTCCCTTCTCAAAAACATGCTAACCCTGGCCCTTTCGGAGACCCCCAAAAATATCAATGCGTCCGGCCATCACTGCAGGGGGGGGCTCGAAAATATGCTAACGCTGGCTCTTTGCGAGACCCAGAAAAAATTACTGGGCCCGGCCATCGCTGTTGGGGGTCTTCGAAAATATGCTACCCCTGGACTTTGCAAGACCGCAGGGTTACCCTAGAATTGTCCCCCTCCGCTCCATTTCACAGGTGCAACCGTCACCTCCTATAAACAAGGCTCACGCTCCGAAGACAGGAAGGGGCAATATGGCGCATTCCGTAGTCCCAAATTCTGTAGTTTTTGAGAAGTTAAAAGTGTAACTTCGCTGGAAACATTACTTAAACTTTTGCTTTCTAACTAATGTTAACCAGGAGCGTTACTTTATTCACATCTTTACATCTAGTTTTGGACATCATGTGTTTTATTTTGAACTTTTGATTTGGTAGAACACTAACGTTAATGATATTTCTATGTAACATTTTTAAATTTAATGTTAGTTTTTAGTGAATTTGAAAGGAACAAACGTGTCTGATAGAGCAATGATGCATCTGCAAGTTTTATGATACATACAATAAAAATTATTTTGTATGTTCTTAAATATAATGGGATTGTTTGCTTGCAAAACATTTTCCCTTTGGTGCATGTATGATTTTCCCTACATATTAAAGTCACAAAACACCACTATGAGTACCATTACGTAAGATAAATTTAAACATAAACAAGCGATAAAGAGTGCATTGGTGTATAAAATAACTTTGAAAGAAGAATATAATACGTATTAGGGTGTAGTAAGATTTAATTTTGAAACATTCACGAGAATAAATTTAATGTTCTGCAGTAATAGTAAATAGATTATGTGACAATATCATGTAAAGCTTCTGTGTGTGTGTTACAATAATTTTAGATATATTTTTGCTAGTTTTTCATTTTGATCATATAAACGGGTATATAATTTTATAAAATCTGTTTAATATGAAAATATATTTTCCTCTTAAAAAAAAAAAAAACTGAAATTTTGTACCTAGACCCCACTTATGACTGTAGCTCTTGCCGTTCAGAAATTATTGGGGTAACAACGGACTTTAACGGGTTACTGTATATACTAGCTGCAAACTTAAAACGCACTCACACAAAAAAAATCGTTATCATACACTATGAACTCTAAATTGCACAGTTTGGTGTAAAAATATATCGACAAATGGTCGATGGGCTAATACGTAAATAGTTTCGAGTGCAGTACGCAAAACTCCGTTCGAGAAACAAACTTTCCACAAAATGGACTAAAACATGAGGTGTATTTATTACTTTTTAATTCAGTTAAGCTGTCGTGATGTCAGGTTACGAGTGGAAAAATCTGGCAGTTCAGCATCGATTGAATAAGCTTTAATTATTGTTAGAAGAATGTCTACTTTCTCCAGTACGAAGAACAGGTATTCTGATCGTTTCTAAGATTTCAAAGTTGCACTTCTGTTTTGCCCATTCCTTTGAAAGCTTAGTAAAATTCACACAAATTTCCTTAAAAGTGGAAACATCAAACCTAGTCCTCTTCTGTATATTTTCTAACTGCTAGGTAATTTCATCGATTATTAGTCTGTGAGTTTTTGAATTATTCAACGTGGGGATGGAATCAGTTCATATGTAGTGATGAAACAACCGAAAAAAATTACTTTTGTAGATTTTTTTTGCGAGGTGGGGGTTTATTTTAACATTTAACTTTCTACCGGCCAGATTGTTCGTTGTTCATGCAAATCACTTCCTACTGCACTTGACTGATACTGAACCCGTCATATTTTGGGGTCTCAAGACTAGATGAAAATACACTACGAAGATCTACACCTACTGGAGTTAAAGGCTTCGTGCCCCAGGGCACTCCTACAAGAACATTCCATCAGTCAGTCAGTCAGGGGGGAGGGTTGTTTGTTTGTTTACTGATTTGCAACAATATAACTAAAGAATAGAGAGTAGATTTAGATAACTAATACATTTAATCTCATTGATTTTTTGTAGTACTTATAAAATACTTAATATATTATAAACATTTTATCTTTACAAAGACTAACACTGGCATTGGATTTGTAAGAGGTTTCATAAAATGTTTGCGAGTCTAAAATATGATATGTACCAGCTATTTTCATAGTCTAAGTATTTTTTCATCTGTTATCAGAATATGATTCTTGGAATTTTAACGTCAAATTCATTGCAAAATATAGTGCTGAGGTAAAGGCATGGGCCTAGGGATTTTAATGAAGCCTCCAAGTTCGCTTAAGATTTTTGATGATTTATATGCCTGACTCGGAACCTGGATTGCAAGATTAGGATAGCCGCCAAGCCGTCCAGATAAGAAGAGGTTTCCGCCCAAAACAGGGGTTGAATCAAGGCCTGTGGTCTTATTTCTTGAAGCTCTAACCACCTATCGTGGACATTGTGTTGAAGAGAGTCACTATGGAAAGTTATTTCATTGAAACCTGCAAATAAATAAGTTTTGACATTTAAAACTTTTATTATGTAAATAAACTTATTTTCACGTACAGTGGCCGCCGCTACAAGCGTCTAGCCCCCGATTGGGCTACTTCGGCACCATTCAATGCGCATGATCGTAGACTTCATACGGGGTTCAAAATTCCATCCGCTCAGGAAATGAATGGTGTCGCCATCTAGTGATTACTTTTGGAAACTTTGTATTTCTCATAATAATAAGAAATTTTGAAATATTTATGATCAAATTTTTTCGTTCATAGCATTTCAGTAGAGTTTAAAGATACAGCTACGTGCTTTCTTCTGATGGTCTTATGTGATGGAAAATAAAATCTCTCTAATTGTGAAATATTTCAATAACAGAGAAAGCATGTTACCACCTTTTTGGGACTACCAGTATATTTAACTATGAATCCCTTAATGATTATAACTATTTCACTTCATTGTACATGTTAAATAAAATTGATTTATTTTCATTGTAAGTTTAATGGAGTTTAAGTAAGTTTAATGTTGCTAAAAAAAAAAAAAAAAGTAATGATCAATAGTAGGATTATGTTTTTTTAATTAATATTTCATCAGTTATTACATAATTGATTTATTTTAGTTTTATAATTTAAATTTGCTTTAGTTTTATACCAGTGTTCACAGTACTTGTGCATTATTTATTCTATTTTAATTGATGATAAGCTATATGATCTATGTTCTGCAATAGTTTCAATAAAGTGTTCTGCAAAAGTTTCAATAAATTTTTCTTTGAATGCAAATTTTTGTGTTAGATGTTTTAAAATTTCAAAAGATTAAACTAAAGCATCTAATAAGTAAAGATAGTTTTCATAATCTTTCAACAAATTTCCGATTGTATAAAATTGGAGAATAGATAAAATATTATATACAGACAAAAGGAGGGGGCAGTCCCCCCCCCCTAAAATTCAAGAAAATGCATATATGTCCAAGGCCGTAGGCAGAAAAAAATTTTGAAAGGGGATATGTCGTGCTAAAATTAAAGATCGGAGGGGGGGGCAGGAGGTGATATGTAGTATTATTTTTTTTTAACTTAACACAAATACAAAACTGCTATAAAAACAAGTTCAAGACCAATGGTAAATATTTCAAAATCTGCTAAAATCATTTACTTAATAAACTATTTTAAAAATAATTGGCTTATGTAGGAATATTAACCAGCTACAATATTGCTAATTATAGATTATCAGTAAAGAATATAACTATTTGATATATTTTCTTTTTATTACGGAGAAATACAATCAAAGTTTCCAAAATTAATCACTAGATGGGGGACATTTGGGATATAAAAATAAAAACGAGATTGTGTGTGTGAGGCCATTCTTATTTAAAACTAAATATTCCAAAATCTGCAAAAATTATTTACTATATAATATATCAAAAAAATTAATCACTAGATGGGGGACATTTGGGATATAAAAATAAAACCGAGATTGTGTGTGTGAGGCCATTCTTATTTAAAACTAAATATTCCAAAATCTGCAAAGTTATTTACTATATAATATATAAAAAAAATAATTAACTTATGTAGAAATTACTGAATACATAATTTTAATTAACAAGCAATTGGTAATTCTAAGATCATCAGAAAGAATAAATATTTGAAGAATTTTTTTTATAATACAAAAGGAAAAATAAACACAAGTTCAAAGCTAATCCTAAATATTTCAAAATTTCTTATTTTTATGAGAAATACAAAGTTTCCAAAAGTAATCACTAGATGGCGACACCATTCATTTCCTGAGCGGATCGAATTTTGAACCCCGTATGAAGTCTACGAGCATGCGCATTGAATGGTGCCGAAGTAGCCCCATCGGGGGCTAGACGCTTGTGCCGCCGCTTAGTTTGAACACGTTCGTGTATTGATTTTTGATATAATAAAAAGCAGATTCAAAAAAGCGGCGGTTTTGATTGAGGCTTTGAAAAGAGTGATTCCGTTCTGTTCTCCGTGATTGATTCGATAAAGCGGCTGATCCGATTAATAGTGATCCAATTAAGCGGCAGGCACTGCAATTATAAAGAGAAGAAACAAAATGAATGTTTACCAACCAAGATAAACTTTATCAAGAAACTATCTACAATATGATCATAGATTGAATTATTAACTATTGAATTAAATAAAAAACATGGGCACCTCTGTAATTTTAAGATGTCGATTTTAAAATGAACGCACAATTCTTAATCGCAAATAGAAAAATTATTAATATTTTATATACGTATGATGCATAAAACAATGTTGTTATGTCTTAAGTGTAACACCTTTTATTAATTTGGTGTTTGATTTTGAAAGTTTGTGCTATTTGATGTGTTTAATTAGAAAAAATGGTAATTAATCCTATTCTAACCAGTAGTTTTGAAAATATTATCCAATAAATTACTATTCAATCTTAACAGATGACAAATTATACTATTCCTCTCAATTTCACATAGCATGTCTGCAATCTCCAGTTGCTAATTCATTTAATTTTCATAGTAAATCAATAGAAAAAATATTTGATATTTTGGAGGAAGAAATAATAAAATTCAAGATATCCAATGAACAAATACAAAAAATAAAGTTCGTATGAGAAATTTAAACTGAAATTAATAATTTCGTAGATTGGCCCTCAAAAAGTAATAGAAATATATTAGAAAGATAGAAAACATTAAATTATGAACATAAGTTTTAACATACTGTCGCGAAGTGAGCCCTTATACCGGCCATCTTGCTTTAAGAACTGAATTACTTTGGCATGCTTTCTAGCAGTGCTCTGTCAAGTTAAAAATCGTTAAGTTGCGCGATATTCCTGCCAGCTGCCAGACTGTCTGAAGACTGACAAAAATTCTTGAAATTTGGTCTGTATCTTGAAAGATCGTCGAATTATGTCCATTTGACTGGACGACCGACAGGTGAGGACCAAAAATCATCAGAAGTGCTGGGTGCAAACGACGAATGAAATTAATGGTTTTCCCTTAAACGAGACCAACTGATCAATCACGTACAGCAATTGGACTGACCTCATAAGAAGCAATGGTCATTGCAGAGCCGCAGCTGTAAAACAGACTTTGAAATTTTAATCGGATCATCCAGAACCTAGAGACTTGTAAGTTGTAATGAGTGAAGGTCACGTGACCTAGTCGGTCTGTTACCCCCCCCCCCAAAAAAAAAAAAAAAAAAAATTGTTTGCCAGAGAAAGGCTAGTTCTCAAAAATAGCAAGGATTATAAATTGCAGATAATGTTCAATGGTATGTTTGTCTAGAAGATTTCTTTAGTTATTTCTTAAATTACACTTGCAACTTAATCTACAGAAATTCCCTGATAAAGAGTGTCAGGAACAAGTTAAAACTGTGGCCGCCTGCTAACGACTCCACAACACTTCTTTTCCCATAATAAGAAATAAAAATATCTGAACCCCTTTCGATTTTTCTTCTTACTGCACAAGCTTTGTTGTACATAGATATAACATTTGTGATATTTAATTCAATTAACAGAACTTATGTGGTATTTAAGTGTGGTATAGCATACCAAAACATCCACAAGAGAAAGGTCAGGGAAAAGATCTGTGGTTGACAAAATCAATGTCCAAATGTTTTCAAACATTTAAATTTTATTGCCTTCTCCTGTGGATATATGGTAGCTAAGCTTAATCAATAGCATACAAAGAGAGGGACGGTAGGGAGAAAATTCATAATACCCCATTTTGTGAAAGAGCTTCCTGATGGAGTATAGAATCAGTTAGGGTACTGATAACCCATTGGTTTCAAGAGTAGAACACTGATTACTGGAAGGTTGTCGGTCTCATTTCCGACCTACGACTGAAGACCACAGTATACATATAGCGTACGTGCACGCTAATTTGTAGTTTCGAAAATGCTCTCAAGGCTCCACAGACGTTGTTGAAGAGCGCAATAACTTTCAAAAATTCCCTCACCTCCTACTGTGGATCCGAATTGCGATTTAAGTGTTGAACACAAACATATGCAAATGGAAATTGCTTTCTTTCTAACCCAATAGACTGAATTAACAATCCCTGGACTTCACTTTGTCACAAATTTCATAAAAAAGTACCCAAACTCTCGTTCCGAAACTTAAAATAACTATCACTTCATCCTTTTGCGAGCCACGAGTAAATCAAATAGCGTCTAGTAGAGTAGTGCAACACTTTCCCACTCAGTAGGTAGAGTGTTCGATTCTAGAGTTAGCAAAACAAGAATTGTTAAAAATAAAAAAATATTATTTTACATCCACAGTTAGATAAAGTATGGATAGTTAGCTAAAAACTGTTAATTTCCACATTATTATGGAACAATTTTAATAAAACGGAAAGCTGCCGTCTGAATTTTTCGAAAACGGAAAAATGATAAACAAGGACATTTTCTGGCAACTTTGCGGCCAGTCATGTTCTGTTAATTTACAGAAATATGTTTAACTGTGTGTACTCTAGCTGTAAACCCATCTTTCCACACGTACAAATATCTTTCATTGAGGATTCTAAGCGTCGTTAGATCAGTAATAAGTTTACAGCATGGTTAACTCTGAAGCTGAAAGTTATAATGAAATACCTGAAACCGAGATTAAGGTTTAAACGCGATTTTATAATAATTAAGTGAAGAGCATGAACGAAAAGTTAACAAAATTTGTAATACCTTGTATGGTTTATTGTTTATTTTCAACAGCATAAGAGTTTTAAACTTAAAAACTAATGGCGAAATTTCCGCAATAAAATTTATCATAAAATATTATGTCAGAAAAAAGTTGCAAAAAAGTTTTTTTTAATTTGCATTCTGCATTAAGTGAAAGCATTAATTTTATAATTTATTAATTTTACAATTTAAGACTTACCTTCGTCACATTCCACTGCATTGATAATATGTTGCAACCGATTCGGAGCGATATCATGGAAAAATCTGAAAACGGCTCTCATTTTCTCACCTGAAATAAAAGGGGGGTCATGGGACAAAAAATCTGATCGAGTAAACTCTAACAGAAAAGCTTTGGAAGCATTAACGGATTTCACCTTCTTCCTGCCGAAACTATGAAGCTCGCCATTTTTATTTTCTATAAATATTTCAATATTAAATTCATCAAATTTTTTAACAGTTGCATTCAAATCTGTATTTACAATTTCATTGGGAAGTTTGCTGTTTTCGTTTTCTACAGATGTTTCAACAATAAATTTCTCAGATGTAGCTTTTTCTCTTAAATCCATTTTCACAGGATCATTGTGAAATTTACCAAATTCGTTTCCAACAGATGTTTTAACAATAAATTGCTCAGATGTAGCTTTTTCTTTCAAATCCGTATCCACAAGATCATTGTTATATTCGCCAATTTCGTTTTCTACAGATGTTTCAATAATAAATTCCCCAGATATAGCTTTTTCTCTCAAATCCACATTCTCAAGATCATTGTTTGATTCGCCATTTTCCTTTTCTGTAGATGTTTCAACATTGAATTTCATAATTTTATTTTTTTCGTTTAAATCTATATCCTCAAGATCAGTGTGAGATTTGCCTTTAATGTCTTCTTTACAAAATTCAATGTTAATTTTGCGATCACTCTTATTTAAATCCATATTCACAAGATAAAGTTTCCATATTTTTTTACTTGTTTTCTTTTTGCTTGTGGATGTTTTCAGAGCAAATACCCACTTTTTATCACGAAAACTGAATACTTTACTTTCATGATAGAACTTTGAGTTAAATGACTCTACATTCCACTCAAAATATGTACATTTTAGGCAGTACAGTTTAGAAGACATCGTAATAAGGTATCGAAACTTTAATTGCAAAACTTACAGCGTCCTGCTAAAGGTATTCAAAAACAAATTTTATGCAACTTGATTATTTCGTTGTTTATCGATATTAAAACTTTCAATGTGCGATAATTTCGAACAGCTGGATACAAAGATAACTTGCAATCTAAAATGAAAACAACATTGCTTTCAACTGAAAAATCTTTTAGATAGTAAGAAGTAGTGAACAAAATTATTTAAAACTTACGTGTTGATTATTTGCAACAAGTTATGGGCCAGATACCCAGATATTTCAAAAGTACACCTTTGGAAGAATTATTATTAGAAGAAATTGATCTCGATAGGTAGTATTAATCAACGAAAAGATTTACTTTATACGCTAAATGCCCCTTAAAAGAAAAATCCGAACCCAAGCAGTATAATAAATTTTGATTCTTGGAAAAAGAAGTTTTAAACATACATGTTTGAGTTTTAGTGAATTTAATCTCTCTTTATTAATTTTAAATTTTTTGAGTGGGTAGCGGGGACAGAAATGAGTGGTATTACATATTTATTTTAAACTTTAATATTTTTCATACAGTTTATTACTTTTCAGGCGTTTATTAGGCACTTTGAGCTTTCTTCCGACCAGACATATAACTGTATTAAAATTGAACGAGTTAGTGATTCAGAATTGTTTCAACACTTAGCTACTTATTAGAAAGATGAATATGGAATATGGTAATTCAAAGAATTGTGATACGTTAGCTGATTTTTCAAAATTAACAACTATTATTGTTCGTGCATTGTTATGCATCACTATTCTCTTTCGATCTTATTAAAAAATTTATAAATACTATATATCTAACATTTTAATAGTATTAGAAACCGCAATAATACATATCATTTTTTAAACATATAATATATCTCAATGAAAGCTTAAATAATCAGTGACCATAGATAGTAACGTCTTATAAATCTTTTGTATGATCCAAAAACATATATACTTGTTACAGACTCCATTTTTAATTGGTAACGTGTAACAATAAGTATTAATAACGTTCCTAAATTCCATAGTAATATATGTTTATTTAAGGCAGTTAGTGCACAAACATACATATAAAGAAGAAGGTACAAATCAAATTAATAAACACTTAAATATACTATTATATTTAAAAAGAGTTAATATTTTGGAGTGATTAATAAAAATATTGTTATTTAAACAATAGCTTGAAAAAGTAATTTTAATTAGTGTTTTTTCAATATGTAGATCTTTTTTATACATTCCAGAATAAATATGCTGTTGCATTAAAAAATGAGTTAACATTTTGAAGAGACTAATAAAACTATTTTTATTTAAACAATAGCTTGAGGTAAAAATTGCCGATTTACCTAGTATATATTGATACTTTTTAAGCATGAGAACAAAACGAAAACAATTTTCCTTCCATTACTAACAAGACTTTCCTTATTGAGAAAAATGTAATGAAAATTATTGCATAAATGTATTTTATAATGGCTTCCAAAAAGCATGCCATGGATTAGAATAATATGTATTTGACATGAACACACGTGAATCAATAGGAATTCGTCAGGGTAAAAAAAAATAAAATAGTTAGAAATGTTTTAACAGAGAGTATTGTACTCATAACGTGTACTAACAGAATTGTAGAGAGTAATGATTTCAAAATAATTGGCTTCATCTGCCCACAAAATACGGTCATATTTTGATGTATATTTCCATCCGAACAAGAAATCGTAAAGTGAAAATGAGAGAGATTGTCATATTATCAGGTCATCAAGAAAAACTTCCCCAGCATACGTAATTTTGAATGAATAGCACTGCATATTGCGTCTCGTTATATTTCGTGAACAGGACTGACAAACATGTTTAAAGCTCGGAAATTCGAAAACTTTCTTTGTGTCACCAAGTCGTAGAAAACGGTCGCAAAGTTTGTTGCCGAGGTGAAGAGATTCCATACTCATTTCACTTGCTTCAATGCCTGTACAACTCTCTTTCCCGCAGCACACATTAATGAGGAAAAGCATCATTACAATTTTGTAACAATATAAGGATTTGTAAAACATTCGATAAAAATGTAACTCTTTAAATGTTTAAGAGATTTTTTTGTAATAACACTAAAACCATTTATTGTAGGAAAATAACAGAAATGTAAATTTATCATGATAATTAGATTTAAAATCAAATCCTGAATGTACTAATTATAGTCTTAAGTTCATTCTTCTTTATTTTCTTTACACATTGCAAAAACTTCAGAAAATTACTTTTACCAAAAGTAGCTTAAGTAAAATACAACAATTTCTTTTTTATTTCAAATTATTAGGAAGAACTGAAACCTGTTAAGTGATGGTAATTATCATGCATTAATTAAAGAGTTCAGTTCTGTGTAAGAACAGTTGTCAAAGACTGAATCTAAAAACGTACATATGCTAATTTTTATGCATACTTTGTCTGGTTTAGACTTTAATTATATCAAATTAGTATGAAAATCTCTTCAATGGGCTTTGAAGGACTTACGGATCTCTTAAAATACATTGGCAAAATAAGCGATATATATAATATACATTTATTTTAAACATATTTATTCACTACATTGCTAAGAGAGCTTTTAAAATTACAGAAGTATTGGAGAAAATTTGAAATCTTTATTTAAAACTCTAATATTTCATTACAGGCTTTGTTAATTTACTAAGTGTTTTATAAATTACGAGTAAATGCTTAACATATTACAGTATCCGTATCAGAATATGCAATATGTGTTATGAAACCGAAAAAGAAAGTTTTTTTAGCCTTAGGGAAGCAGATTCGTAACCGTAAATTCGCCTGGATCAGTTCTCTCCTGTCCTGTGAGTACCTACCTTCACATCCTGGAAATGTGAAAAGCACAGTATTCGGGTTGCAGAAATTAGGCAAGCCTCGCTATCTTGTTCAATTCTTGATATGACAGGAGTCCCAACATGTACTAATAGCCAAAGGCAGCACCTCAAAATCTCTTTCAATATTACAAGGCTGTGATGATTTATTCAATATTTTAGACAGGTTAAGATATACTGCTTCACATTTTTACTTTCCGAGCATGTATCATGTAAGGAAAGTATTGAAAAATCATACAAAAATTAAACTTTGAAACTTTGGTACATTTTTATTTCATAGAACAGAGGTCTCCTAAATGACTGAATGACCGCAATGTCAGACTCTCTTTGTTTCAAAATGCAAATGTTGGTTAAAATGTAAATTTTAAAACATTTTTACTTCCTTGTACGGAGTATGAGGAAGTAACGTGATCACAAAAAATTTCGGTAGCAAGATTTCGACGAAAAACCCGATTTTGACTACCTCTAAATTTACTTTTAAGAATTTTTGCGACACATCTCATCATACGCATACATGTACATTCATGTAAATGCATGCACAACCCATTTTGACTGATAGCAAGTCTATTTTGACCAGTTTTTAAATGACGTCTGTACGTAAGTACGTATGTATGTATGTACGTACGTACGTACGTAACTCGCATATCTCAATAACTATTGGTCGCAAGGTGTTGAAACTTTATATTAAGGATTGTTGTAACATCTACTTGTGCACCTCCCTTTTTGGTCTCAATCGACTGGATAGTTTATCTACAGGG
This sequence comes from Cheiracanthium punctorium, assembly GCA_038373885.1. NCBI lineage: Eukaryota > Metazoa > Arthropoda > Arachnida > Araneae > Cheiracanthiidae > Cheiracanthium > Cheiracanthium punctorium. Next base: position 142,174 of record JAWZYV010012893.1, read on the forward strand.
CTGCCCAAAAGATTTCAAATACATTATGCTCTATGGGCAGAAATTCATTAAACTCTTATATTTCAAAAAATATTGGTCGCAGAATATCAAAACTTTATATTAGGCTGTAACGAAAGTTTTCCGCCACTCCAAGTATTGCCTGCACAAGCAGTTCGCGTTGGTGTCTTTGCCAATATTTTGTAAAACGATTTTTGTTATTTGAAAGAAAATACTTGTTTTAGAGCACTGTGTTGTGAAATCCGTAAAACAAAATCGTTATGATTAAGTATAAGGTGTCTGAAATGGAACTACCACGCTACCAGATTGATCCATCATTTACTCTCAGTTCTGTTGCAAAAAGTCTCAGCTACAGAATGACACTGAATCATGTGTACAGCTTAAGGTACTACTGTTGTATCATATGACAATGTGAAGATTTGGTACCGAAAGTTCAAAAACGAGGACTAGGATATTAAAGAAGCAGAGCGCTCTGACAAGACTACTGATGCTGATGAGGCCCGCCTACGAGAATTTGTGGAAGAAGATAAAATATTCATCCACGAGAGCTAGCTAAAAGAGTTAGACTTTAGTGCCATGTCCATCAGTCGCGCTAAACATCGCATAAAATTGACATATAAGGTCAATAGCTGGGTACCGCGTGAGCTCACTCAAGCAAATCTGGCGGAAAACTTTCGTTACAACCTGATATTTAGGATTGTTCTAGCATCTAGTTGTGCATCTCTCCTTTTGGTCCTAATCGAATGGATAGACTCGCTGTTCTGGGGTTTAAAATAGTTTAAAATTCTTATCCTACGCGTCAAATAATTAAATTTTGAATTTTGTTGCAACAAAATCGGTTAACAAGAACACTAGATTTGGAGTTTTGGAGACATCAAGTTTTCTCTTGTTATGCTCAGCGGTGATTCCTATATCTGAAAACCATACAAATTGTAACAATACAAGTTTGTAAGGATCTCCTAGATTTTTTTTCTATCATCAACATTTGAACCAGTTGACCTCCAGAGCTCTTACATTATGAAATGTTAGCGTAGTTCTCCAGTCTCGTTGCGTGCACGATTGCCGCTATTGGAACTGTTAATCTCAAGTACTCCAAAAGTACTCCAGAGAACAGTAGTACTAAAGAGAACAATGATTCACTGTTTCGCACAATTTAGAGCATCTTCATAAAAAAGATGTATGATTGATGGCTGTACTCTAAAAAATATATGGCAACAACAGATGCAGGACTGAAAGTAAAGTACGGAGGGAGATGGTACCAAAAGAAGGACCTCAGTTGTAGCCGCTATCCAACTGGACAGATGAGCTACTCATCGTTGTGGATGGCGCAAGAAGATAAGATAGATATGTAATTATTCTGTCCACCCTTTAATGCAAATTATTCCTCAATCCAATCGAAAATTTTCGGGATCAGCTCAATCCTGCTGTTTGTTCCATGGCAACATAGCTTCCTATAATAAACCAAAGTCGTCTAGCTCCGAATCTGTGCGAGACGAAAATCAAATATCTAGGTTTAAACTGAAACCTTACATGGAAGATGACACATCAGTATTCCAAGAAGTATAGAATTATTGGTACGCCTCAAGCGAGAGGTTTGAAGCTATCTGGTGACAATGCTGTTTGTTAGAAATAAATAGCGTCGGATAAAGCCACGACTAGTTGAAAGACGGTTGTTGCTGCAAATAGGATATCTTTGTAGAAGTTAAGTTCCTGCCTCCGGCTTCATTGCTTTACATGGCGATAACTGCTCGTGGCGTCGCCAGTGCCTGACTATAAGAATTTTGTGGTCTGCCATTCTTTTAATTTTCTGGCCTTATATATAGGTCTTAACTTAGGTGCCTATTTCTGCTTATGTTCCCAGTGCACGAACCCCCAAGTGCCTCTACGATTATCAGGACTGGGAGTCATCCTAATATTCTATTTTACTTGAAATATTCGATCATTTCATAAAACGATAATGCACCGTACTCATTTACTGCATTCGTGTGATTATTGAAGGGAAAACAATTTTCTTATAAAGACAGTTATAAGATCTTTTTTTCTACGGCGCTGCTTTTAGGTTATGTTTACGAAAACAAATACTGAAAAACTACAAATTCAGAATAAATTCGAGGCGGCACGAGATCGCAAACTCGCACGCTACATCTCGTCAATTGTGTACCTTTTGCCCGGTTGGATAAACTCCTTAATCTATCACGCGGAATTCGCGGGGTCAAAACCAGTCCTCGCCACACGCTTCCCTTCACTGATGACCTAGACAACGGAACATGCATTTCTCCTTCTTGCCTTCAGCACCGATCCCGTTCATCTCTCGCTTTTTCAGAGTCCACACACAACGCGGTGCAATGTCCATAACGCTAAGAACATCGTTCATTAGCCTCTGACTGATTCTCGAGGGGGGAGTGTGCGACGACACAAGATCGCAAACGCACAGGCTACACCTTGACCGGAAAAATGAATGCCTTTTGCCCGTCGGATAACGCCTTATCACGTTAAACTTGCGGGATCGAAACCAGCCCTCGCCACACGCTTCCTTTCAAACTTAATCTTGAAAGCCCCATCATGATAAAATATACAAGATGGAGAAGACAGTCACCTTAAATCATTAAAAGAAAGAGCAGAAAGCCACATTCAGAAAAATCATGAAAGCCCATTGTATTTCTGTAATTGACGCTCTTATGATTAGCTGATTGTTTAAAATCCTGTTATTGCTTGATAATTTCTGTGAATTTGCTCTAGCAGATTATTCATCAAATTTCTACAACCAATAAAGCTCGTGTTTTGTCCTGTCAACTAGAATGATTACTGAAACATTTCTTATACAATAGACTTTTAAGCTTATGAATCAGACAGATAAGTGTATTTTGCAGCAATATGATGTCACTTAAAGGAGAGATGTCTGTGGATTATTTTATGCAGATGTCAGAATGGCCGCCATGGTATTTTCACTATCAGTACATAAGATGGCATTTCTGTCAGATAAATACATTTTGAATATTAGGCATGGTCGTTCAGCCTCATTGCTATAATCGACAAAATACTGTGCTTCTCAGCTTCATAGGTCCACCATTCACTACTCCACACAATTAAAGTAATTTTGTAAAGGTTAATTCGAAGCTCCACAGATCTATTCTAAATAGAACAAATACCTCGAACTCATGTGTTAGGTGAGACCAGGCAATAAAAGCTGTTGGTATGTATTCTTATAAAAATACTAGCTGAAGTACCCGTTCTTCGCACGGGCTTGAATGGACTTTTTGATATTACGATTTGTGGTGATTACTATTCATTGTAATAAACAGATATAGCAAAGTGGATATTGCGTTATATTGTGTCCAATAATCATGCATACCGAATTGCAAGGCAATCGTTTGTACGGTGCAGAAGGCCATGCGGCGTAGCGCAATCTAGTGCTGAGTTTTAGCAAAACGGATACGGCGAAAATATATTTCGCATTCAGATATCGATGTATACGAATTTTCATGACTATCGGCTGCACAGTCCTGAAGTTCATGTGTTGACGCGACATCTAGTGGCAAGTTATAGGAAAATGGATAGCGCCAAACTCTTCCCCGTGTTCAAATATCTATGTATACCAATTTTCATAGCGATTATTTGCACAGTCAAGAAGTGATACACTGCAGGGCCATCCAGTGGTTCAATAAAGTAATGATTTGCTACAGCGCCGTCAAGTGGCGAGTTATAGCAAAATGATAACGCCAAAATATTCTCATTGTTCAAATAGCTATGTATACTGATTTTCATAGCGACCGTGTTCAACTATCTATGTATACCAATTTTCATAACGATCATTTGCACAGTCAAGAAGTGATACACTGCAGGGCCATCTAGTAGTTAATTAAAGTAATGATTTGCTACAGCGCCGTCAAGTGGCGAGTTATAGCAAAATGGATGACGCCAAAATATTCTCATTGTTCAAATAGCTATGTATACTGATTTTCATAGCGACCGTTTGAATGGTCAAGAATTTGGCCTGCTGCAGCGTCATCTAGTGGCGAGTTAAAATAATAATGCATTGCAGTGTCATCTAGTGGTGAGTAACATCAAAAGGAACGCCGTTAGAATATATTCTTCGTGCTCAAATGTGTAAGTATAAAAATTTTTATGCCGATCGGTCGAACGGTATAGAAGTTTATGCTTTGCAGCGCCATTTAGCGGCAAGTTACAGCAAAATGGATAGTGAAAAATATTCTCCGTGTTCTAATATTCGCGAGTACCAAATTTCATCGAAATCGGTTGGACGATATTCGCATAGCAAACGGCTAAACGGAATAGAATTCAACGTTGTGTTGCGGCACCAAGTGGCAAGTTAAGGAAAACGGATAGCATAAAAACCTTCTCCATCATAAAAGACTTAGCTGAACCAAATTTCATCGTGCAACGGTGCTCAACGGTGCTGGAGTTTTTCAACCTCATAAACACATACCAACATTCATTTTTATCTATAACCAGTGTTATTATATATACCAGTCTCAAATAAAATCCAGTTTCAAATCTAAGCCTCGCCAAAGTGCCAACATACACCATTTTGCAAGAGTTTTTTCAGGGAATCATTCGAAACATTGACTTAGCAGCAATCAATATGGGAAATGGTTCGACCGCCAAAGAGTAGCACGCATTTATTTGAAAATTGGAATTCCTTAATACAGCCGATTTTTTTTTTTAAATTATCAACTATAATGTGTTTTATTCATCGTTACTCCGATGTACTAAATGAGAAGATTTCAATTTTCTGAAATTTGGCGGAATTCCCCCAACTTAAATCAATGTACTCAATTGGCGAGAATTCTGAAGTTAGATCGCTTGAAATCCCTTAATAACTGCATTATTTCTTCACGGATCATTAAAATTTAACGCTGTATTCTAATAAAACCTTTACACTTGTTTTCAAAAATCTATTTCCTTAAGCTCTCAATAAATTGCGCCAAGCCGAAAACTGTACAAACCGCTAGAACTCACTTACTCAAAATCCATATTTCAGCCATTTTATTTTTTCGCCAAACTAAAAAAAATTACACATTAGCCTCGGAAATCTTCAATTCTTATTGTTTTGCGTGTAAAGCATTACATTCCTGCTCTGATTTCCCATGCACACGATATTATAATTTTTAAAAAAATAACCTTACGAATATAAACTAACAAAAAAAATCATTATTCTTTTATTTTTACTTTGAGAATTTAAAACATTTTATTCGGCAAAATCGCCACACAGGGCAACCACCGATCCTTATTTCACACTTTTTTCACTACAGGGGTTACAATTACGGAAAGATTTTTGCATGAAGAGCATAAAAAATCTCTTAAATTCCGGGAACGGGTAGACTTTCAAAGTTTTAAAGTGGACTATGATTTATTCTATATTATTTTACATATCTGTGCTAAATTTCAGGCCGATAGGTCCATTTTTGTGGATTTGTATACGAATCAAATCCACAAACAAACAAACAGAATTTCATCTTTATTTATAAGATGTACGGACAAATTTTTAAAATCGGGGCCAGAGATGAAAAAATAACAATTTAGAAGAAAATGTTTAATAAAATCTTATATAATACGTATGTAGAATGAATTAAATTATTAAAATCATAAATTGAATTTATTTTGGAACAACAGGAAAATCTTTGAGATTTGAAAATCACGTAACTTTGGGTTTGCATAAGTCATGGTATTACTCTACAGAGCAACCCGCTAAAAGACAAAGAAAAATATGGTAAAATCTGGCAACTTGACTATGTCGACATCAGCCTTTGTTGAACTGGACAAGGTATCTATTTAACCATCCTTAAAAGATTGCACGTCTGCCACCACAACCCCTAAAAATGTTAACTAAAGAGTCTAACTCATTTATGCCCAGTGTCCCTTTTTAGAACGGCATTTTCGCTATCAGTTGAAAACGTTAATTATTTTTCCTAGCCTTTATTCATGGGAATTGAACCTCTACTCCACAAAATATTTTAACATGACCAAGTAGGATGCTGACATTTCAATTTTTAAACATGATTTTAAACAATGATTTTAAAAGAAATAATCCCTTGTTCAAGAAGTTTACTTCAGAAATTTATTATTGCTGGTATTAGCAAAAATCGAAGAAAGTCGCAAAAATATGTGGACACAAATGGGTTAAGGATGTGCTGGCATGTAGACTGTCATGGAATTTTACGTGCTGCGTCTTGGGTTTCTGTATGTCACCTGATATGAGCTTTCAGTGGCACATATTGCAGACTTTATGTGCCACCTGTCGCAGAATCGAAAGTGTCTACGGACAGAGTTGTGCTGTTTTCACCTTTAGTCTTCATTCCACAGAAATGAAAAATACGAGTTTGTTCAGGTTATCAATAACTAGGGAACACGTGGAGGAAGTTGGTAGCAAACCAAAAACTCAAGAGTGGTGACTGCAAGCTTTATCCAAATGGATAAAATGTACATATGCCATTTTCCTGAGTTTGTGGAGGTGGTGATCATATGTTCTACTTCAGGATATACGATACCAGAAAATTAATGCTTATATTTGTTTCAGGAAAGTTGTGATTCTTTAATAAGTATGAATTTGAATACAGGTCCTTTGATCTGGATGAACAGAAGTATGAAACTTCAGAACTTGTAATCTTTAACGCGCATATTTTTCTAGAAATATCAATATTTAGTACCTGCACTCCAAAAGGTATTTGAGTTTGCGAGAAATTTCGAATTTTAATTTTATGGGCAACTGATTAATTTTTGAAAAAGCATGCAGCTGATAACAAATGTTCGAAGTTGTTATTATATACTACATAATCTAAATTTTATAAACATAGCTGCCAATTCAGACAGCTAAAAAAAGATAAGATTTTTTTTATTACCATGCAATATCGACATTTTATTTTGAAATCTTGTTCAACCAGAAACGTTGTAAACAAGCATTCTGCCTTTATTCCAATTAAATCGTTGTTGGTGGTAAAAATAGATCTTATTGAAGGAGATGCATCAACAGCTTTTGCACTTTTAAGGTGCTTAGCTATCTTCGTGTGCGATACTGTGTCGCTTTTACCTCTGTGCGATATCGAGAAATCACACCCACACACCGAGCAAAACGCATGCTTAACACCGAGCTTCGACTTTAGCACGAGCTGAAAATCCTTCACATAACCATCTTTGAAAGTCTGGTAATATTTCTTGGTCGGCATTTCGTTTTAGCCGACAATTAATCATCACCGCTGGAGCAGCATGTAAGATCGAAATCAAAACAATTTCGTTTTGCCGTTGCCAGATTGCTGTAAATAAAATCGCTAAGTAAACATACATATTCAGTGCGCGCAGTTTGCGTACGACGCCGGCCAAATTCACTTAACTATTATCTATCTACGACTTTTCCTCTGGAGTATTTGCGGAATCGTAAACCGGCTAGCTTTCCCCTCGATTGCGCAGTAAGTCAACCGTCCTCTAATGTTAGTCCATACTTTGGAATTATTCAGAAAAATTCGGAAAAAACGGGAGAAACTTGTTTACGGCCTTAAAATCGGAAAATGACTAAAAAACCGGGAGGATTCGCAGCTATGTATAAAGAACAACCCTTTATAATAAAATTGACTTGTAATCGAATATTTTTTGAAAGGGTGTATGGATATGCAGCTTTGCAAAAATTTACTGTAAAACTGTGCACTGAAGTTTAAAGTTGGGACAGACATGCTAATCAGCATCTTTACAAAACTGAACATCGCCATTTGAAGGCTGGAGAACTGGTACTACTTGTTTAATGCCTATTAGACCTACTTTTTTATGTCTCAGGTTTGATTCCAACTCCCACCCTCACTAATTTTATAGACGATCTATAAAACTGCACCCATATGTTTCAGCTCACAGCAACAAGTATTTGTGGTGCACAATTTGTTTCTCTTAAGACCAATTCTAAGTCCAAATATAAAAAAAAGAAGAATTACACTTCTTACAAAATAAATTTTAGTAAAAAAAATAATAATTATTTTTATGGAATGTTATCAAATAACATATTTGTTAATTTCTTGAATTTAATGGTCAGATGCATTAATTTCTAGTTTATTTTCAATATTCACATAATATTCTAAAGGTATTGTGTGTATTGTGTATTTCGTTTAAGGCAAACCTGAACGAGGGGTATCTGCCTAGGGGAAGTGGGTTTTGTGGAGGACATTTTAAGGAGTTCTGATGTGTATTCACATAAATTGGAGGAAACTTCCAAGAACTCTGGATTGAAAGCTTTGCGGGAGGCCAGATCCCTGGACCATCGCATTTTAACCATCCACCATATTAAGTGGCTTATCCACTATGTCGTGGTAGGCCAACATTTTAAAGGAAAATTAGCGTATTAATGTATTATGAGCAATTCGTTATTAATTATTGATTTATTCGTTACAAACCAATAGTTTTTCTTTTTGCATTAATATATTGACTTTGAAGGAACCATATCCTTGCTTCCTATATCAGGAGCATATAGAACATTGCAATATTCTTTACCAGTGTTTATGTTTTTTTTTTTTTAGTTTGTTTTTTTAAACAAAATATATTTATATTTTTAATGTTGTCAGTTAGAATGTGAGCAGTTATTTCAAAGAGATGTCTTCATAAGAATGCCTGGTACTTTAAAAATGACTAGACTTTTTTTGCCTCAGATAGGGAGATATAAATTTTCTCCCAAAACTCGTTGGAAATCCTTTAGTAGAGGAGGAGTTTCTTAATTTGAGAGAATGCACCATTAACGCCTCGTCAAGGTATTGCCCCAGAGTCGGTAGTGGGCGAGTTCTATGCTTTTTCTTTGGGACAGCAAAATCCCTACTAGATGCTGTGGCTTTATCTATGGATTTGCAAGCCGAGGTAGATTTCAACTTAATGCTAGGCCTCATGTGCGGCAAGTTCTTTTGAGTGGATGCCGGCTTTCGTACGGGCTTTGGCTTCGAGACTGAGGATGACTTCAAATTTATATTGTGCGACATTGGCACGCTATCGACAGTGCGTTTTAATTTTAATGACTTGTACGCTTGACTTAGTACCTCGACTGCAAGACTGGGATTCTCTTTACATAAAGCATTCCAAGCATCATTTTTCTCATGAATCTCTTTTTTGACGATGTAAGACAAAGCACGTTCTTTAAGCAGCAAATCACGGTGGGCATCAGCAAAAGTGAGAATCTTGCATGCGTTTTCCTTACTCAGATTGTCAGCCAAAAATTTGGAACACCTTTTTCTTAAATGCTCGACAGAGTACTTAACAGCAGATTCATAGAGCTGCAACGCTGACTCTTCTGACAGCTCACTTAGATGGCCAGTGTAGATATACATAATGAACTTTTTAAGAAGAGAATATGTCATTTTCATTGATATTGTGGTATCCATTGTACCTTCTGAATTGCTTTTTTGAAATATTTCTTTGAACACTTTGGACTGGGCGCTGAGAACCCGACTGTGCACAGGGATGGCTCGATCACTGCACTTGAGTTCTGCATCCAGATGCAAATTACCTATTTTTAGATTTTGAAAATCCTCCGATAAACTGTCAATGTAAGAAAAGACGTCAGTCCAAAGAGGTGGTTGAATCAGGCCTCGTGGTTTTATTTCAGGAAAGGTAAACCAGCTTTCATACAAGGTGTGTTCGGAGGACTCTTTCCAGAGAGCAACTTCATTGAAACCTGCAATAGAACAATATTTGTTATAATAAACTTCCATTCATTGTGCATGAGCTCGCATTAAAATACTTGCCACAACTGAATAATTCAGGCCTGAAATCAAGGATGAGCCCAGGAAGGAAATCTGATCAACACATCATTTAAACAATAGAAACAAACAGTTTAAAGCAAATAGCACAAATAAGGCATTCTGTAACAATTCACATTAACTGCTTGCTGTATGTGAGATAATTCATTTAAAATTTCTTTTGCCCGAAACAGAAGGAACATATCTAAAATGCGCTTTGCATGATCACTACCCATAGACTCCAATGAAATTGTTTCTATTCACACTCCTTTCAAAAGGGTGCATGGCATAATATACAGAGTGTCCCAAAAAAGGAGGTAACACGCTTTTAATTCTTTACGTATTAGAGATAAGTGAACAATTTAAATTTTAAAAATGTTCAAAATAAGGTAGGAAAAAAAGACTACATTAATAAAAAATATTCCTCTCGTTAATTTTCGAAAAGTTATACATTTTAAATTTGTATACGACCCCAGTACAACAGAATTCCCAATTAGTAAAATAGGGGGAGACACAGTGGGACACTTTTTGCTTTTTTTGTAATAATATTTTCGCTTTTAATAAGAAATAAAAATTTCACACTGAACAATATTTTGACAACTTTTAGCATTCATTACAATTTTTTTCAGAATTTATCCTTTTTTTATTCTGTGAAGAAAAATGAATTTTCAAAAGGTACTGAAATTGTCCCAGAGTACTAGTCTAAGAGCCAGCTTAAATCTGACAACACATTTTTTACGGTATCTGAAATTTCGTCCAGTGAGACTTCTATACCCAGTAAACAAGCAATGGGTACTAGCTAAGCCCGGCCGCGGTAGGTTTGGGGTCCCTCAGGTGAGTCAGGTATGAAAATTAAGTAAATTTTTAAAGTATTTTACGGCGTCTGCCGTTTTAATATGTTATAATATACCTCTAGAAAAATTGAAAAATAACTATGGCTTGCAACATCCTGGCAGCCACTTTTCAAAATTCGAAAAAAAAAAATTAAAGTATTTTACGGCATCTGCCATTTCAATATATTATTTATTGAACTATTTTAAGTTAATATTGAAAATGGCTGACATTTTTTCCGGTTGTAACTATCCGGTTTACAGCGAAACATCACCTGCAGTCTAACATGTGGTAAAGTAAGAGTAGTAGTTTATGCTTGACGCAATTTGCTTCCCATGTAGCACCACGTGCGCTGGTCGCTGGATGACGTCACGCGGTTCTTTCCCCCCTGGCTATAGCAAAAATCGCTTTTCAAATTAAAGCCATTGAGACAAGTCCAAAATTTTCTAAGTTATTTATACATTTGGGTTTTTTTCACAGCATGCTATCTTATTTTAAAGCTATTGGGAAATTCATTGATGGTTGTGGACTGTCAACAATTATGGTTGAGAGTCAGTTGCTTGCGAGTGGGTTTGTAGCAAGTTTTTTAAATGGCAAACATTTTAACCGGTGTAAGAGGTTACATCCTATGATGGCCTTAGTATTGCAAATTCTTCATTTCCTATCTTTCTTGGAACAGGAAAAAATTGAAATAACTGATGATATATTGCAAGAATTGCAAAGATTAAAATCTTTCCAAACACCAATATTTTTTATTCACGACGAAAAACTCAAAGAATTGTGTGCAAACTATGCTAAATTTGAAGAACAAACTCTCCATGGTGATTTTGGTAAAACTCCTCCGTTTTATATGGTGTACGTAAAGCTTGTACATTATTATTTAACTCTTAGCAGAAGTATTCGTTTGGGAGATTTTGAATTATTCAAAAATATTTTACCTAAAATTACAAACTTATTTTTTTCATTTAATCACCAAAATTATGCAAGATGGACGGTTACGTATCATTACAACCTTATGAAAGTTGCTTCAACTCATCCAGGGCTAGAAGAAGATTTTAAAAATTAAAGTATTTTACGGCATCTGCCATTTTAATATATTATTTATTGAACTATTTTAAGTTAATATTGAAAATGAAATTCAACGTATGGAAAATTGGAATTAAACGTACTTTTTAAGTCAATTTCTTTGGAATTAAACGTACGGGAAAACCATTTTCGAGGCAGCCGATTGACTTAACTCTAGAGCAAACGATCAATGCGGATGCTGCTAGGCGACTAACTGAAATCACTCATTTGACAGATTCCATCGCAGCTCGTCAACGTTGGGCTCGTAGTCATGATATTCGATCAACTATTATCACCCACGTTTTGGAAGAGATAGGCATTAATAAAAAACAAGATATTTCAGCAGTTACAGCCATCGAACATCAAAAAATGTTGCCAGCAACTGGAAAAGTTTGTAAAATCTTTTGATCAATATATCAATCCATTTAGTGCCCAGTTACCTCCGAATCAATTGTTTAACATATCATCTGGTAAAGCTGCTTCAGCTCAGAAGACTTTCTTCTGAACGTTGAAAAGATTGGTGATGATCTACGCAAAGCATTCATTTCTGAATGTTCATCAGATATTAACCGGTTTGATAAAACAATCAAGAAAATACCAATTCACAATTTTTCAAGTCAGATAGAAAAAAAAAAAAAACGTGAAAGTCGGTGGGAAAAAATCAAGAAATCAAAGTACAGCGGGATTTATTTGGACGCATGTTGGGGCTATCAATGGACTATAAGATCGATGTCCTCAGAATTTTATCATATCCGATAACTCCTGTGCCTCTTTCTCTATCACATTTGGAAGGAGGAATTCATAAAACAGATAAGTCAGCGCTTGCTAAATCTCTTGAGGCAAAAATCGACCATGATCCACCAAGTCACGCTGATATATATTTGATTGACGGTTTCTTTATTCTACATGCTATGAAAGAAATACCCAGGACTTTTGGTAATATTTCAAAGAAATTTTTGCAAATGATTACTAAATTTTCAGCATCCAGAATAGATGTTATCTTTGATCAATATTGGTACCCTTCCATCAAAGACGACGAGCGGAGTCTTCGACATGAAGCATCACTAATTGATTACTCGATTTCTGGACCAGAGCAAATCAGACCAAGTGACTTCGAAAGAAATGCGAAATACCAAATTCAAGGAAGCTCTTAGTGATTTTTTCACTGTACATTGGGCAACGGATGATGTTGCGCCGTTTATTGGAAATAAACTGATCCATTTGAGTTTCAAAAATTGTTATTCATATAGATCCAATGACGGCAAAGTCGAGTCAAGTATCGTCGAAGATTTGTGTTGTGAATCTCATGAAGAAGCAGACAGTAAAATTGTTTTCCATGCTTGTAGCATTATTGATCAGTCTAATATTGTTATTAGAGGTTCAGATACTGATATTTTAATAATCATGCTGGGCAAAATGGTTAACTCGAAAAATCCTTCTTCTCACATTTGGATGCTAACCGGGACAGGAAACAACGAAAGGTTTATTGAAGTCAGCAAAATATATACACAACTTTGTCCACTTCTAGCTAAAAGCTTAATTGGCTTCCACGCTTTCACTGGTTGTGATTTCAATCCAGCTTTTTATAATCGGGGCAAAAAAAATCATTTCACGTTACTAAAAAATAACGTTGAATTTCAAAAAGCATTCGCTGCTTTCGGTGACATTGGCCTGACTAAGGATACCTTACGTGAACTGTTTAATGTTATCCAGAAGTACACTTGCAGTATGTACAATGCTAAAAAATCCATCGATGTTGATGATGGGAGATTTCAATTGTTCGTTAATTCCTACAAGGCTGCAGATATGAACGAAAATTTTCATAAAAAAGTCCGGAGCTTTGATGCAAGCTTGATCCCTCCGTGTAAACCTGAACTGTACCAACAAGTTTTAAGGACGCATTATATTTCCAGCATTTGGAAAAATGCTCATGCGAAAGAGCCCACATCACTGAATCCTCTTGAATATGGCTGGATGGAGATGGAAAACCGTTACATATTTAAGTGGTTTGAAGGAGACAAACTTCCTTGCTTTGTCAGCGACTTAATTCTAAATCCTGAAGGTAATGACAGCATTGTACATTTATTGTAACAGCATTTTAATTATCATAAGCTTATTTAGAAATTTGTATTTTATTTTTACAGAATCTGACTTGGTGGATGAAGATGACTTGTCACTTTCTAGAGATGATTCCGAAGATGAAAATTAATTATAAAATATTTCATCAGTATTTCATCATTATAGATTATTTCCAAAAATAAATATATTCTGATATGAATAATGAATATATCTAATTAATGTTTGATTTTTTTTACATCTTTATAATAATTTTATATTTGTTACAGCCTTATAATGGACCTTTTTTTCCTTATTATGCACATTTAAAGTAGTAGATGTGTTCGTTTAATTGTATATTTATAAAATTTTTTACATTTACTAACATAATTTTAATGTTATATAAATTTTACGAATATGAAAATTACAACTGACATACGTACGCACGGACATACGTATGCACGGACTGCAGGTAATGTTTCGCTGTAAACCGGATAGTTATACAACTGGAAAAAACGTCAGCCATTTTCAATATTAGCTTAAAATAGTTTAATAAATAATATATTAAAATGGCAGACGCCGTAAAATACTTTAAATTTTTTTTTCGAATTTTGAAAAGTGGCTGCCAGGATGTTGCAACCTTTAAAATCAGCAGCCATAGTTATTTTTCAATTTTTCTACAGGTATATTATAACATATTAAAACGGCAGACGCCGTAAAATACTTTAAAAAATTACTTAATTTTCATACCTGACTCACCTGAGGGACCCCAAACCACCGCGGCCGGGCTTAGCTAGTAGCCATTGCTTGTTTACCGGGTATAGAAGTCTCACTGGACGAAATTTCAGATACCGTAAAAAATGTGTTGTCAGATTTAAGCTGGCTCTGTACCCCAGACTATACCCCATTGCGGGGCAACGTGGGACAATAAGTAAGGAACATAAAAAATCAGCTATATTATGGCACCGCATTATTATTATATTTAAATTCAGGTTAAGATATTCAACGCAGACTGTATAAAAGCAGTTTTAAATGATAAGACTTCCAACTGATTTTTGCAACAGTGATAGTAGAAACAAAAATGGCTGCAACTTCCATACAAGATGAATTGTGACTAGTTTCTACAATGTTGAAATAGTGGTTAACTAAATTATAGATATTTTTTCTAATTTTTGAGCTCTTGAATAATAGAAGATAGTCCCACTGTGCCCCCCCCCCTATGACTCATACAGTAATGTGTTGATGCATAAAATTTCTGCCTTTTATCATGAGATATCGAAGAGAAATTTTTAAACAAATATGATCAGGGGTTATATATGAATTTGAATGTGAATGTTTAATGCTAGAGTATAAAATGCCTTCTTTCGTAATTTCTGCATGACCCCTAAAACGCAACCATCCGACGTGATTTTTTTCCCATCGAGTTATTGAAAAGTAGTTTGAGTCAGCATAAATTTATCTTCATATCTCTCAGATTTTTTCCCACTCTACTAATAAACATTAACATTCAAATTCATGTATAGCTGCCAATCATCTTTGTTCCTAGACATATCCGAGACGTTTTATGATGAAAGTCTAAAATTCTGTACATCACCTCATTATCGTATGGAGCACATTTTACTAATTGAAATATTTTATATGAGGATCGTATACAAATTCAAAAAGTGCAACTTTTAAAAAATTAACGAGACAATTTTTTTTTCTTATCATAGTCTTTTACTTTCCTACCATATATTGAACATTTTTTTCAGCTTACATGGCCCCAGGGCCGTAGCACTGGGGGCGCTATGGACGGCTCAGCCCCCCCCCCTGGAAAAATCCAAGCCCCCCCCTAGAGCAAAAAAGAACAAGCTCCAGGAACAGAGGTGTTTTTTTTCGGGAGAGGGGGTTATGAAGTTTAAATTTTACATTTTATGTCCCTGAATGAACATCTACTGCTCTCAAAAAGAGAATTTTACTAATTTGTGCAAATTGAGAGCTCTTGAAACATCGCAAACTTTCTTTGGTGATTTTATTGCGCCCATAAACACGATGCGGGAAAACCAACTTCTCAGAAAGGGGGTAACGGGCGATCCAGTGTCAAGTTTTAGTATGCCGTGAACTTCCTGCGAACCAGTCGCGGATACCATTTCTTTACAAATCTGGCATGATACACAGTCGATGTCCTTAAAGTTAGTGATCGCCCTCACCCCCAACATCCGGTAATTGCAATCTATAGAAAAGCGAGCAAAAAAAAAAAAAAATGGCCGCCTCTAAAGGCACGAATTTTGTTGCTTTCTAAGGCCATTTCACAAAGCGCCTTTGTAGGAATTTTCTTTTCTTCGCCCCCAGCTTTCTCAGAAATTTCGGTATCAGGGCAAAGCTGCACAAGAGTTATTTGCCTAAGGGCGGAGCTGAAGGAAGCATTCGGCAAAGGAGTTTTTTGGGGGTTCTAACACAGTTTCACTTTTCATCTGAAGAAAACCGCCCAAAACTCTAAATCGACAGCCGCGCTAGAGATCTGATTTTGATTTGATTTGTAGGTTAATGGCCTATTATCTACACAAGTGATCAAGGCCGAGGGATATCCTCCGCGTAGGTCTTTTTAAGGTGACATAACCCGTATTTAAGTGAAGTTTCGGAGAAAATCACGGAAAACTCCAAACGGCTGGTCGATGAACGCGACTTAGGTTTGAACCAAGCACTTTCCGTCTCCCAGTTAAGAGCGTTATGCGCACGGATACTGGTCTGGCAGCGAGAGGTCTGTACACTGGACCTGCGAACTTCAGCCTACTTTCCCAATGTTCATGGTCTTAACCACTCAGCCACTGGTCGGCAAACAAGATTTTAATGGAAAATGTTTTATAATCGATGCATACGGAAACATTTTTTTAAAAAACATTCTCTATCTTCAATTTAAATTTATTTCCTTCTCTTCCCCCCCCCCACACACACACTCCTTCATTTCTTATGGTCCATTTCTTTTTTCGACGTTATATGGAGTGATGTAAAATACCCCAGTATATTTATTTTTAAAAGTAAATACCTGAGTACAGGGGCGTATCCAAAGGGGGCATAGAGGGGTCACACACACCTCATGAGGAATTTTCAGCCATAAAAAATGTATATTCTTCACACCATTATGACACACACGTAAACATATACGTGAGTTGCAGTAGTCTTAACCCCCCCCCTCATGAAAAATTTCTGACTATGCCACTGCCTGGGTAGGTACCCAAAATGACTTTTATTTAGGGATGGACGCGAGACGGCTTTTTGCGAGACGAGACAGAGATTTACAGCTTTTTTGCGAGACGAGACAAACATTTTTAACATTATGATATAGGGATTTTTGCGAGACGAGACAAAATTTTCGGCTTTTTTGCGAGACGCGAGACTCCAATTTTTCGTCTCGCGTCCATCCCTAGTTTTATTTTTCAATTTAAGACTATGGTTTAAAAAATCTTGTGTTCGAGTATAATGACATTACCACACATATGTATTGAGTGTAAGGTTAAATAAAGAAATTTTTTTTTATTTCATGAAAATTTATAAAATGTAACAAAGGAAAGAAGCTACATGATGCATGCTGTATAACAGCGTGCGTTCTCAACCTTTTAACTCTGTGCCCCCCCCCCCCCCGCAACAGAGGATAACTTACGATGGCGCTCACCTCAGCTTACATTCCTCAGCAAACATACAATTTTTCATTTTTCAACAATGCACATTTAGCCACCTTTTCTACAAAATAATGTTATCGATAAAGTTTGAATAGCGAATAGTGTTTGAATTAAGCAAAAATAGATAGTTTCGGAGCAAAAAATAAAATAAAATAAATAAATAAATAAGATGATTTTTTAAAAATACATTATCACTTGCTCTTTGCCCGTTTTTCTTGCCCCCCCCCTCCCCTCCCACTGCAAATGCTCTGCGCTCACCGGTTGTGCGCAGCTGTAATATAAAATTCCTGATTAAATATAACCTTTTTAAATTGAGTAAATAAGGAGCAATGTATTTGTAAATGTAAAAAAAAAAAAAAGTTTAACCAAACTAAATATGTATTAGAGGTATGCCGGATCATTAAAAAGTTAAATCCGCTGTTACGGATCTGAAAAAGGATAACTTATTTTTATATCCGCGGACACGAATATGAAGTCGTTCAACTGTTTCTTATATCCGCGAATGCGGATATGAAAACGGATAATTTGTAGTAACGGGATACGGATCTTTTCTTTAGATATTATTTTGAAGAATACATCATCTTCAAGCGATAATTTCATACACGTTGTGTGCAATATATGTACCAGAATAACTTTCAGGTCATGTGTATAATATGGATTAAAAAATTAATGTTGTGGTTAAAATCACATTTGTAACAATCAACAAAGTTTTTGAGTATTATTATCGAAGCGCTACTACCTAACCAAGCGGATTTTTAAATTTATAGAGTATATTACTATCTTATTAAGACAGTAGTTCTAAAAAATTATGTTGTTTTGGTACATAAATACCACTACTATGTCAGACACTTTAAAATTTTAAGGATGTCTCTTCACAAGCTGTATTAGACTCAATAATAAGCGATAAACCTCTGCTAGTTATAAGAAACTTTCAGGAAAAATTTTGTATCGTAACATAAAGGTGTTCTTGTACTGTAACATTAAAAATCATGAATAATTATGTGTAAATAGCATACACTATATTACTAAAAGGGCGGGGGGGGGGGGTCATAAGCCCTCCCTAAAAAGATTTTAGTTCCCATATGAAAATTAAACTGTTGTAAGAATAAGAGATGGGGCCCTTTAGCGTTTGGCTGGTAGATGAAGCCCACCACTTAGAAATATTAGAAAAACTTACCTAGTTAAGCCAATAGTTCAATACATGATGATAGACTTGATTTGATTTTGGTGATACGGCCGATTATCTATTCGAAGATCTAAGCCGAAGAGAGGTGCCCTCCATAGGGACTTTCTAAGGGATTCTAACCCGCAATGATAGATTTAAATTACTAATTATTAATCGAGGGATTTTTATGCCAAACAAAAGATTCACTTAAAAAATAATAAACAGTAATTATTCAGTTTTAAGCAATAAAATTTATGTTTAATTACAAAAAATTCAATTAGTATTATAGAATAACTTTTCGTTCTATCACACCATGAGTCCGGGTTCGATTCTTGGAGTAGGCTTGAGTGTTATTTCGTCCGTCCCTTCATAGGAGGCAACGCTGTTCCATTTATTATGTGCTTCCAATATAAAGTGGCCAGCAATTCCAGCCTTATAGTAGTCAACGCCTGCTATAGTCGGCAAGTGCCCGCTGTTAGAAAAAAAAAAAAAAAGAAGTCCGATGAAGACTCGGGTATGTGTTTAAACAAAGTTGGTGATGGGCTATATTATAGCAAAAGTATTACGTGTTTGTGCAACCACTGTTCTCTTTCGTAATTGTATTAGTGTACTGCCTTGGCTGGGACACCCTGTATATAAGTGTGTGCACACACATATAATGCTAGCAAAATTTTTGGAATATAAATTCTTGATGTAAAGACTAAAGTACGTTGCTTTCAGAAAAGTGGTAAAAATAAAAAAATATAATAACTTTTGAAATAAAAAAACTTTATAACCATAAAAAAATCTGATTGAAATTATATCATCTTAACAGTTTTTGTGAAAAATTTATAACAACAAAGTTCCCTTATTAAACGCTTGCATTCAAAATCCTACTATATATGCTGATTCCTGACTCACTGATTCTGTGACAATTCTGGGTAACCACTCCAAGATAGAACTTTTACCATCACAACTACAAAAAGGTTAAAAAGCTAAGCACAAAAAGCGTCATAACATCTACATCGTTTATACGATCCGCTTAAAAAAATTTCATAATTATGTATAAACATATATAAAACGATCTGCGCTTCTTTAACACTGAACATTCACCCGTTCCCTCATTTTAAGCGCTTTTTTGCTATTTTCAGCTCCATTTTATTTCCGAGAGTAAAAAAAGTGAATCATTATCGAGACAAAATGAGCTGTTGCAAGTGACAATTATGTCAAAGTTATCAGGCTTTGAAGGGAAAATTGCGAATCCATTTCGCGTTTAAACTAGTTTTTCCAGATTTATAAGTTTATTTATTTATTTTTTCACAAATAAAAAGATTTACTCTGCATGAGGTATTGATATAAGATGGGATATTCCCAGCGAAACGAAATCGTTCGAATGCGAAAAATTTCCGCAAGCTTCCAGAAGAATATGAAATTCGGTTTAATACCTAACAAAAATTGAATATGAGGATATTTATTTTAAGTGGACACAGATTAAATATATTATGTGTAGACATGTTTTTGTGAAATGTTTTTTTCTAGCCCCTGTTGTAATTGCTTCCCGAACAGGCAAACTTTTAGTGCTAGCAGTGGCGGATTAATGCAAGTTTGTCGTGGGGGGGGGGGATTAATTAGAAGATTGACGTATACATCCATTTTATGGAAGTAAAATAGGATCTTTTACATTAATTTCTTTTTCTCGGGGGGCGGGGCAGTCGCCCCCTCCCCTTTAATCCGCCCTTGAGTGCTAGAGTATAATAAAAATAAAGGAATATTTATTTTTTAATCATGCATACACATACACACACCCGCATGTGTGTGTGCATGTGCGTAAATTTGACAGCCCCCCTCAGAAAATTTTGAGCCCCCCCTAGAAAAACGGTCTAGCTACGGCCCTGCATGGCCCACTTATCACAAATAATAAAAGAATAATGCCACAATATCGTTAAAAATAACATATTCTTTACTTAAAAATTTCATTACGTATATCTACACGGAACATCTGAAGTGAGCTGTTCGAAGAGGCAACATTGCAGCTTTATGAAGCTGTTGTTAAATACTCGGTCGAGTATTTAAGAAAAGGGTGTTCCAAATATTTAGCTGACAGTTTGAGTAAAGAAAACATCTTTTGGGGACTTCTTGTATAATAACTGCATACATAAATTCCATAGCAATCGTTGTATATTTGCGATAGTTAAAGCACGGATAGCAAACGAAGAATCGAAATCATTAACGGATGTTGGAAAAGTACTCTTTTATTTCCTACGTGAAAATAGCTCAACGTTTAATTATTCTTCAGAAAGTAAATCAACGGAATCTAGAAATTAGAACACATTTATTAATTTTCTGTAACTAGGAAAGCCTACTTAAACCCTATAAAAGAGAGTACTAACTCTTCAATTTCTTTGTTCCTCTTCAGATTGCTGCCTTACCAGTAAATTATGTGATTTCATAAACTATTTAAACTTGAAGATAACTGTAATAAGTATATGATGTTAAATCATACTTCACCTATTATCTTTGGAACTTTGCTATTTTCTGTTTCTTTTTCATTTATATTTGTTTCTATGAAAATGCTTTAATCCGTTTTGTTAGTCCAAATGCCAACGTAGCATTTCATAGATTCTTTCAATTATGTCTTTGCATGGTGATATCAAATAATAACACTAAATAGAAAAACGAAACTTACCTTTATCACTTTCTACAGCATCACTAAGATGTTGTACTCGAACTATATCATGAAAGAATTTGAAAACAACTGTCAGAGTCTCGTCCGAAAGCAAAGGAGGGTCGTGAGACAGAAGGACAGATCTAGTAAACACTGAAAGAAGAGTCTTCGACAGATTGACAGATTTCACATTTTTTGCACCAAAACTATGAAGCTTGCCACGTTTGTCTTCTATGAATGTTTCAACATTAAATTCATCAGCGCATTCATTCAAATGCAGATTCACCAGATGAAGTTTCCATATTTTTTTACCGTGCTTAGAATTACTTTTCGATGCTCTCAATGAAAAGAACCACTTCTTATCTCGAAAGCTAAATTCTTCACTTTCATAGTGATATTCTCTATTTAACGATTTGATCTTCCACACAAAATATGCAGACTTTAAGCAATACAAGTTAAGAGACATGGAAATGTGTTAGCTTAAAATTCTCTTACGTACAACCAGAATATACCTACCGACTCTTGCTAGACTAAACTTTTCGGGGAGTCCCCGATTTCTGGTATTGACGCTTGCGACGTATCGTTAGCCGATAAAGTCGCCTGCTCTGTTTTCCAGCCAAAAGGGACGGTGTATCAAGTTACGTACTGTGTACGTAGCAGGAGAGCATTACGTTTTTAGTTAATTAATAATGAATATAACGGTTCTATTCTTTTAATGTATTTTAATTTACTATAACTTGCATACAGTTTAACACCTAACCGCAATTGAACTTCAATGAAAATTATTAATTAAAAAATCAATTTCTTAATTAACCTTATGATAATCTAATTACTTGTTCTATTGTTTTAATGCAGTGTAATGTATTAATTTTAGTTAAATGTAATTGTACCTGTCAGTTAACAACTAAAATAATGATTAATCAATGTTTTTATTTAAATTACTTAATAATTAATATAATGATTGGCGCATTAGGCGTGCAGCAGGGGCGGATCCAGAAATTACTCAAAGAGGGGGCGATTTTGTACCTGAAACAGGAGAGGGGTAGAATGCACATAACCATTTTATAATTAATTAATATAATCAATTATACTAATTAATGTAATTAATTATATTATTGATAAAATCTATATATGAGCGATGATTAAAAAGGACAGGGAGTAGTGCGTTTCTTGCAGTTTTTGTGCGTGCTTCTAAAAATTATAAGGTATGATATATATTATCAAAAGTAATTTAATTAAATGTAATGCATTAATTTTATTTAAATAGAATTGTATCTGTCAGTTAATAACTAAAATAATGATTAATCAATGTTTTTAATTAAATTACTTAATAATTATATATCATTCTTAATTTTTAGAATCACACACAAAAACTGCAAGAAACCGTCAATATAACATATATATACATGGGCGCCACCAAAATATTTCCCAGGAGGGGGGGGCAAAGACTACTCCAAGGGGATAAAGACTACTTCAACGTATGGTTACCATGTTGAAAAGAACAAAAATAGAGGGAAAACACTGCATACAAAAATACAGGGGGGAAAGTGCCCCCCTTGCCCCATGCTGCCGGCGCCCATGTATATATATACCAATATACGTATATATACTAGTAATTATATATTATTTTTTCAGTGGCTGCACGCCAGGTGCGGATCCAAGGGGAGGGCGGTGGGGGCGATCGCCCTCTCCTGGGCAAAATCCAAAAATCTGTTAAAGTATATTATGAATGAAAATTAAGTAGCCTTTCTCTAAAGGGTGTTTGACGGGTACTACTCCCTGTCCTTTTTAATAATCTCTCATATGTAGATTTTATCAATAATATAGTTAATTACATTAATTAGTATAATTGATTATATTAATTAATTATAAAATGATTCTGTACATTCTACCCCTCTCCTGTTTCAGGAACAAAATCGCCCCCTCCTTGAGTAATTTCAGGATCCGCCCCTGCTGCACGCCTAATGCGCCAATAATTATATTAATTATTAAGTAATTTAATTAAAAACATTGATTAATCATTATTTTAGTTGTTAACTGACAGATACAATTCCATTTAAATAAAATTAATACATTACACTGCATTAACACAATAGAACAAGTAATTAGATTATCATAAGGTTAATTAAGAAATTGATTTTTTAATTAATAATTTTCATTGAAGTTCAATTGCGGTTAGCGTTAAACTGAATGCAAGTTATAGTAAATTAAAATACATTAAAAGAATAGAACCGTTATATTCATTACTAATTAACTAAAAACGTAATGAACTCCTGCTACGTACACAGTACGTAACTTGATATACCGTCCCTTTTCTCCAGCTTCAGAAGGATTTTCTTAAGTCCGCGACATCGGCAGTGCGCACGCTCTGGCTGGAAAACAGAGCAAGCGACTTTTATCGGCTAACGATACGTAAACTACGGGGAGTCCCCGATTTCTGTTATTGTTATTGTGAACACGTATATCGGATTTTTGTGCTTGTCTTCTCACCCGCTTATAAATTCCCCGTCAGTTGGACAACACAAGAGGGGGATGCCCTCCCTGGGGTCTTTATAAGGGGTCCTAACCATTGACGTAACTGGCCTGATTTTGTAGGGTGGGCTACAGCCCCCTTTATCTTCGCGATAGTGTATTATATGTAAGTTAGTATTAGTTTATTATTCGTCCCGCACTGGCAAGCTCCGAAAAAAATCCCCCCCCCCTTCCTCCCAAAACCCCTTTGGAAAAATTTTACCCTACTCCCGAATTTGCAAAGTATAAAAAATGAAAAAGTTGAAGTTAAAATCAATTTTAAAAGTTTAAACATTTTTTAAAGATTTCTTAAATCCTGCTTTACAACCAGTATATACCACAGGTGTGTAATTTTAACATTAAACCAAGTTTTAAAACTCCAATGTTACATGACCGAAAAGAAGATATAGTCTTTAACAGATAAGAAGATACTGTCTTTAATTAAATTATTGTCTTGATATTGCATTTAACCAAGATATTGTTAGAAAATTTCAGGCTATATGATTTTCACAAATTTCCAGAGTGACAGTACATTTAGGTACTCGAGTAAATGAACTATAAATGGCGGAGACACTATTTTCGATGGAGAGGTTTATTCTGTAATCCTTAATAAAATAAACCAATTTTGTTTCATTTGAAATAGTCGAATACGTCTGCAGTGCGATCTGAAGAATGACACTACCTGTAGAACATAATGTATCGAATTCTTTTGGGTGCTCCTGTAAAGAGCTATCAATCCTATATACATTATACATTATATAACAAAGATAAATATTGTAGCAATGGATGCATATTTACTGCAGTTAGAGCATAGATGGGAGGATATAACAGATGGACAGACAAACCAAAATCATAAAGTTGGCCTTCTTTTCAGCCTTCTTTGAAAATTTTAAAACACACCAGAATCACTAACAATAGCTAAGATATCACGATAATTTCATAACGAAAAATTAAGTCAACCACCAAAATTATCAAAAATTGAGCGTGTTAAGGACATTTTGCCACCACTGCAATTATGCTTTTTTATTAACACACGCAATAATTGCGTGTATTTAGCGTTTATTAATAAAAATCATTAATGCTTTTATTAACACACGCAATGAAACTAGTAAAAACAGTAAAATAAAGTAATCAAAAACGGGCTTCCATAACACTTAAAAGACCTTTGCGTTGGGGTTGAAGAAAACAATTGAAAATGCATAGTCAACCTGGGGGCACTGCCCCCTTTGTTGAATAATCTGACAACGGGTGGCGCAGTGGCCTAGTCACTAAACTCCGTTCTCCAACACGGAATGTGAAGCAGCACCGACATCACCAGTCCTTGGAGTGGGGGTGAGGATTGAACTCATCTCTCGCTGTACTCTGGGGGACTGTGTACGCCAATCGGAGCAGGTGCACGTAAAATCTGTTCGTGGGTCCAAAGTCCTCCTTGTTCAAACGATATCCCTGGGGTGCCGATTTCGGGTGCTAGGTCTCTCGTCTGGAATTGGCTCAAAGTTAGGAGACCCCCTAGGTAAGATCGATCTTCCTTCCACTGGGGCTCAATAAAATGGAAGTTGCTCCCTTTCGCCCATCGCCGGCCTATAGGGAGATCTGGCTCCGCTTCGCGATTGCTAAAGGGCATTTGAAACAACAGTTTATTATATTTAATTATACATTAAAGTTTCAAGTTAATAATAAAAAATGGAGCACAATTGAAAACTTCTTTTTTACACTAAAACCCAGACATTTGACTTGGTTTTAAAATGCTGCTTTTCTCAGAATGATTTGGAATGTTAATTTATTTTTACCAACTGAAGTTAGTGATTTTTAACAGTTTGTATATTTAACACCACGGCTGTACATTTATTAATGTTTAGATGGTACCCTGTTCGATTTTCTTACAATAAAATTAAAACCAGCAAAATTTCGGTTAAAACATTTGACCATACAGGGAGAAAAATCATCAGTTGTTTACTTTTATTAAATAAAAACGTTTTGAAGCATCACTATTATAGTTAAGCAGTAGAAATTTTGTTCTTATAAAATTTTTTAATTCTTAAAAAAAGGAGCCTGAAGTTAGGAGATATTATTTGAACACGATAAACCAGTTACAGTTCCTTTAAAACTTCTTAAATTCTTAATTGAAATGGTTTGGGCTAAAAAATTTGAACCTTTTTTTTTTTTTTTTTTTTTTATGAAAGGGGAGAGAAAGAAAGCATTTCTTGGGAGAGTTTCTTTAATAATAAATTAAAATATAAAAAGTACTGATTACACTTTTTGTCTGGTGTTGGAAACAAAGCACAAAAATACATGGTATTCGTGATTTGAATGCCAGATCGCGCATTTGATTTTCCACCTACCACCGAAGACCACCGTGTACAGGTGATAAATATGTGCACCTTAAATTCGTGGCTCCAAACGTCCTCTGCCCAATTATTAGCAGCTTTCAAGGGGCACCAACGTTTAGAAATCTCTTAAACTTCTGATGAGGGTCTAAGCAAGTACATATATATATACAGTGTGCACGCCAAGTCCGCTGTCACAGCAATAATTTCAGAACGGCAAGAGCTACAGTCATAAAAGTAGGGTCTAGGTGTTAGTTAAGTTGCCTTGCGCTACACAATTTAAACAGCTTACAGTACCATAAGTTGGATAAATTTGCAGTTACCGTTTTTATCGCAAAAACGATCCGAGATATGGGAAGAGTCATCGACAAAGTTGTTCAACATCATCGATTTAGTAAGGAAATATACCTTAATGTTAATTAGCACATCGCTCTTCTTAGTTCGCTCAATAATGCTACGCATGAAAGGCATAGAACGCGCGTTTGTTTGGTCGAATTTTCCAAAACTGAATTTAGTTGACAATCAAGCTCATTTGTCCTTCATTCTAAAAGTGTTTTCTGTAAGCAACCATACACATCTAGACACTGGTCTGCAATTCCCGCTGGAAGATGTTCAATCTGCTTGGTGACACGCTGGCAAAAGCAGCAGTAATTTTATCAGTTGGATTTTACCACTTTAACTTTTGACATTAAAATGGTCAAAATCATAGCAGTAAGTAACTTGTACACAGTTAAATGCATTATTTAGTACTATTCCTACACACATTACTTTTCCTGTGAAACTAATCTTAGTATCCGAAAACAACAAAAATTCTGAACAGCCAGTTTCCAGTGTCAGGTTCAGAGGAGGGGCTAAGGGGGCTTCATCCACCCCGCCCCTTCCAAAAAAAGCTTAAGCGTAATGTTTTACTTTATCGTTCATTTTTCTTAAGTCAAATAAGCTACAATTAGCGCTTCCCAAAGCAAATTATATTGGTATTGGTTTATTGTTACATTTTTACTTTCCGAATATGTACCATGTAAGAAAAGAATTGTAATCAGGAAAAAATTCGACTTCGAGATGTTGGTGTATTGACACGTTTTGAGGTCTACTGAATTTATTTATGCTATTTTTACGAGATGTATGTATGTGTGTGAACACGATAGCTCCTAAACGCGGCATTCGATTGAGCTCAAATTGGGTAGATATGTTATAAACCACAGTCGGAAGACCTGTATTGGTTTTGGTGTGCATAGGATTTATAGTTTTTCTACAGGGCTACGACAAAGATTTCTTTTACATTA
Source organism: Cheiracanthium punctorium (assembly GCA_038373885.1). Taxonomy (NCBI): domain Eukaryota; kingdom Metazoa; phylum Arthropoda; class Arachnida; order Araneae; family Cheiracanthiidae; genus Cheiracanthium; species Cheiracanthium punctorium. Next base: position 169,433 of record JAWZYV010012893.1, read on the forward strand.
TGCAAATGGGGGAGGGGGAATTCTTGAAAGTGCGCTAGTGTTTAAACGGCGCATTCGATTGAGCTTCAATTTGGTATGTGGGTTTGAATTATTCATCGATTAAAATTTATTTAAATTCTTGGTAATGATCTTCTTAATCGCAAGTGTTCGGAAAGTCAAGTGGAGTCACTCCAGATTTTTCTTTATTGTTACATTTTTCTTTGTTTAGGTCAAATAAGTTTTATCTTAGAAATTAGCCCCTCCATCCCCCAAAAAAATTCTGTGTCTGCCACTGCCATTTTCTGACTATCGCGTGCCGAAATCCAAAGATCTTCATCAGCAGAAAGAAGATACTCCTAAATAGACAGTATAAGAAATGAAAGTATGATTTCTCGCTACCTGTTAATGACCACAAAGATGATTTTCGACCTACAACCATTTTTGGAACTTACAACCAGGCCCTGATTATCGCATGGGTACTTGAGTCAGGTTTCCTGGACACACATATACAAATAAGCCACAAAATTGAGTTTAAAGCTATGTACAGGGGCACAAAAATTGAGCCAGCAATATCAGGTGCCTAAATTACAAAAGTGCCCTAGGCACAAAAATGTTATAGTCAGGCCTTGCTTACAACCGTCCTATTATTAGTCCTGTACCTTAGTCAGCCTTATCGAAGCATTTTCATGGTAGCATGCGCACACAGCAAATAGTCTTCTATCAAAGTGATGTAGATGTAGATGACTGCATCGTTCAATTCTCATTGATGAAACTATACCTCACTGCACTCTTCCTTCATTCCATTGAAAGTCCATTTACTTATCTTCTCTCACCCACCCCCATTCAGCAAAAAAAAAGTAAAAAGATGGGCCTGAGAAGGAATTTTCTTTGACCTGTGGCCCTCAGTCTCAGTATGCCCATTAAGTTACGCTAGAAGTGGAACAGATAGTTATAACTTCACAATACGATCTTTTGCAATTTTTTTTTTCAACTTTTCCCATTAATGAATTATTTGGTATAACTGGTTAACTCTAACCACTTATCGGTAAAAGGATAAAATTTTTCTAGGGTGGGCTAATTGTGGTTATAGGGTTACGCCATTAGTCCTAACCCGTATTTACGCTAAGTTTCGGAGGAAACCACGAAAAATTCAGAACGTTTAGGTCGACGGACGCAGGATGGGACCCAAAACCTTCACACTTCGCCCGTCTACCATTCCCAATGACAAAAACACTGTGCAATGGTGAGGCTCCCCGATTTCTATTTTTAACTCTCGGGTGCTATTTCTTTCAAGCACGGCGTGCTCACTTTCGTGTGGCAAGTAGACACTTTTCAAGTTTCTTGGTTTATGGAACATTTTCAATATTGGCGAAATTTTCAATGTTCTTCGGACTTGCTGTAATCACTATTAGTGTTTTTCGGATGATTGTAAGACTGTATTAGTAAGGGATTTTAACATAGAATTGAATTCCGTTCAAGGATCCAATTTCATAACTGAAATGGATAATTTAGATTTTCCAATACGCACTAATCCAAAACATTTCACCAATTGGGGCTAAACAACAATTGATGCAATTTTCAACAGCAAAAGTATGCGAACAGGAGTGTATATGAGCGCTTACAGTTATCATTATCCTCTGTATGGCAGAATTAATTGAACAAATTAAGAGAAACTGTAATTTATACAGATGTTATATACCCGCATACGTAAATAAAATCTGGAAGAATTTCAGATTTTTTTTTCTTTTTGGTGGTTTTTTATTTACTTTTTCGATTTGTCCCCAAAATGTAAAAAAAAAGCAATTATGGACAATTTTTAATTATTACATTGTTTTTTAATTAGATTACTGTTAATTATTTCATTGATTATAAAATGTCCCCAATTTTGTTTCAAATTTGGGGGGCATGTCCTCAACTTTATGCTAAAAATATGGTCACCTTAGGTTAAGGTGACCAAACGTCCCCATTTTCAAACTTTTTCAAATTGTCCCCAAAATGTAAAACAGGAATTGGGGACAATTTTTAAAGATTTCCACCTCCAAAAAACAGAAGTCACGGGAACAAACGCAATGCTGTGAAAATGGGCCAAGCTGAATTCACCAATGAGTAATATATAAGTCTTATGCTGCCATCTGGGGTAATAAGTGCAACTAATTCTACTGAATGCTGGTGATCTGTGGAGTTCGGTTATATTATCGCTGTTATGATATCGCTGTTATCGAAAATACGTAATTGTTGGCCCTTTGCGAGACCCCAAAAAACATCACTGGGTCCGGAAATATCTGTAGAGGCTCTGAAAATATGCTGTCGCTGACCCCTTGCGAGACCGCAAGGCTCCCCTATGATTGTCCCCCTCCCATTCATTTCGCGGGTGCAACTAGCTCGTGGATTAAATTCATCCTCAGTGCAACTGGCCCTTTTCTCCCTTCGCCCGCAATTAACACATTCCCAGATAAAATACGTACATTTCTCAAAAATGGAAATTTTATTCTGAAAAAATTTATGAGAGTGCCATAAAATATTATTCATAATACGCAAAGAAAAATTGAAGTTGAAGAAAACAATACTTATGCCTTTCTCATTAAAGGAAACAAATTTTCATATAAAAAATAAGAAATTAAAATTAACCTACATATGCAACGTGGAAGGCTTGAATGATATTTTAAATTACATTTCATTACATTTTACATATAGTCGAATATGTATTTCATATTTTGCCAGGAAATGTGCAAAATACTAATCATTTCATACATTGCCGGCTAGTTTCAGGCATTCTATAGAGTGCCGGATTAGGATTTCATATAAAATGTATATAAATATGTAAATGGACATAATCTGGAAAATCCAGAAAATGACCATGACTAGACCAAAACTAGATATAGAATTTCCATAATAAGTCTTTTTATAGACGTATCACAGATAATCCGTATTGCATTAGTGAAAATGGATATAGCCGGAACCCAGACAGCACAAACTTGTCCAGAACACGTCATATAGACAAGCTGACATGTCCATTAAATATCCAGGATTCGTCCAATTCTCGTCCATTTTACGTCAATATGGCACTATAGGACGCCCATATGACGTCTTATAGACATGCATATGGACGTAATAATGGACGTGTTTGTCTATTTATAGACCTTTTACGGTCGAATCCTGGACATGAACAAAAACCATTTAATAATTTTTAGCTAATTTTATGTAATGATTAATTTAAATTTATCGTTACATCTTAATAACGAATTTTGTAAAAATATTCGTACCAATTTTTTTAAACCAACCTTTAAGTACTTGCCCCGCTTCAGATTCGAACCCTTAATCATGGACTTCACAGTAGAGTGTGCTAGCCACTATACGCAGCGGGACTTGCTCTGATGCGTCAAAATGCTGAAGTAAAGATTTTTTAGTTTCGGACTGGGAACTTAGAAAAAAATATGCAGCTATTCGTTTTTGGATGTTGAGTCGCTAGAGAATTTCATTTTTTTGCATGAGGATATGAGTTTCTTTTTACACAATACCGCTTTTATAGGAAATAATAATACATAAAAAGTATTTTAAATTAAAAGTTCCCCGACAAAAAAAAAAAAAAAAAAAAACCTCTAGAATTTAAAATGTTTTTAAACTTTTTGGAGGTAAAATGTAATATCAATAAAAACATAAAGTATAATATATTCATGCGTCGTAAATACAGTATTGGGTAAAATGAAAATCAATGACAAAAAAGTAACTTTTCCATATTTTGTCCATTTCTGGACTTATACACACATCCATTTTATGTCAAATCACTGACATAGTGTGGATCATCTGGAATACGTCCATTAATGGACTTATTCTGGATATTCTAAGTCTAGTTTTGGTCTATTCATGGACATATTCTGGATTTTCCATATTATGTCCATAAATAGATGTCTTAAAAACAAAAACCATTTAATAATTTTTAGCTAATTTTATGTAATGATTAATGTAAATTTATCGTTACATCTTAATAACGAATTTTGTAAAAATACATAATACACCCATGTCTATGTATAGACATGGGTGTATTATGGATGAGTTGGATGAGAAATAGACATAAAATGGACAAGTGTGTTATCTGGGAAGTAATTGCGCGTGCGCTGGGAATTGGAACACGACAGTTTACTTTTGCTAGCAAGTCAGCGTGGTTCATAGCAAGCAAATTTCATTTCACGTTTTTTTTTTTTTTGTTGTCCGTGTCGGATGAAGTTGATCTCGTAGTCTCGTACGGTAAGTAGTCGATGTCGGTAAGTTTTTTTCATAATGTTTATCTAAAAGGCTTAAGCTTTCTAAACGTCCCGAATGGCGTAATTTCAGGAGTAATGTTGATGAGGAAATTTATTACGTTTTTGAATTTATTGTGTCATAAAAGGCATGAGGAAATTTGCGCAAATGAATTTAATGTACTATATCTTTTGAATTTGGATGATCACTTACGGTAGGTTCCTTTTACAATGTTATCCAAAAGGTGCAAGATCTTGGGATTACTATGGAAATTACCAAATGTCCACAATAGGTCCTTATGGGTAAATTATGGAAATCTACCAAATGTCCATAATAGGTCCTTATGGGTAAATTATGGGCTTATTATGGAAATCTACCAAATGTCCATGATAGGTCCTTATGGGTAAATTATGGGCTTATCATAGATATCTACGAGATGTCTATAATATGTCTTTATGGATGAATTATGGGTTTTATATGGACCTTTTCTGGACATTGATGTCCACATATGGATGAAGACGACCTAGACTTGACCTAAGTAGGCCCATATATAGACATTGATGTCCAAGTTTTCCCCATATTAAGTCCACAAACAGACATTCACGTCCATAATTAAGTCTATATGCATCTATAAGACGTCATATGGGCGTCCTATAGTGCTATTGACGTAAAATGGACGAGAATTGGACGAATCCTGAATGTTTAATGGACATGTCAGCTTGTCTCTATGACGTCTTCTAGGCGTGTTCTGAACAAGTTTGTGCTATTTGGGCGAATGTTTAGCATCCCTTTTCAAAACAAAGTATATTCCATTGTAACACTGAATGCCGACTAAAGCTTCCCTGATAATGAATGAGTGATCCGACAGCGATGTAAACCTTTGGCTATCATGAAGATTATTGCTACGTGTCAAGGCATTTATGTATCCATTATTTTACTTTTAAGGAATTTTTAGATACTGAGCATGACTGGGTAGCCATGTACTGGTTATATATGTATGGCGATTCTAGTGAATTAAAAACAGTAAAATTGTGCAATGTTTGAGAAGCTTCGCACTCGAAGCAAAAATGTTAAGATTTGAGTAACCTCTATAAAGGACACTGAGGGGAAAGAATTGGAAGTATTTTGTGGAAAAAAATATTTAACACTTTGAGGTTTAAGCCCGAGCGTCACTCTGGGTGCCATTTTCATTGAGGCGAACTTAGCCGAGAGTCTCTCGGGGTCAACTTTTAACTCTCTCAGCTGTAAAAGTACCGACTATATACGTTTGCCGTCTTTCAAACACTAGGGAGTTTTTGCATAGAGGTTTCACTCACGCTAACGCTAACGCTAAATGCCATTGGACAGTGCAGCGCATGCGCACGAATAAATTCCGAAACCTGATTGGTCAAAGTACTCCGATTAGCGGATAGCGTTAGCGTTAATGTAGGAAGAAATAGGGAGGTTTTGCGCTACGTTTCTTCCCACGTTAACGCTAACGCTATGCGCTATTCGGAGTACTTTTACCAATCAGGTTTCGGAATTTATTCGTGCGCATGCCCTGTATTTTCCGATGGTAATTAACGTTAGCGTTACCGTGGGAATAAACGTAGCGCATAACTCCCTAATGGTAAGCAAAAACTCTCTATTATCTACGAACCTTTTACTTGAGGAAGAGATATAGCAATGGCAGCACCAAATAAAATGAAATTTATAAAACGATCTAAAATTACAAATCAGTGATTGTTCTGTAGACATTTTTCTTTGAAAAGAACCATATAAGAGCAAATTTTATTAAATAGTGTTTATTTTCAAATAAAAGCTATTTTCAGGTATTTGTACAGCATTTGGGCAAGTTTTTATTAGGTAAATCTGTAAAGTTTTATGTTAGAAATTATCTTTTCTTAAGAGGAGCTTTTCTTAAATTTAAAACATTCTTTTTCCCAATGTCTTATTAAATATTAATTTTCAACTTTTTCTGTATTTCCTTTATTGTGAATAAGAACAATTTCAAGTTCATGATTCAAAAATATATTAAAATATATGTCTTCCAAGTATCTTTTTGGAAAATTATGAAATGAAAAAAAAAAAAAAAATCCATTTGGAGCTATGCGGTTGGGCTTGAAGCTGAAATTCGAAAGTGCTAAGACCTTAATGTGCGATTGTCCCACTATGAAACTACCATATTATAGCACTTTCATGATTGGTCACAAAACTATAGTAGTATTATCAAATTTTCTACTTCTGTGATACAAGTGATAACTGTTTTTTCCCCCTCCTAAAAAGCTTATACATAACAAAAAGATCTGTGAATCTTTCACTTTTTTTATAAATATATTTAGAAAAGTTTAAAATTGTTTGTAAACTTACTGTTGGATATTTATTAAACACCACTGGCATCTGCAAAATTTATAAGAATGGGATGAAAACGCTTGGCATTGAATAGGTTAAAAAGATTCTGCCCACAAAAATGTAACAATAAAATATGGATGTGCGCTCCTGTAAAAGAACTAAATTCTACATATATCATTTGAAACATGGAAGATCGAGCAATAAATGTGATGATACATGTAAACTTTCTGGCAAACCAAGCATTCTTACACATGGTGGAGTATGAGCAATTGTGCAGACAGAGAAAGCGAAATGCTGATAAAATTTATTCTCTCTCTCAGGACTATTAGTATTTTATAATAACTTTGTATGCTTCTGTAAAATAACTGTTAATGCTAGACACATCATTTTCAACAAAGACGGAAATGTGAATAGTATACAATTATATCGAAGCATCCGAAGCATATTTATATGAGGCAGATCATGGATACACAGACAGACAGGCAGGGAGGCAGCCAAAATACGCAAACATTCTTTAATTTCTAATTCATTGAAAATAGAACATTTAATATTATTATTACAAAATGAATTTCTGATAGTCATAAAATCCAAATTCTTGTTCTCGTCGTGCAAACTGACTTTTGTACATTCTGTTGGATATTAATTACAAGATTAGCTTTTAACTTGATATCGTTATACTTAACGTAAACAGAAAATTAAAACTGATAACAGACGCAAATGAAAAAAGGGGCAAATCAGCAAAACAAAGGTGTGTAAATTTTCCGCGAGATAAATACTTGATAATTCTAAGTTACATAAAGTCATATCAATTTTTTTTCCTAGCAACTTTTGATTACATTGAAATATATCAGACTTTTCATTGTTGTATGAATCTCATATATATCTTGTCGTCATTCCCTATTTTTGTGTCACTTAAAGTTATCCTAATTTTTTGTATCACTTAAAAGTATTAGCAACCCAAATAACTTGAATTATTTCAATCTTGTTATGCCTTCTAGATTAATGAACTTACTGAATATAGATAATTTATGAATGCTTGAAAAGTTAATAAAAATTATGTTTTAACAAACAAAGTGGTTAACATAAAGCAAACGAACTACCTTAATCACTTTCTTACCATAAATATTTTTTTTTAACCATGAAATCAATTTTTGTTTGTTTGTGTTGTTATGGCGAAGCTACGCATAGGATATCTGTCTAGAAAGGGGGTGCCCGGGGCAGAGGACTTTCTTAAAACTCTGGGGTAACTTAAGGGTTCTAACGCGTATTCATGTTACATATGGAGAAAACCGACCAAAATTCCAGACCGATAAATCGACAGCCGCGCTATAGGTCAGGGTAGAATTAGATCTTCACACTTCAGCAGTATACCATTTTGATTGCCTTGTCCACTCAGCCATGGCGGTGTCATCATAAAATCAAAACAGACTTGTTTGCAGCACTTATTACTATAGTGTCAGGTGGGTTGACTATGACCAGCGGGATTTTTAAAATACGATAAAGTTTCGCAAAAATATCATACATATAGCTAATAGGTATTCTTCATGATAGTTATCTATCATCAATGATTTCAGTATTTTTAAGGCAATAACAATAGTAAAACTAACAGCATATAAATTTTTTAATAAGCGGGTTTTCTGTGTTCAAATTTATTTGGCGCAAAGGAAAATTTTTCCAAGCAAGCAAATGCTTGTTATAAAGTTTTTAAGAAATGTATTTAAAAGCTTCTGGCATGATTTGACGTTTTCTAACCCACCATTAAATAATGTTAATTTCATAGTTATAATTATTTCCCTATTTTTAAAAAAGTAGTTAATTAAGATCATATGTAAAAGAAGGACATTAGCGCCTGTAGAAGCATTTGCCTATCTTATAAAAATTAGAAAAATAGTTTTTAAATATTTTATTTAATTGTTACAGTTAGCTTAGAAATAAATTATTAAATAGAAATTTTGCTAGTGACTATTTTTGAAAATTTCAAATTTTTAAAACTTACTGCCATGGCCTGTGAACAGAGAAAGCAGAAATTCAAAGTTATTGAAAGTGTATTAGATAAGAGCTTATTATAAAGGGAATGTGGCATATAAATATAAAAATGTGATTTTGAACGCAGACATTTTTAAAAGGCAAATAGTTGATTTCTCATAATCAGATAAAAGTGCAGTTTCACATTACAACACAACTCTTTCCCAAAGAGCAGTCGACTTACGAAAATCTTATTCTTTTATTCATATTCTTGGTGGGCGTATATACTTGGAAAATATTCCATCAGGTTATATAAGTCCATCTGCAGTGCCGTGGTTTAAATCTTCTCTATTGCGAAGCTCTATTGTGCTAGCTCTATTGTGAAACTTCTGTCACTGAAAAAAAATTTAAAAATTCCCGTCAGACGAAGTTTTAGTTTTTAAGCTGTCTTAATCGCTTATTTTGACTTTATTTTTATTATTTATTTATTTTTATTTTTTTTAATGTCAACATTACTTAATACCATTTCTTTTAATGTATTAACAATTCTAGCAGTTCAATAATTTTCCTTCTATAAAAAGAATTACTTCCAACGCATCTTTGCAGCAAAAAGACATGAGTAGAAATTATACTGAATTTCTATTGAGTATTTGCGCACCGAGGTAACTGTAAAAAACAAGGATAGTAATCTCAATTGCTTCAACAAAAGTTGTAAGCTTTATAAACAGAAATAAAATAATCTTAACTACCCCAATCTTTTGAGACCTTTTTTTCAATTTTTCGATTTTCCAATGTAATTATAACCACCCCCTTTAAATTTTAAGCAAATAATCCTTCAAAAACAAAATGTTTTCTAGGTGTTCTTAAAGGTCAAAGCTTATCCCAATTAATTAAGACAATATTTTCCCTGTAATAAAAGGAGTTAAGAATTCATAAAGCTGGCACTTGCAAAGAGTGATCATAGTTACCCACCTGACCCTACCTTACAACATTTTTAGATACACAAAGGCTGAGATTCTATCATCTGTCAGGAAGAAACTACAAGTATTTCAGAAAAGTAGATACACTTCAAATAGCAAGTTTTCGTATGTAGGCTGGCCATCACGGAGTGTAACCTAACGTTATCCTTGGTCATTTTGTATTTCTAACTGAGTTTGATTACAAAAGCTTAAGTTTATATTAAGGTAAAGAGAGTGAAATTTTGTCTTCCATGCACATGTATACATCACACTTTCGGTGCTACACATTGCACACTTCAGTCTATATCTCACATCCATGCTGTGTGCTGTAAAGCTTTATTAGTAAAACGGTTTTCCAAAAGGGGAATCTGCAGGTTTAGCATTCCGTTCCTATCGCAAAATTCGCTGTATGAAAAAAAGAAAAGGCATAATGACTGTGAAAGGGCTGAAGGAATGATAAAAAACTCAAAACAAACGGGCTCATTTTAAGATCGTAAAAGAAGCGGAAGGCCCGGAAAGTCTGTTGACGTCTTACAGGTTGTGAAACAAGATGCAGACAGATAAAGCGACATTTTCAGCGCATGGTCAATGCAGCGAACTTGCAATTACACGACGAGTTGGAATTTCTTATGGAAGTGTGTGGCGATCTCAAGGATTCTTCTGAAAAGGTATCTGTACATAAAATGAAATTTGTGCAAGAGCTGAAGTCAATTGAATTAACATATCGCCCAGATTTTGCCATTTGGGTTCTAGTGAATGTGGGAAGATGATCCAGATTAGAAGTTAAATGTTTTGTGGACAGAGATGACACACTTTTCATTAAGTGGAAGAGTTAACACATAAAACTGCCTTATGCCCAGACAGCACATAAGCTTAAATCAAGCTTGACATTTCTTTGAATTTGACGTATTAATACAAGCTTGACAGTTCAATTCATTTTAAGCTTGCGGAAGTCATTTGAACTGTCAAGCTGGAATACAGCTTGAAAGGGAAAGCGTGCGGTGATGGCGCCATCTGTGAAAGAGATTGGACATTAATTGTCTAGTGTTTTCTCAAATTTGCTCATATTAAATAAAGAAAAGTTCAGAAAAGTTGTGTTTTATTTTACTATCGCACAAAACCTGGACATTAGAAAACGCAAGGGGAAGGAATGAATGGGATAAAACCCCTCTGAAGTGTAACACGAGGGGAGTTTTAGTTTTATTTACATCTAATTAACATTATTAATTCCATTAACTAATTAATTAGCCCTAAAAATAAATTTTAATATAATTAACACAATTTAGTTAGTTAATATACTTCACTTTATGGGTGGTAGAATGAGGCGCAATCCGGCCGCCACAAAATAATTAATCAGTCATAAATGTACTTGAACATAGAATTAAAAAAAAAGATTCTATATTTCCAAATATGGAAATCCTTCACAATAAAATACAATTATACTACGAAATTGATTTCAAAATCAGTCGTTTGTCTCGATTTTGGCCAGCAGTATTGCCCAACATGAGTGTTGCGATATTGAAATTTTTAAAACGTGTCCTGCTTTTAAGTTTATATTATGCTTATTTCCATATTAGTAGAGTCTATAAATCACACATAACATTATTTAAATTTTGATTCATCCCATGGAAAAATAAAAGAAACTTATCGGCATCTTCCACTGATCGATCTACCCAGAAAACGGCGTGACAACCGTAACAGTCACTTCAAACTTAGTCATAGCAGCGCGAGGCTTATTGACGGAAAGGTTAGCACGCTGGCCTCCCAGCCCATAGTTCCCGAGTTCGAACCCAGCCGCGGACGTTTGATGGAAACAGATTAAAGTAACTTAAAATTTCAGCATGGAGGGGAAATGCGTGGAGAAATAAAGTATGTGGGGCGAGTTCACCGATGGGCGCCCCGAGCATTTAGAAAATTTTTTTAAGCTTGCTATGTCAAGCTTAATGCAAGCTGGGCAAGTGTAAACTAGAACACTTGATTCAAGCTTGCATTAAGCTTACACGCTTGAAATTTTCAAGTTTATTGACTTGATAAATCAAGCTTGATGCAAGTTTGCTGTGCTGTCTGGGAGGGCAAACAAAAATCCACAGAGTATCGTTGAAAAAGTACGTAAGGTTCAAGACGTAAAGGTAAAGGTGACTGAATGGTGCGCTGAAAACGTGTGATCTCTTGCTCCTAGACACTTGGCCAAAATGAACTACTATAAATCCATTAATTCAACTCCAGTGCCCCTTTTGTTCAAAAATGAAAATGTAACTAATAGAAAATAAATATTTTTCATTGTAAACGAAAACCTCCAGTAATTCTGAGCATTTCTGTTCAAACTGCATCATCTTAATGTAAATAGTTTAATGATTATATTGAATTTAAAAGGTCTACGGACTTTTAGATCACTTTGTGTTTTTCTATCAGATGAAATAGACCGTTTTTCAGAAAATTGAAAAAAATAAAGTTTATAAGAATTTCAATGATAATAGCACACCTAATAAAACTACTGTATAACCTGAAGACTCTACTACTTTAGTAGAACTCGTTCTCCCAGAGTAGTAGTAAGCTTGCCTTTCTTTACTGTGCAGTGCAGTTTTTCAATCCTTCATCATCGAATAATTTGCGAAATTTTCATAGGTCAGTAGATGTGTGTAACAGCCCTGTGTGTGCAATTAAACGGGAAATAATGTCTAATATATATTAAGTCTACACGCTTAAACCAAACGAACGAAATTCGATCAGTCGGAGCGAAAAGTGAGCCAGTTTTCAAAAGTGAGCTTCTCCTTTAGGAGCGTTTTTCGATCACAAGAGCGGAGCGGAATATAACAATGAGCGAGGACGGAAATTCTCCGAAGAAACAGGAAGGGAAGAAAGGCGTTCTCAGAAAGAAGACTACTTAAAGAGCACTTTCGCGGAAAAACCGGTAAGTTTCCATGGAAACGGATCGCTCCGCAATGTATCGTTTTTTTCGCTCTTTGGGTTTAAGCGTGTAGAAACTTCAAATAATGCTTAAAAGGTATGCTTTGGTCGCAAACAAGTTTTCTATGTCGTAACTACAAGAATAATCGATTTATAACTAAAGAATTTTACTTCTCGGATATTCAACTAAAACTAATTTAGTTGAACCCTCAACTAACATCTATCAGTTAGTTGTCTCAACAGTCAACTAAAATTAATTAGTTGAACCTTCAACTAACAACTCTCAGTTTATTTGTCATTTTTAGTTACATGTCAACTAACTAAATTAGTTTTAAGTTTAGTTGTTAGTCGAAAGTCAGTTCCTGCCCAATTATGCTGGACCCGATTTTCATCTACGTGGGTAGCGTCATGCAGTCATTTATTGAGCATTCCATTGAAAACAAGAACGCTACAAAAATAACTATTCAACTAAACACTAGGCTTTGACAAGAGTTTCTATCATCCGCTATCAAATGTGGTAATCGACAGGCGTTCCATTTTAAAATGCAATATCAGGGTTACATTTGAATAGAGCCTTTCAGCAAATTGGCACTGAAAAATCGCAACACACGTAAGTGGTACGTAAGCAAAGAAGCAAAAATTAAAACGAAATATGATCTACTAGTTTTCTGTGTATCTCAGTCAAAGAGGAAAAAAATTATATAATTTGGGCATCACTATATTATTGTCCTTGAAAATCTTACACCAAGGATTTAAACACCATTTCTGCGATATCTTTCAAATTTTTGTTCGGGATCTTTAGACAACTTTTGCTGTTTATAAGTCAATAAAAATAAATAAATGTGCATCATTTTGTAATGTAAATTATAAGCCCCCCCCAAAAAATATATATATATATATATATATATATAAATCAGCATAAAATGATATTTTATTATAAAAAATCCCATAAGAGAGGGAGCGGAAAAAAAAGAGGGATTATTTTAAATTTCGATAGAAACTGCGCCGCTGGTGTACAGAGACGTATAATCCAAGAATGAAATACGACACTGAAAGTAATTAGGTAATGCTGATAAAAGAAGAGTAAAAGAAAGGCCTATCGTTTCATGAATATATTGACGGATCGGCCTGTGTTTAATGCAGGGCTCAAAGTTCTCCCCCTAATTAGCTTTACGTCAACTTCTCTGATTGACTGGTTTCACCTTTAGCTTTGCAGTCTGCCCTCTCCGCTTTCACCTGTTAAGGCGTCTCTGCCGAAAATATAGATAAGGAATGGGTGACGGGAGCGGGGAATTAATTTCGCTGAGTATTTTCCACTCTTAACCGAGAAAAGAAAAGTGCGAATGGCTTTATCACTTTTCACGCGGCGCGAGGAATAATGTACAGAGTGAAAGAAAAGACAACGTTATTTAATGAAAAATGAAGATCCTCGATCATTTTCTTTTTTTCTTACAATGCTTTAAATTGAGCCTTGGTAGCAGTTTTGGCAGGATGTCGAACTCTGAATCAACCATCTCGGGTTCGAATACCGGTTGATCAAAGTCCACTTGCACATGCGGCGAACGTGCACGCCATATCTGTAGGGTATTATGTCTTTTCGCTGGGTAGGGTGGTAGGAGAGGTGTGCGGATCCGGAAATGACCTTCGTTCCGGTTAGCGAACTTATACGCCCTTGAAAACCCCAGAGCCTGACTTCCATAGCTTTAAAGCACTCCAGACACCAGCACAGCTATACTGTCAGTTTTGGGCAATAACCCAAACTCGAATGCTTTAAATTTACCAAGTTCTGATTTAATATTCTTCCAAAACATCCTCTATAAAAAACTTTACCAATTTTTATTGACTTTACCTGAACTTTTTAAGTGGTCACTCAAGAATTGGAAATAAAATACCTCATTACGAAAACGTAATAAATTGTCAGTTTTTTTCATCAACTACATTAATAAGAATTTAGATAATAATAGACAGATAGGCTTGTTTGCTAACACGTCTCTTCATAATTCCACAGTATCTATGTTAGTAAATTAAATGTTGATACATCCATGCTCTGTCAGAGGATACTGTCAGGATGATATATAGCGTATGTAGTATAGAAACAAACCTACTTCATTCTTATTAAACAAAAAACTACCCACAATCTGTGAAAAGCAAGACCATAACACAGTTCATTATTTCAAAGTTCATGGCAGTCCATTTTTAATCGACACGTTCTGTACGAATTCTCATATGTAAAAGAACCAGAGTGGTAAATTGAACCAATCCGAACTCTTCATTAAATAACCAAGGCGACTTAGTGAGTATGGAGCACATATAATTGCATATTCAGTGCAATAAATATTCTCCGCAGGCAAAGCCATTCGCAGATTTGAAATAGGTAATTGATACCAAAGAAAAGGAAACGCATATCCATTGTTCACATCTGTTAGTGGCAGTTTTACAAGTACCATCTGATTACGCTTATTGAATGCTTTTACCCCTTGAAAAAAAATAACTCGTATAAAGTAAATCACAACTTGTAAATTATAAAACAGATTATCACACCTGGAATGAATTCTAATGAAATAATAAAACAAATGTTTAGTTATTAATTTTATTAAAAAAAAAACTCACTTTTGAAGAGCCATAGCATGTGAAAAATAAAGCAATTATATAGAAGAGATTTTATTTTCCTTAAGGAGAATAGGGGAATCCTTTCTCTCTAACATATGGTGTTTCGCACCATTCAGTAACTATACATCTTTTCCTGTGAATATGCTCTTGAGAAATTCCTTTCCACAAGGAAGTGTGCCTGGGGATATAATTTGTTCATCGTACTGACAAGTGCACGGTGGTTCTAGAATATTCTACTTCTATACAAAAAACTTTTAGGACACTTGTTACTGAGGTGGAACTAATTGGAAGATTCGATCAGTTATGTATTTTGATTTAGAGTCACGATTTCTGTGATAATTTATCAGAACCTCCATTCAAAGCTAAAATTTTGGCACTACAGAAAGGCGCATATTACATAAATGAAGCAATTGCCTGCAGGTAAAAAAGAAACAGATCAAATTCCCATCTGACCTCCTCAACAAGACTCTGTACGGGCATCGCACTTCTATGTTTTTCTAGTTTTATAATTATAATTATAATATAAACCCACATTTAAGCCCCGAGTACTTAGTTGGATTATGATACTCTGAAGTAACAGGCACATTGAACGCCCAGTGAAAATCAAGCAAATCGATTCAAGCTACATCAAACTACAATTTTATTTTTTCATTTAGGTAAAATGGTTCTTTCTACTTTTAGTCAAAGATAATGCATAGCTCTGTGAGAAAAGAAGGCGGGAGTGACAGACTCATCCGATGAGAATTCTCGTCTATCAAACAAATTCCAAATAGTAAATATCGGACGCAAGACAAAAATTGGTCTGTCTCGTCTCACAAAACAGCCGCAGAGGTTTTGTCTAGTCTCACAAAATTGCTATCTAGTGATGATAAAAAGGTCTATCTTGTCTGGCATAACAACTATCAATTTCTGTCTGTTTCGTCTCTTATCCATTCCTGATACAAAAATTCGAAAAAGAAGAAAACGCAAATTGGTCAAACTAAAACATAAAACCCATATTTCAAAATTTTGAAGATACATTTGCTACTTTAAAAAATTCGCTATAAGTAATTCAAAATGCACTAGTGGCTGAAATTTAAAAAGGAAATTGTATGCTTACTAAATTGCATGTATTAAAATTTTGTATGAATGCAATAAAACTTAAAAAGAAAATTAATGGTGAACTTCAGATATTTATCAGTATTTAAGTTGATCTTTTTCATATTTTCACAAACATTTAGGCACTGTATACACTTTGTATATAATTTGGGCATTTCAATAACGCCTTAAGGAAACATGAATCACTAACTAAATCCTTATGCATTCTTTAAAGTAAATACTAAATCCATTCTAACATATATTCCTTTAAAGTTGATTTAAATGCAATTTGGTCTTTATAAACTCTGCTCATTTTATTCATAATCGTCGTAAAAATTCTGATTAGTTAATGCACTCTAAACAAAATACATTTTCTCTTACCGGTGTTAAGGCGATTACTTTGCACATTACCACTAAAACAGAGCTTATTTATGCGCTCAGTACAGCTTACATAAAAATGGCAATTTAAGGGAAAATGTCCATAAATTTTTAGTACAAATCATCCTGTGAAGAGCAAATATTACCGCTCAGGAATGAGGATTAAATTAAGAATTTTGGAAATATGGCATGGCGATCATTTGGCATTAGCTGTGAGGCATAGTAGATATTTTGGCGTGTATAAAATTGCTTATCGTGAAGAGTTATTGCTCTTTGTACGTACCTTATCTAAGGAAACAGAAGAGTTTTCATTCTAAATTTATAAATGATCTTTGAAATGACCTACTCTGCGTTCACAGTCAAACGTAGAGGAAGAAAAATTGGACACAAAAGCGAAGATTTAAAGGGGGGCGA
The DNA here is from genome assembly GCA_038373885.1 of Cheiracanthium punctorium. Lineage (NCBI taxonomy): Eukaryota > Metazoa > Arthropoda > Arachnida > Araneae > Cheiracanthiidae > Cheiracanthium > Cheiracanthium punctorium. The sequence continues at coordinate 186,292 of JAWZYV010012893.1, forward strand.
CCGCCGCTCCCCCTTTAATCTGTTCTTGGATCGTAAACTGGCTTGGAAAGGTAAAATCTGTTTTGTCCACTGATGAATTCCGGTTTGCTTTTAGAGAGACTCTGGGTGTGTTTACAAATGGGAAGAAGCAAACACTCAATATTTGTACCCCAGAAACAGACGAATGTAAGACCATATATTACAATTTTCAGGTTTAAGCTTTAATTCTGAACGAAATACTTATGAATGGGTTAAGTATATACAAATTTAGTACTGTCAATAATTTTTTGCTGACTGATTCAATTATTAGCTTTGCAACCAGACGTAGAGTTCATTTCTTACAGTTTTGGTGCCCTCCTGAAAAGTTAGTCTAGTGTGACTTAACGTTAGTCTGGTTCTGAGGTACAGATATGTTCGTCCAATGTTCCGATAAGGGATGGTTATGGAAAAGGTAGTGTTTCTATACTGCGACAAGGATTTTTATGCTGACGTACAGACCCGTGTGTCTTGCTACATGGAACTCTAAATGTTGACAATTACAGAGATGGCAAATTGAATTATTTTGTTCATTATGTTTGCATGCTGCCACAATTGGCGATATTTTCAAGTTACATAAAATGGTCTTGTGCAAGCATGACATTATACAGCTCAAATTTTGAAACAGGTTCTTGAAGCAAATGTTACTAAATGGGGTGGCTAGCATGCTCTCTCGATCTTGATCCCATTGAGCATGTGGCAGATGCTTTTGGAATGTGTTTTGCCAAACCCTAGATGAGCTTTGTGATATCGATCGCAAAATTATTCATATTTTGATCTTTATGTGTTATTACTATAGCTCATTGAATTGAATTATGCGTGTTACTATTACTTCCCTTTCAGATATCACGTGATAGTCGTCGAATGAATATATCTGTAAATCTACAACTGTAACCTTTTTATCGGGCATAAATTCCTATACAGGATCGCCGCACATCATAAACAGCAGGAGACATCGCAGTAGTGCGCTTTCAGGTGACAATGCTTACTATTGAGAATGTTTCTTTTTCTTAATCGTACGTCTGGATTTAAAGGATTTTATGCTTTTGCTGATATCGCAAAATTTGAATAATCTATAAAACGTGTTTTTCATATTTTTAACAAAACTTGATTATAATATATATACTACTACTAGTAACTCAAAAAAGAGTTACTAGTTGTATAATATGTTCGTGAAATTTCCTTGCATACTCTTGTAGTTACCACCAGTTTTTTTATCTATTACTCAACTTTTGTATAGAGTATTTTACCTTACAGATTAAACTCTAAAAGTGTTCATTAAAAATTATTCTTAACAATCTAAAACTTAATTCTTTTCTAATAACTCTAATCTAGTGGTTGCAATATAATCATGCTTTTAATTGAATTAGTGATGAAATCATGTTTGGACATTTTTTTAAATGTTCAATATTGATTTTAATTACAGTTGTCTCGAAATATCTCATAAAGTGCTTTATCTTTGATTTTCATTACTATAAATTATGATTAATTTAGATTCCACGAAAGAAATGGATTTTGTACCCTTAAAGTTGTTAAGCCGATTATTTTATGGGTTATTCCTAATAGGATAAATTTTGTGGGACATAATTGCTTTAACCCTGACATGATTTATCGTGAACACAACATCGATTTCTAAAAATCATTTTACGCGTTTAAGAAGGTTTGATTAAAGAGCGTCCAGTGTATTATTTTATGAATGGAAAATAATTAGCTTAGGCAGTATAAAATGGGACTATAAGTTTACTTCATATTTTATTTTGCTTTACAGTATTTACCCGCTTATACGTCGATCTCGCGTACAAGTCGACCCTCCACTTTTCCCGATCAAGAAATTTGAATTTTTTAAAATCTCATGTATAAGTCGCCCCCCCCCCCAATTTCCCGGTCAAGAAATTAAATTTTCTTTTAAAATACATTTATTCAAAATCATCGGGAAAAAAAAGAAAGCTCTAAATATGCAATAATAAAGATAACAATATACAAAATTAAACTGATAATTAATAGTAATAAATGACACAACTGATGGGGTAAAGTAGTAATATACAAAGTTAAACTGATTTAAGATCCGATTCAGTATTGGACTCGCCAAACAATTCACAAAATTCCTTCGTCGTCATCGGCTCATATTGATGAATGTTTTCAATCTCTGTATCGCTACATTCTTCCTGGTATTGAAATCGGCATCACTGTGTTATGGAATGCGGGAACCGAACAATTGTCTTTCAAAGAGACATTTTTGACTTCTGATTAAAAAAAAATATATATTAAGGACCCTTGTATAAGCCGATTCCCCCCCCCCCCCACACTTTAAAGCTTTTTTTTTTTTTTTTTTTTTTTGGGTCCAAAATTTCTCGACTTATACCCGTGTAAATACGGTACTTACATTTGAAGTTTCCACGGGAAGAACGATGAGAGTCCACTTTTCGTCAATGTTAGGTTTCTACTGCATTCTGTTGTTCATTAGTGGCACTATTAATATCCTTAATCCATAAGGAGAAAGAAAAATGAGAATCCACTGAAAAAATAGCCCAAAGATACAGTTTACTGGGGAAGAACGATGAGAATCCACTGAAAAGATAGCCCAGAGATACGGTTTACTGGGGAAGAACGATGAAAGTCCCGTGCGCCTTTCGATTTTTGGAGAATCAGCTGTATTGGACTCTCATCGTTCAACCCGTGGACCCTTCATTTGATCTTGTTTTCAAAGGAAAATAATTCGAAGCATTTTCAAGTAAACTATGTTCATGTGATCGGTTTGTGTGCTTGTCTGTCCATCCACTCAGTAACTCTTATTAAAAGGTGAATTTCATCGTTGAATTAAATTAGGCATGGTACTTTTAACTTATTGAACATAAATTATCAGAACTAGTTATCTATTTATTTTAATATTCTTTTCTCACAATTGAAAAATGTAATCTCACCACAATATACAGCTCTTACACGATTATTCATAAATATTTACTAAAATATCCGTGCACTCCAAATCCCCACTACATGATAATTTTCCTGTGCAAAATGTGTGATCAATATTCATGGACGAACTAAACACATGCAGAAAATGTTGTTACATGCAAAAAGTATTATTTCTATCTTACATATCTGGAAATGTCCGTAAATCTGTAATACTACTAAATGGTTATGTTACTTTTATATATTAATTGCATATTCTTATCTTTGCATTGATAACACAAAATTTTGACAGAAGAAATTACAAAATGCAGACTATAAAGTTTTTTCGAAAAGCTTACGTGATATGCGAACAATTTTTCGTTCATGGAACGAGAAAATGTTTTTCTTTTGAATAATTAGCTTTTAAAATTACTTTCTCCAACAGTCTAAGTTCTAATTTTTGTTTTTAATAAGGAAAAACTCATATCATTCCTTTAAAAAAATAGGTTTTATCCTAAAAGCTTTTCTTGAAAAAAATAAAAATAAAATGTAAATTACCTGTGAAAGAAATGATATCGTTGTAAGACAATATGACAGCTTAAAACTCAAAAGATATTACTGTATATGTCGTACGAACATTTAATTAAGAGAAAATGTTCAAAGTCTTAATTTGCGTTGAAATTACCTTGTCACGCAATTAAAAACTGTTTTCACCTTTCTTTAGTCATTTACGTTTTAGTTGTAAAATGCCTGTATGTTAAAATAAATATTGCTATAGGTATGCACATTTTTCTTTAATGGTATAACTTAACCGATTGAAGCGCGAGCATTTTCACCTCAATATAGAAAACCAACTGGATAGTCTGCCCAAGTCTGAAAAAGTGCAGCCGTTGCCAACGATTCATGTAACTATTAACAGTATGGAGCTAGATGGGCAATTCAGTCGGCCGCCATGTTGTTGATAGTTAAATGGATTGATGGCACCGGCTGAAATTTTTCCGGTCGAACCACCATTTAATCAAATTTTTTTCTTTTTTCGAGCAGCCATGAAAGCACTGAAATGAGCGGGTTTCATTGCTCAGCCAGCACGAGTCAAAGGGTTAAACAAGCAATTTGTTCAAAAGTAACCCTATGGTGGAACTACTGATTCTTTTTTATCAAGCACTTCCAGAATAAATGGTCGTTTGCTTTATTATTTTTCTTATTGAATTACATTTTTAACTGAGCTTTTAATACTCTTTGCATTTGTATAAGATTTTATAGTTGTTTGCTTGTATTTTATATTATTGGCTTGAATTTGGAAATTCAGAGACTATGAAATTTTTTAAACAAATGAAGTCTCTCCTTCAAAGGTCTTTTTAACAGATACTTTTATTTTCGTCATAATCAATGGATTCTAGTGTGAACTGCAGATAATGTAAATTTGTATAAACTAAAGCAAATTTTCATAAATGCCACAAACCCGTGGAATGTGATAATCGGATGCTTTCGATAGACTTGCTTCCTCATGAACATATCAATTTTAAATATAAGTATAAAAAGTATTTTTTAATAGCATTTATTAGATAAATGATACATCGAAAGAAAATTTTGGAAACTAGAAAAGAATGTATGTAAAAGCTTAATAATACATTGGATACATTTAGGAAAGGTTCTTATGGTTTTTTATTTCTAAAAACTGATTTATTATAGATGGAGAAAAAATTTGGACTTAACAAGATTCACACACTTTTATAAATTACTAGCTGCGACTTCGTCTGCGCCAGCTTCAGAATGTAGGTCCAGAAAGAAATGAAACATATGTGAATGGCAAATATGTTTGCACTATACACAAAAGTGACTGCATTTAAATATTATTTGTTTTTTTTCCTTTTTTAAATAAAGTATTATACGTGGTAGTATACTTCATTTAAAATAAGAAAGTATGCAGAACTACTAAATTTAGATTTTTTTTTTTTTTACGCATTTGGCGATTACAGACAGTTACGACATATTTAATATACATATATTTCCCACATATATGTACATATATTTGCGAAATATTTCAATGCTCCTGTAAAAGAACTATTTATGCTACATGCATGAATTTTAACCCATAATACTAAGTAATAGTGTAGCTTTCTATGAGTGAAAAAAGTTTTGGAATCGGTTCAGTAGTTACAGAGATACACATAGAGCGTAATGCAATTCTTATGAGTATAGTAGTTACAGAGATACACATAGAGCATGCAGTTCTTATGAGTATCCCTGTAAAAGAACTATTTGTGATATGCATAAAATGTATCCTATAACACTCAGAACCTCACCAGTGGCTGGGAGGTTCAGCACTCGAAACTGGAAGGCGGGAGGTTCCATTCGAGATTCAGGAAGACGGAGGAGGATTTAAACCGCGGTCGCGCCTGTCGAAGTAGCCGTTCGGAGTTTCCCGTGGATTTCTACAAAACTTCACGTAAATACGAGCTAGGATCCCTTAAAAAGTATCCCATAGAGAGCATTACCCATATAGGCATAGAACCATAGTTCATTCAATCGGACTTAATTCACAAACAAACAATAAAACTTATCAATAGTCAAACTTTCAATCAGGGAAAAAAGTTCTGGAATCGGTTCAGTAGCAACAAAATTCCCATAGAGCGTAATGCATAACAATCCTTTTGAGTGCCTCTATAAAAGAATTATTTATGCTATAGGCATGAAAGGTTGTCTGCATGTTAATCCAGGGTATAAGCTATCTTCATTCCAAATTTTATCCAAATCCGTTCAGATATTTTTGTGCGATTCAGTTACAAGCATCCAAACACACAAACGTACACATTTATATTATAGGTAGGATTTGGAAATATATGAAATTTAAGGAACAAAATTGGACTTTTCTTTCTTATTCTTTTAAATTTGGCATATAACTAACGTAATTTCTGTGGTATTTCATGATTTTCAAATGCACGCGATTCTTCATATAGAATTTCTGCTTGATTTCAAAAGTATGAATCATTTTGTGCTGGCAAAACTCGCCAAACATGACCACCTAAAAACGGTTTTTAATTAATAGTTTAAAAAGAATTAAAATTTAAAAATTCTGTGCCTCAGGTGCACATTACCGAAGTCATGCGATTACATGCTCAAATTTTCAAAGCTCTGCGTGCTGTAGATTTGTCTGGAGAACATTCATTTTTATCATTATAAATAGATAGATAGATTTAGCGTAAAACTGGCATAATTTCCGTGCTATTTCATGTTTTTAATATGCACGGGATACTTCATTGAAGTAATAGTATTTCTGTTAGCTCAATAAGACATGAATCATTTTATACGGGCGAAACTCGCCAAGCATGGCAAAGTAAAATTTTTTTAAATTAATAATTAAAAAAGTAATTAAAAATCCAAAATTCTAAGTAACCTATAACCGTCTCCAAGGTCCCATCTATCTCTATGCCAAAATTCATCATAGCGGTTTAGGCGTGAAAGCGTAACAAATAAACAAAAAAAAGCAAACGAACTCACTTTCGCATTTATAATAGTTAGGATTTTTACTGTTAATTGATTACTCTAAAATAGCGAATTAGCTGAATCTGCTTGGAGCGAAGCATCACTTCTAAAACAAATTGGCGACCGAGTTTAACTTATAAGTTCAACACACGAATAATCGTGCTTAACCAATCAGCATGGTTCATTGGGACAGCAGTTGTTTTGTGCAAGCATTTGGCGAGAAAGTTTTAGCACGAAATTCTTCCAAATCACATAACAGAGAATCAGTCAGTGCTAGCTGAAATTTATTACTGGAAATACTAACTATACTATAGAGTTGCAGGCAACGAGAGAAACCGCACGTCGAACTAACTGAGGTTTTCCTGTATTTCTTAAATGGTTATCAAATTAAAAAGATGAAATGAATAAATAAATTTTTTTTGAAAACTGTAAAATTCGATTTCGTAATAGATTCGGTTAATTTAGGAGAGAGCGCGAAAAATGCTTGATTGTGTGTTGAAAACATCTGAAAATAAGTATTTTTATTTTGTTCTATTCCAGGAGTTCGAATTTCTGACTCATTCGAATTCGAGGCAGGAAATTATGTAGAATGGTAACGTTATTTTCGGACTTACCGATCTAACATAAGCACCGCATTCAGAAAATTTTAGCAACTTAAATCTCATGCTCACTTAGACGAAATTATATCGTAGTTATTTTTCTAAAATAACTTATTTCTCTTTAAAAAATCTAAATCTTTTCATTCAAATTAAGTAAAATGTCGCTTTCAGTGATGAATATGCCAATGATTTTCTCGATAATAACCTACTTTACATTGTACTCATCCCTTGGGAAAATTTAGATTTTTATTTTATTTTAATATATCTAAAATAAAAACAAAGAGCTGGATTTTACTGTACTGTTTATCATATGCAACTTTATATACAGGGTGATTATAATTAAAGTTCCCCTATAACCATCATTCTGCAGCTGAAACTAGTGTGCTGAAACGGGTGAGCAGATTGCCACCAAATTTGGCATATGTGCTGTACACATGAAATGCGCTAAAGGAAGTTTCTGAAAAAGTTTAGTTCAAAAAATGTCTACTAGGTGATGCTTTTCATGTGAAATCAGCTCAAAATTAGACAAAATTAGTTAATAGATGTGCAAGAACACTTGAATAAATGTTGAAATTACATGTACAGCTGCGGGAAAAAAAAGTCCCACTTGTACATTTTCCGGCCGTCGTTCGTCGCACAGCAAAGTTACAGATACCAATCGTTTACGATTGACGCACACTTTAATTTGCTATGCATAAAAATTGCATAAGGGGCCATCTACATATTAAAATTCGCACCAACTTTTTTTTTCTCAATAGCAACCCCTAGATTTCACTTCATATTTCAAAAATTTAGCTCATTTTAACCCCGGACACCAATTTTCAATAAATTTGGACAGAAAATGAGTGAGTTATGAGCACCCAAAATCCCCCTCCCCCTATTTTAAAATATTTTTTACTTAATATTCAATTCATATCTCATATAATATTGATAGTAAGAAGCTGATTTTTATTCGTACTATTAGAAATAAACGACCCAAACATAATTAAATATTATTATAATTTTTAATAAATTGTTAATATGAATTATGAATTATTAAATTAATATTCAAAAAAATTATGAGTAGTGACCTAGCCAAATTTCGATGGAAATAGATGCAGAAATTAATATTACATGGCTGTGCAAAATTTCAAATTTTTACGTTCAGTAGTTTAATTTATATTAAATAAAATGTGTTATTTTCATGAGTTAAGGGACCATATATAAATTTATTAAGTGAATTTTTTTTTTTGAAAATTGCATAAAATAAATGTAAATTAGATTTATTTTGTGCAAAAACACAATAAAAGATACCAGTATTAAAACTATCAAATTTTGAAGCAAATAAATTAGAGGTTTTTACAGCTTGTTGGGGATTCTATAAAGCGTGTATTGTTGCGTCCGCTACCATATTCCCCCAAATAAAATATTTTTCAGCTATAAAATTAGATGCAGTAGGTGTATGTCTTCTAATACAACGTCTTATTTCTGAAAAACTAACATCCTCAACTTTCCAGGCATGAATGTGACCTTTTTTAATATCGGAAACATTAGGTCTTTGGAATTCCCCATACTTTATCAAACATTCAAAATCACGTTTTTCTGTCTAAATTTTCATCTAACTATAAATTAAAATACCGCCAAAAGTCTTAAGAATATTGCACATTGCAGGCGATAGTATTAAATGAAAAAAGTGAAATAACAAACACAGTGATAATATTGGGTCGGCAAAAAAGTAATTGCGTTTTTTACATGAAATTCAAACAAATAAATTTTCAATCATGAAACCATTCTTTAAGTTCGACCATAGCTGAGGCGAGCAATATTCATGCTTGTAGTCAGAAGAGCAGGGAGCAGCCTCTAACTCCTGCCAACATTTCAGCTATCTAAGAGAAACATATTCATGGGAAACACTGAATAACAATTTCAAAATTACAAAGATTTTCAAAATCCTTAGCAGTCATTTTGCATTTTCCCCTTAAATCATGTGTACGAACCAAGGAAGTTATGAACTCACGCGTCATTTCGACCACAGACTAAATATTCTATTCTACCCTTGATATTCTCAGTACAAAAAACTTTACGAGAGATGGGAACAATATTTTCCTTGAAAATAATATTAATTTCTTTTAATTCTCGCGAGCGAAATAAATGAAAGGCGAAAAGCTCGGAACCTACAAACAGCGTTTTTCAATTTGCAGAAAGTCCCTTAAAAACGCGCAAAAATGAATTCGCAATATCTCCGGAAATTATCGTAGAAAATTGGTGAAAATTTATATTTAGGGTAATTTGAAGGTTTTCTTTCGTTTAATAAAGTCAAAATATGGGGTTGCCATTGAGAAAAACTAAGTTGATGCAGAATTAAATATGAAGACGGCCCCTTATGCAAATTAAATTAATAGTAAATTAAAGTACGCGTTATTTGCAAACGAATGGTATATATAACTTTGCTATACGACGAGCGATGGCGAAATAAAGAAGAAGTGGGACTTTTTTTTCCACAGCTGTACATTTCGAATTAGACGTTTCCATCGTTCAATTTGCTGCTTTTTTATGCAAAGCGCCATCAAGTAGACATTTTTCGAACTAATCTTTTTTATTTCCTTGAGCGCATCTTACGTATAATCTATATATTGAATTTGGCTACAATCCATTCCCTCACTTAAGCTTCAGTACCCTGTTTATAGGATAAGTTTACTTATAACCACCTCTACATCAGTAAATTAACATTACAGAGGAGAAATAAATCGTCTTTTCTGCCTGTACGTGCAATGTTCTTATGCTAATTTTTGAAAGCAATATATGAAAATCCAGTTGCGCAGGTAAGTGACAACTAAACCAATCAGCTTTATTCTTGAACTTCAAAAGCACATCCCCAAATCAAACTGAATTTTATGAAACCGTTAGCGCTTTGTTTCTCTGGCTATACGATTTCAATAATTTTCTTCTATTAAATATTCGTAAAATACTCTCTAACAAACACCTTATTAAAGCGAACTACACAATGCTCTCTGTTGCTAAATGTCATTAGCATCGAATTTTAACTAATAATTTACTCTTAGGAAATAAGTAAATGGCTTTAATCATGCGGATATTTCTAAGTTTAAATTAGAAGCATTGTTTGTTACTAAAAGCGATTGTCACCCTAGAATTTAATTATCTTTTGTAAGATTACAAGTTTTATAATGAAAACAAGATTTAACAATAGAACAAAATTGAATGAAAGTTCGTTCTCTGAAAACTTTATAATTATAATTTTAAATTGATGTATAAATTAATGTCGGATTTAGCAATAATCAGTAATACTTAAGACATTAGATGAGAGGGAGTACAAATTTTACTTTTAAATATACTAAAGTACTGAAATTTTAATTACAAAATGTAATTAGTTAATTTTATGCAATTGTTTATAAAGTAAATCTTACAGGGATCGTTTTAATAGTGCATTAACAAAATGTGTCTTACATCATACATGCCATTCCTTGTATTACTTCGTTTACAAGTTAAAAATATTTGGTTTGTCGAAACATGCGTCGAATTTTATCTTAGCATAAGCATGATTAATTATTTAATTTAATTTAACAAGACTCGAAATGAACGGTTATCAGATGGTCTGAAACCACTGAAATATGGAACGTTCCAGTCGAATACAAAATTTCTTGGTCCGCCGGACCTGTAATGCTACATTTTCCTCTTGCAAACTACGTGTTATATAATTTCATCTATTTAATACTTTTATAATAGGTATTTACATTTTTTAATTCACCTCTTAACGGAAATCAATATACAGGGTGACTGCTAATTCATGGTACGAACTTTGAGGGATGGTACAGGACATTGTGGCAATCATATTTTGTAGAGGAATGTGTGGTCAAAAGTAAAACGTCGAAGCACAAACACAGGAAAGAACAAATTATGGTCAAAAGTGAAGCGTCAAAGCACAAACATAGGAAAGAACATATTATGGTCAAAAGTGAAGCATCGAAGCACAAACACAGAAAAGAACAAATGATAGCTTAAGTGTTATATTTTCGTAACCTCGTTTACAAGTGAATATTAATTTACAATAAGTGTTCAAAGTTGCGTCCATGAGCATTGATACATGCTTGACAGCGTCGGTGTAGCTATTGACGAACACTTTCAAGGATACCAGGAATTTCACGCACACATGCAGCAGCTACGGATACTCGAGCAACGAGATCTTCATCGGAGTGTACTGAGGTGGCATAAACATCATTCTTCAAATGTCGCCGTAAAAAGAAATCGAGGAGCGTCAAATCGGGAGATCGAGGTGGCCAGGAGATAGATCCATCGCGTCTAATCCATCGCAACCAGATGTCGTATTCAAGTACTGACGAATATCTAGGGTGAAGTGGGTTGGCGCCCCACCATGCTGAAACCACATGCGGTTTCTAATGGTGAATGGACGAAAACTGAAGCGAGAATGACCTCTCTTCCCCAAATCAACGCTGACTGGCCATCTACTGGCAACGGAAGCAACAACTAACTCCGTTTCTCCTCCGTCTCCTGCATTTGTTCTTTCCTGTGTTTGTGCTTAGACGCTTCACTTTTGACCATACGTTCCTATTCAAAATGTGATTGTTACAGTGTCCAGTACTAGTCCTCAAAGTTTGTACCATGAATTAGCTGTCACCCTGTATATTTCTCATATAATTTTGTTTTGCATTTTTTTCTAAATCATGTATACTGACTTGTAATAAAAGTTAGGGATCAGGAATATCAGAGTCACTATTCCTTTGGACAACCGATTAAATATTTTAATGTCTTCCCCTGTTTAGTACATAAAATACAGGATGATTCTCAATTCATCATCAAAATTTATTAGGGAGGTCTAGGGAATAGGAAAATAAGACAATTTCACATAGTAAAACATGGGCGCAAATGGACGGATCATGATGTAGGGGCGCTTTATGTCAACAACACCCACTCACGCGCTATACGATAGCTCTTTTAAAATAAACTTCACCAGAAACAGGGTTCCCGTACGTCATGTTTTTCATCAACCCCATGCAAAGAAGTCGGTTGGAGATAAATCCTGTGACTGTGGTGGCCAACAAACCGACCCACTACGACCAAACCATTATGCTCCAAATTTTCTTGCCAGGTAACCACTCTCGTCATTTTCCCGAAATGTTGAAGAAGTCGATTAGACTGCTTTCTATGGGGCTGATGAAAAACATGACGTACGGAACCCCTGCTGCTAGTGAAGTTTATTTTAACTGAGCTATCGTACAGCGCGTGAATGGGATTTGTTGACATAAAGCGCCCCCTACATCGTGATGCGTTCGTTTGCGCCCACGCTTTCCTGTGTGAAATTGTCTTCTTTTCTCATTCCCTACCTCCCTACTAAATATTGATGATGAATTAAGAATCACCCTGTTTAAATCAGCCAATAGCAATTTTACTTCGAGTAATCTTGCTATTGGCTACTCTTTGAGGAATAATCCCGAGCGTCACTCGGGTTGCCGATTTCGGTGAAGCGAACGAAGCCCGAGAGTCTCTCGGGGGTGGGGGGGTCACCTACCAGCTCTGTGAGCTGTAAAAGTACCGACTGTATACGACTTGTCGTCTTCACAGATATTATTTACCAACCATTTAGTTGTTAAATAAATATATAGTTGGCAGAGCCAAACAGAATTAGGAAACAATCTAGAATTGGAATTACTTTTTGAGCACTCGACAGTCATAGCTCGGTATCCAAAGCAACTTTTACTAAATAATGTTTATTTACAAATAAAACATATTTTCATGTATTTGTACAACATTGCGGTAAGATTTTAAAATTTTATGTTAAAAATTTTGTTTTCCAATGTGGAACTCTTTTATTATTACTATTTTTTCAACTTTAAAGTATGCAAGTTTTCGAATCATTTCTCATGAAGTATTAGTTCTTAGTACATTTTAATATTTCCTTTATTATGAATAAGAACATTTTGAAGCATGCAATTATAAAAAGTTGATAAATAATTAAATCTTTTAAAAATCATGAAAGGTACCTGCTTTAATCCACAGGAACATATGCTTCCGAAATATATCTCAACCCTGAAAGTGTCAAAGCTGTAATTTATGCAAAAAATCTTTTATCTAAAAAATATTTCGTTTAATATGAGGTATAGGTTATGCATGAAAGCATTACTTAATACGAAATGTTTCAAAAGCGCATAAAAATGTTTCAAATATTTTTCTTAAAATTAATTAATTTGGGACATATATGGGGTTGAAATACTATTTGAGGATAATCAAATATTTCTTCATTCAATTTTGTTTTGGGGATCCTAATAAATGCACCAAATGCCCAAATCAAATATTCCGAAATAAGTTTTTTTTTTTTTTTTTCAATTTTAGTCAGTAATTGAGAAAATGTCAGCTAACAAGACAGTTCTAAGAGACATTTTGCAGATCTTAATATTCTTTGAATTTTTTTATGGAGCTCTTTTAAATAGCTACTAACTCGTTCTTTTTTACCCGTCCCCGGAGAATAAATTTTTATTTTTAAAGTTGATGGGTCTCAAAGATCAACTGATCAAACAAAACAATACTTATTCGTTTAGTGAAATTCCGAAATAAAGTCCAAAAATAAATGTGCAGACGAATCCCACAAAACTAAACATTTTCCATGAATAAAGACTCTAAATCACCTTTGAAGTTATAAAAAAACGTTCTTCTGTGACAATCGTGTAAAACATGGCTTCTTTCATTTATCTTTTGTTTCATAATTGATTTTCTTTTATGCTAAAATGTGATTTTGGTTTTGAACTTCCAATTGTAAGGAGCAATATATCAATATTTCTCGTTCTTTTACCTTTAAAATCAGTAAAATGAAATTATGTATACTAGCATTGGAAGCTTATACTTTTATCATTAGTAGATAAATACATGTTTTAAATAGTAAGCAAAAGCTAAAAAATTACATTAGATATAGAAAAAAAAAATTGTCCCTTAACTATCTTATTTAGGACTGTATAAGCAGTCCCTGCAATCTTTATAGACAATTAAATATTTATTCTATTACAAATGAATGATACAGAGCAGTAAAACTATAAACTGAAGTCTTAATTTATTTAATTATATTTTTTCAATAAATTGTGAAGGCTACGAAATAACGTAAAATATAATTAAGTAACGCAAACAGACATATAAAGCAACATTTTCCTTTTATGTTACCAGTAAATGGAATTCCTTTAAAGAAAATTAGATTTAATACGTCTTGCAAAACCTAATTTCCTTAACCAACGGAGACATTCTTTTTAATTTTAAATACCTTTGCGTGTATGTTTATTTAAATGTAAGGAATTTAAATGAAGGAAACAAAATAATGCCTTAAAAAGTGCAATATTTCTTCGTCAGTTTCATATTACTGCTACATGTTTTCAGTTGTGCAATGATACTCGTCACGGTCTTAAGAAGGAATTATTACTTCAAATGAATCCGCTTTACAATGTGGTTAGAATTTTCTTTTTTATAATGGTGTGCACTACCGTCTAAAGACGTTTTCCGCTATTAGACCGGAAGTAATGGTCATTATAAAGTAATTAAAAAACTTTGTAAAAAACACACATAAGAAGTAATAGGTAAGAGGATACGCACGTTTCGTTCAAAAAATGTTTTGAACTTCATCAGTCCAAGCCCTTCGTCGTAAAGAACACAGGGAACTGACTGTTCAGTTCCCTGTGTTCTTTACGACGAAGGGCTTGGACTGATGAAGTTCAAAACATTTTTTGAACGAAACGTGCGTATCCTCTTACCTATTACTTCTTATGTGTGTTTTTTACAAAGTTTTTTAATTACTTTATCGTTTAACACCAGTATTTTGAGTGATTTTTCAGTTAATGGTCACTATATTACGGAGGCGGCCAGCGCAGACTTCAGTGCGTTTCCGTACGCTAGAATGGGAACTCAGTGTATTTTTCAGTATCTCGAAGACGGATTCGGGAAAAAGTGCCCCCCATTGTGTGCTTGGCGTGCTGTAGTTTCATGGGCTATCCTTTGTCGGCGAATCCCGACTGGTCATTAAAAGCCTATAAATTTTTCGAGCCTGCACTGCCCCCCCTTCTTATAAAGCCTCCCCGTGCAGATTGAGTATTAAAGAACTCTCCTCATACCCTGCAGCGTACGGCAATCGCACTTGAGTCTGCGTTGTCCTTTATGGAGGCATCAGTAGGTAGACCAATGTTGCCTTCTGTGAAGGAAGAGAAGAAATGATACCCAAGTTCATGTCTAGAATCGAGTGCCTCACCATGGCACAGTGGTTATGCCACTGAAAGTGGTAGACGGCCGAAGTATGAAAGGTCCCGGGTTCGGGTCCCATCGCGCGGCTGTCGATCTAACGGTCTGGAATTTTGGTAGGTTTTCTCCAGATGTGGCATAAATACGCGTTAGAACCCCTTAGAAAGTCCGCCTTCCAAGGCACCCCATCTTGGCAGATCGCCCTAGTGTAGTGTTGCCATAATCACACACAACACATGTCTAGAATCGAACCTAGACCGTGGTGCGGTAGAATGGTTCTCTAGCAGCTGCACAACCTGGACGAAAGGTTAAAAATTAAAAAAATTAAAAATAAAAATACGTTTCTTTTTCATCGTAATATTTATTGAAAAGTTTTGTCAACACACGTACGCTTTAATTTTATAAGCGAACGTCAAGCAATTTGTTAGGCGAACTCTTTAATTTATGTACAATGTTACATCGAATTAGGACACTCAAAAATAATTTGAAATGCGAGTGGTGACTGATTTATACTCTGAATTTTTGATACCGATTTTTTTATACATCATAAATTATTATTGTATGCTCTTGAGCCACTTTAAGAGAATGCAAGTTTCACTTCTGCAGTTTTCCATGAAGAGCATGCTATTATACACTTGTACACTACTAATTTTGTCTTGTTTGATGCCGACAAAGTTTTACGCAATGCACTTTTAGTGAGTACTTCACACGCATCGTAAAGAATTCAAATTCTTTTGTGAAACACTGTAAAAGAATTTCTAAAAAACATCATTTTTGTAGAGATCATGCTGCAATGCACTTTAATCATATAAACTAATTGCTGTTTGCTAAAAATAGTGGCATCATGAAAGAAAGCGTTATCAGCTTTATCTTGCCTGTCCGTGGTAACAGAATTTTTTTTAAATCTTTGCGACTGATTTAGATAACTCATTTGGATTCCACTTAAAAAATCTCGAATTACTTAAATGATAATAAATTTCAGTAAACGTAAAACGTATATTGGTCTAGATTTACCGTATAATTTTTCTTTTTTTTTTTCCCTTACATGTTGAAGCTATCATGCTACCGAATAATCAATGTTTGAAATATTTTTAGTGCATATTATGAAATGCCATTGTGATTCTCAAAAATCTAATTCAAACACATTTAAAATAAATCATACTTTCACGGGCCTTAACTTTAAAGAACTCTGGTGGACATTTTAGAGTTCCCAAACATAAATTTTTCCAGTGAAGCTATCCGTCACAGCATTTTTTCAAAAGAATAAATGTTAAATGCCACGATACAGGAAATAAACATTGCCGTTTGCTGTTCCAAATCAACCTCCGAAAACATCCCCCCCCCCTCCTTCTTTTGTTTTTCCAAATTATTCAGGCTTAAAACTAATTTTCTTAAGTAATTGAAACGGGATTGTGAATCACTAATAAAAGTATATCCGGAACGACTTCTACAGGATATTCTCTCAAGTCTGCAAATCGAATTCGAGTAAGTTACTCTAAGTACGTATAAATGTGTGTATCAGAAAAGAAGTTGCATTAATTAAGGAGGTGCAGTCAGTGCCTTCGCTCTTAAGTCGCAACATTCCAAAGTGATTGGGTCCCCACCTTAGACTTTTAATCAACGCTTGAGAAGAACTTTTTCAGAAGTCTACTTTTCAAGCAAACTTCAAACTAATTAGTGTGAAAGAAGTTTCGCGTGAGACTGAACGCAGATTTTTACGGATAAATTTAATTCTAATAAATGTAGTGCTTTAAGTCATACATTAAAGGCGTGGAAGTTTAATATCAAAGTAAGTTAATGCTCTTGTGGGGTTAGTTTATTTTTTAAAAAAGCTGCTTGTTTTCCTTACATCAAAATTGAAATATACAGCCTGATTCAGGTTACTCAAAGACGAATCAGAATCACATTATAATGAATTCTCGAGAAGTAAAATTCAGAGTTGAAAGCAAGTCCTGTTTCTTAGGCTAACAGAGGTAGGACCTTATTATACAAGAGTAACCGATTAGGTCTACTGAAAAGTTCTGCCCATTTCTGTGAAGAAACTAATACATTTTTTTTCATACATTTACTAATATATTTTGTATAACATAGTTTTGTCGTTTCATATTACCCCTTGTCACTGTGACTGAACTTAGAGAAAAATACCTTGTCTTTAGAGGCGAAGAATAGTTCTTGGCTGATATCTGCTTCAGTTATGTATTGTCTTGCGTTCAAACATTTTGCACTAACATGAAAATAAGTAGTGATAATTGGAGGTTTGCTAGGTCTGAGGAGTATGGTACATGCGATCAGGATTGTTTAGATTAGCTAAGCAATTTTCTGACGAATCGCCAAAGCAGCGTGAGCTATGGCCTTATACTGAATCAGTATTGTGTATTTCCTACTGAATACCATCGGCTTTTTTTCTTTGAGTGGTGTATGCAGTGGCGGCCCGTGGTCAAAACTGTTAGTGCAGCCGGAAGCATATGAGCCCCCCCCCCCCCTTTCCTCCGGACAGGATTGGAAAATCTTTGTTACTGAATTCGAAAGCTGGCGAATTAAGCCCTCACCGAGGAAAAAAAAAAGAAATTACATAAAAAATGTAAGAGATCCTATTTTACTTCCATAAAATGGACATAAATTTCAACCCGCCGCTCTTATCCTCAAAATTGCATTAATTCGTGTCTGATTCGAAGTTTCCTTAGAATTTTCTTTTGTAACGATAACTTGAGACGAAAAGAAAAAAAAGAAAACTTACTTATTTTTTATAAGTCAAATCAATCCTCCTTTCTTTTAAACTTGCGAATCGGTCAGTGATGCTCTCATAAAAAGGCGTTGTTTTAATTCAGATATCCATAATTTTGAAAGCTCTTTAAAATTTCCCATGTTTAAAGAATTTTCTCGCTCGCCATGTCCTCTAAATGCTTCTTGCTTACTTAAAAACAATACTGCTTTGATGGGTAATTGTCCATTCATAAGCGTCTATTCAGGCTTACCTTCTTGATAAATTCAGCTGATAAATTCAGCAATAAGTCGAGAGTTTTCCAAACATATATTCTCCTTACCACCTCCCTCACTCCTCGTCCGAGCCAATCAGTTAGTCGAGTTCTCAAGTTCAGCCGCCGTTAAAAATTCTTCCATCGGCTATATCAGCTGCATACTCCCAATGCCGGAGAGGCTACTTACGTAGCCGTTGTCATGACAACGGTGCTGCCAATTTTCTTTTCAGCGCTCTGGGCTGAACCAAAGATTTTCCCAATTGAATTGCGGGAAGATTAAAGTGCTTTTTTTCTGAATGAGCGATCCGGCCACAATACGTTTTTTTTTTTTTGTTTCGTTTTTTTCGGAGATTTTTTTAATTTACCGTAGGAATTCCACAATTCTAATCTGAATTTAGGAAAATTAGTAGAATAAATTATTTTAAAGTATGTGCTGATAATTTCAAGTGCAGCCCGGCTGTACTTGCTGTATCCCACGAGCCGCCACTGGCTGTATGTGGATCAAATCAGAGAGTTGCTGTCAGAAAATGTACGACTGAAACAAAACACGCAAGGTTAAACAGGACTGCGATGTTTAATATGAAGATCATTGTACTGCACCACGGTAAAGCTACTAGAGCACATGTTGCTTTGAATTCTGCACCATCATTTATTTCTCATCATGACATTTGGTGCAAGTGTGCATGAAAATGTATACAAAAGATAGACAAGAGAAAAGATAAATCAAGTATGCTGATCTTCTTCAGTTATATTTTTTTATCTAAGTGATCTATTATAGATTCTGTTGTAAAAATTGAGAGAAAACAAGACGACTTGCGGAACTTTATGAGAGAAAAATCAATTTTTAATTTCCAACTAGAAACTGAATGTTTCACCATTCATCAAGGAAACATTACTGTCAAGTTATACTCGACAAAGATGGTTGGGTCCCATAGTGGCCCATTCCGTTGAAGCTCGGTTATCACGAGTCGAGAACATCGAAAATGGAGCAGCGACGACGTTCTTTAGCACTTGAGAGGGTGACAATATCTCTCTCCCTGACAGCTGTGTGGCCGTGTATGCTAAAGGTAGCTAGAACACATAAAATGTGTCGTGGCTGTAAGACCCTTAATGTTAAAATGATACTTCTAGGGGTGCCAATGCCGGTGCTAGTCTTTCATCCGGAATTGATTCAAAATTAGGAGACCCCCAGCTATGTTTCTCCTACTGGGGCTCAATAAAATCGAAGCTGCTCAATTTCACTCATCGCCGTTCTAGATGGAGGATCTGTTTCCGCTAAAGCAGTTAATCAGAGTGTATTAGAATCAACAACAAAGATGGGACTGATTATTTTGGACATTTCAGATTATAATGTTAGATAAAATGAATTTTAAAAATGCACTCAAAAAAATCTTAGTTACATAACAAGCACTATAGTTATACATAACTATCACTAGTCTCTGCCATTTTTCATAATGTTTTTAAAAGTTATATATTTTTATGCATTTGAATTTTCAAATGAATGCCCAATTTCTTCATGATAACGGGAATAGATGAATACCTTTCTTTCTTACTTGTTTACAAAACTAACATTTAATAATGGACACAAAATTGGAATATTTAAAGGATGCTGAAATGTTTCTTCACATTATTTTTCAAGTTTCAAACTTTTTCCAACAGAAAAATATTTGTGAAAAGTTTTTCATGTAAAACGTCTTAATGCCTCTCCTAATTTTTCAAAGTGCATCGTCTCCGCGAGTAAAACTCATGAAGTGACCTACTTTAGTAGTTTGTCAATAAAGAATACGCGGATAAACAGCTTGTATATCTTCCGCGTACGTGCACTCGTGAGCACACGAACACCTGATATCGATATAGGCGAGCAGAGCTTATTGTCATATATGACGCAAGTAATACGTCACTACCCTTCCCTCTTTTTACATAACGTGGGCGGAAGGAGTTATCTCTTGCGAAATTGTCAGCCTGTACCTTTCGACTAAAGCATTGTGTGAGAGCTTTTGATAAAGCTTGTCTGAAGGGATAAATTTGAAAAAAAAAATATGCATGCAATGAAATTATAGCGGTATTTTGAAAGCGTAAAATTGAAAGGATTCAGAATTATATTTTCCTTTTATCTAAAAAAAATTATCTTTTTTTATGATATATTGAAGTGTAGGAAACTGACATTGTTTTGTAATAGGTAATATTTTTGTTCTCACATTACTTATACGGAAGAAAATCTTGATTATTCTCAAGCACTAGCTGAAGTACCCGTTCTTCGCACGAAAATTTAAATTATTAAAACAGCTAATACGAATTAAATATACATCTGCTTATCTCAGCAAACTTTTGACTGGCAATTAATTTATATCTTCTCATCTAGCTCATATTTCATGTTTGCGAAGTTATCTCGATCATGATGCAAATTTTTCAGTCAAAGTTTGTTAGCATAAACTTCCTAATACATTTTTAAGCGCATACCGTAGAAACAAAGGCAAAGAATAATTAATTTCATGTCAAGGTTTAGCATTACCATTTAGTTATCATACCAACAGTATCCATTGTTAATACTCAAGTTGTTTAACTATACAAACAAAAATTGAAGTAATTTTTAAAGTTCCTGAGATTTGGTTAATAGAAATGTATCAACATACAACAAATAAAACATTAAATTTTAAAAACACTGATTTTAGCCTATTGTATCAATTTGGCATTTTCTTCCCTTAGCATATGTGACACCTTTTTTCCGCATTACCCGCACTTGCACATGCGCACTATGAGCTTTCCCCTAACCAGATGCAGCGCGATCTGGTACTGTTAAGGATAGGTACTGTCAACAAAATCCGCGACGTTTTGGAAGTTTTCGACTTATAAAAGGACGTACAACGTTCACTTTAATCCATGCGTGGATCCATACTTAAGAATGGGAAGTTCGTAAGAGAAATTTAATCTAAAAAAATCCGACAAAACAGAACTCTGATTAACGCAAAGATGTAACGCAAGTGCAAATGTGCGGCTGTATTTTAAGATTTGAAAATGAAAAAATCAATTTTCTGGTAACAAAATAATTCTTTTTCACATTAATGAAAATTACCCTCAATGCATTGAATTTTCGTTCACTTAAAATAATAATTATTTTCATGTTCTATTTTTAACATGAAGGTTTCCAGACTGTTGCCACTTAATTTTTTTATTCAGTAATGCAATGAAACTGGTGACTTTCAATTCTAGAGCTCTTAAACTCGGAAAATTGGAATAGACGAACATGAAAAAAAAAAACGGATTTCCAATTTCCCACGATAAATTCCCGTAAAAGCACTTATAAAGAAGATCTACGCGTTTTCAATGTATTCGTATCCTCGAAATTGCATGTTCTTCTGAAATGGTGTGGAATTGCAATGTGTTCGGTTAAAGTTTCTGTAATCGAAAGATTTTCTTTATTTCATGGAAGAACCCCTCTTCTATTTATGCTCCATGCAGAGGAAATCATTTCATTTGTGAAAAAAAGTTAATATGGGTAATCTCAGGTAGCTATTTCCGACGAATTGGAATTTCTCTTCAAAGGCCAAAAGGATTGAATTTCCAAAACTGGACTTAGATTGGTCATGTGACGCGAATTTGGTGTGATACCGCCCAATCCTAATGTTAACCAATGAGAATTAAAGTACCATAAGTTATGTACCAATTTTAACGACAATTTTGCACGCAACAAGAAGCAGATTTCAGCTGTTTCTCATACAGCTTAAATTAAAACTCAGAATAGCAAATTAATTGACAAATATGTAACAGATTACACTATTATGGCGGTGATAAAAAGAAATACCTAAGTGAAATTATTTTTGAATTTTTGCTATCTGTTATACATAAATATATGATAATGTTTGTAAAGTGTTTTATAATTGACATTTTTGCCATGAATTATCTTTTTTTGTTTTAATAAAAGTTTTGATAATAATACATAAGATTGAAACGAGAGTCACAATGTTGATCTTATGGAAATTTAGAAAGAAATATCTATTTTCTCGCACTTGGAAGATAGTGGCACATTAGCGATCATTGCATGTAGGTAGTCCGATTTAAATTTGTGGTACCAAGTTTTTTATTAGTTTTAAAAGAAACAACAAAGTTAGCACAGAAATTGCCTCCCAAATACATTAATATTTATGATACTGAACGAAATGAAGTCCACATACAATAATCTGGTGAGCCTTTGTTCGTTTAAATAAACAGGAAAAACTACGTAGACATACCCAATTCCAAGGACATCAGGAACTAAAATGAGTAACGAAAATGTGACGTCACGGTATTTATACCATGCCAGAAGTACTGAATTAGTGGTGCCATCTAAAGAGTAAAAAGAAAACCAAAAGGAACTATTTTATTAAAGTAAATGAAACACTACAAATAAAAATTATCCAGTTTATTCAATCTAAAATATTTTCGACTCACTTTATCTAAGCATATTTTGTTTGAAAGAGATAAAATACAGCAGTAATACTAAGGTTAGCGATTTCTAGCCAAATATTTCAGATATTGCCAAACTGGATTCAATTTGAATGATTTGTTTCTGACACTTAATTAGGCAATATTTTGCCAAAAGCCGACAAGATTGAGATAGTTTCCGAGATTTTGGGGATAGCCAAAGTAGTCATTGACCACAGACTTTCAATGAATTGAATATATCCATACACCTTAATGTAATTAAAGTCATTTGTTTGACCCAGTAAATAAATTACCCATTCGATTACAATAAAAAAAAGAGATGCATAGTTAGATGTTACAATAGTTCTAAATACAAAATTTCAACATTATATAATTAAAAGTTTTAGAGTTATGTGAAATACGAAATTATTTTTACAAATGGCGAGTTGTTGGGCATGTACCAAAAAATGACTGACTGCAGATGTAATATATTGAGGATATTCGTAGACATTAATGTATCGAAATTCTTTTGGGTGGTCCTGTAAATAAACTTTCCAGTAGATTTTAACCAAAAATCGAGCTGCACAACTAGATATTGCAACAATCTTATATATAAAAGTTCAACATTCTACGACTATGACTAAGTGATTTTTGAGATATAAGAGTTAAATGCATGCACACGTAAACCAAAAGTCTCCAGGCTTGGCAACTTTTGGTGTAATTTTTGAGGGGAGCACGGGCCCGTGTTCGGACCGTTACCTAATTATATGGTAGAACAGTATTGAGCTTGAAACGGATGAATGTTCCTAAAGCGTCTGAAAATTTTCGCTATCACATTACTTCCTTACACTCCGTACAAGGAAGTAAAAAGGAAATACTACAGAAGTCATTATTTGAACTAATAAAGAATTTTTTATGTATGAAAAGTCTTCTAAAAGCCTTGTTCAAAATTAGTAGAGTAGTTTTGGATAATATGAAGAAATCTATATTCTATTATTTCGAAAATATATTAATATTTTATAAAAAAGTAAAATAAAAAAATTAAATGGCGTATTTTCTAATGCAGATTTTTTTTTCTCTTTTACAGTATGTTTTATTGTGTGTCTTATTCATCTTCATATATTCAATTTAAACATTATTAAAAACATAGTTAAATCATTTTATTTAAAAAAGAAGCTTATTGAGAAGAATTTCTTAATTTTTCATAAGAAAGTTAATTATTCTATTATGTTTTTATTAGTTCATATTTCTGCTTCATTAGAAAAGGCTTTATTGAATCTCACATACAGGAAATTTATAAGTGTATGCAATTCCAGTGAAACTCTCTAATTAAATTTATTTATTAAAGAAAGCAATGAAATAAAGGGAAATTGAATTTTCATAACTTTTCCCCAAATCCTTTTTGGATTAAAGTCTTAATGAACTTAGAGCTGTTGTACTGCAGCAGGCTGTAAGACCTTTATTCTGCGAATTGGAATTTTAATTTGTAACGCTTGTTATTTAATATTTTATTAAAGGTCCTAATTTTTAATTGGTTTAAAATAGACACCATAAAAAATTCTCAAGTCTATTAAAAAACAGCATGATTTTTACGGATGATGAATGTTCATCTAAGGAGACATGGGAATCATAGAGTCGGCAAAAATGTAGTAAAAATTTACGGTAACTATGTAAAATGAAATAATTGTGAATCATAGAATAAGGCAACTATTTCCTGGCAGAAAAATAAATCGCTCATAAAATTGAAATATCAAAGCTTTTGTTTAAAATGATAGTAAATACCAAATTCTAAACATTCTGCGAAGCAAAAAATATTTCATTATCATTACAAATCTTTTAAATGCTTATTCTTTCAGGCTGATGTTCAGATTTATTTCTTTAATGAATAATTTTATATAAGGATATTGAATGTATCAGATTTTCGTACATTGAAATTATGTGACAGCTCTAATCTTTCAGTGCTTATAAGCAAAGATTCAGAGTTGTATTTTCGATATTTTGAAAGGTATTTAGGTGTTCGATAGAAAATATTCATCATGAAAGCCGTTAATACTTACGGTACTGCAATGTTGATGGGTTTGGATTTCTTGTCTTCAGTTACGGAATAAATTTGATGCCTTCTTGGGAATGCAAAATTTCCTTGAATTTCACCCGTTGAAAAAAAAAAAAAAACTTTTATTAAATGACTTTGTTATTGCAATATCACTTCCCATAAGCGGCACCATACACGTAATGTATATTGACCAATTCTCAGTTAGTAAACCGATTCATCCATTGCCGCACAGCCAGCTGCGTCAAAAAATGGTCTCTAGATCTGTGGCACGCGATGAACGTTTCGATCGTCCGCCATCTTGCTGGTAGTTAAGTCGAGCGATGGCAACGGCTGCCCTTTTTTCAGCATTGGGAAAGGGTTGCCTCAAAAGGTTAACCAAGTTTCATGAACAATGGGCTCTCCTCAGACAATTTCATCAATGTAACGAAAACAAAAATTCTGAATTAACAATTTTTTATCAAGTGTAGTCTGTGAAAGGTGCATTAGTTTTTGGAAAACCGTTTTCGAAAAGTTCGCTATTATTTGATTTTTATCTATTCTAAAGTTATTATTAATAGGTACATGAAGACAACGTTTCCGATCCCACATCGCAATATGATTCTGAACCGTCTTAGTGTACATTATCCCTCCTAGAAGTTTGTTTCTCTAATTTTGGAATTCCGAGTATATACTGTATACAGGGCGATTCAAACTAACTCTGACAAACTTCAGATAGGAGTAGGTTACCCAAAGAAAATTAGAATCGCAGAGCAATGCTAATGACGTCGTGTTCATGCACCTACTAATAATCATTTTGGAAAAGTGTTGAAGAACTTGTATACAGGGTGGCCATAATTAAACTGCAAGTGTTCAAGGGGTGCTGGAGAGAAAACTACCAGGAATATTTCAGTGAAACTTGGTATCTACACGTTTCAGAACATGCGCAAGCCAAATATGCAATAAAAAAATCGCCATTTTTCACCTAATAGATGGTGCTATATCATGTTTCAATGCTTTTAGACGTCATATACGCAAATTTTAAGCCCATCGAACAGTGTAAAAACAAGACCACATTGAGTAATGGTTAATCGTGACTCTGAATAAGAAGGAAAGTGCATTGTTAGTGAAGATATTCTATCAGTTGGGTAGCAATTATTCAGCTACTCTGAAAGAATACCATCGTATGAAACGATTAAGAAGAGGTCCAATGAGAGTCAAAGAATAAATAATGGTTTTTCCAAAGCGTTTTTATGAATTGTTAAATTTGTGATGTTAATTTACGTCAATTTTTGATTACATGTTACTGTAAAAATTTAATTACTGAAGCGAATTATATAGAATTTTGATAAACTGTAAATGATGTTTTATATTGTTTATATGCCTCTTAGAATGTCACTATGCTCTGTCTATCGGTTTTAGAAGTTGTATATGCCACCGGTGAGCTTTGAAATACGGTACAGCGCCATCTATCGGGTGAAAATGACGATTTTTTTATTTTGCATATTCGGCTTGCGCATGTTCTGAAACGTGTAGATACCAAATTTCACTGGAATATTATCGGTAGTTTTCTCTCCAGCACCCCTTGAACACTTGCAGTTTAATTATTGGCCACCCTGTATTTAAAAAAATGTACTGTTAATGACGATTTTTTTATTGCATATTCTCGGTAGTTTTCTCTCCAGCACCCCATGGACACTTGCAATTTAATTATGGCCACCCTGTATTTTCCGACTAAGGTTCCTGAAGAACTATTTAACTTTTCGCAGAAAGCATTTGACTAAAATTAGTTGTTTTGAAGTTCATTTTAATTTGATGTGTGAAACTATCGAACACAAACTCCCTGTTTATCTCTCTATATAAAGGAAGATGTCCTGACTGACTGACTGACTGATGATCATCGTCCAGCCAAATCTACCGGATATACAGAGGTGAAATTTTAGGATCTCATAGCTTTTGTGCCCAAAGGGTCATTTAAGAAGCGATGTTTACAAATTCGAACGCGGACGGGGTGGCGGCTCAAAACGTTCTTTTCACGTTTCTCTTCATATCTCGAGGCCTTGATAGCCTTGAAATTCTAGCTTTAAAATGTAATTCATACAAATACCTAAATTGCAGAGGTAGAAAAATATAACCGAAAAATTCTTGCTTTAAAACAACGTTTTTCAACTTGTGGGGCGCGACTCCAAAGTAGGGCGCAGAGTGTTTGCAGAGGGGGCGCGAGAAAAAGCAAAGAGCAAGTAGTTATGCATGTTTTCAAATAAAGCATCTTATTTATTCCCTTTTTTACTCAAAAATATATCTATTTTCGCTTAAAATGTTCATTTAAGCTGTACTGATAATATTATTTTATAGAAAATTTGATTCACTGTTAAGATTAAAAAACTGAATGTATGCTGAAAGATGTGAGGGGGGTAGGGGCGCCACCGTAAGTTCGCCTTTGTTGGGGGGGAGCGACGTTAAAAGGTTGAGAGCCGCTGGTCTAATAATTAAGCTAAATAATATATTCGTGTTAATAAATGTTTCAGAAATAAAAAAGATTATATG
The DNA here is from genome assembly GCA_038373885.1 of Cheiracanthium punctorium. Taxonomy (NCBI): domain Eukaryota; kingdom Metazoa; phylum Arthropoda; class Arachnida; order Araneae; family Cheiracanthiidae; genus Cheiracanthium; species Cheiracanthium punctorium. The sequence goes on from JAWZYV010012893.1 coordinate 213,462, forward strand.
ATCTGAAATCCAAATACATTTTATTAATATAAACCATTCGTTGGAACTGTAGATTAACTGTTAAATTTTTAAACCCTTATACATTTAAAATCTTAAAAATACATTTTTTTTTGTGTGTGTATGCGTAAAATGAGTTTATGCATTATGTGATGAAATGCCTGGACACATAAATTTACACTTTTTTTGGAGGGGGGGGGGCGTTAAAGCAATAGCTAAAAGATATAAAGATAACATGCATTTGTATTAATTCATTATTCCCAGTGAAGTTTCTGTGTTTTACAGATTCAAGAGATCAGCAAAGATACTTTTTCCTTCGCGTAGACAATAGAAGAAAATCTCTAGAATATTGAAATATTTCTTGCATTACAACGATAAGCATGCAATTCAGTTTAAGGGATAAATATGACTCTGTAATATACTAGTTGATTTAAAAGCTTTAGGCAGACAAATTTTATCCTTGGTCCATCCAAATTTTCTATACCTAACGAACGTATGAGTTATTTTTAAATATTAGTCATGGAGTTTTTTTACAAAATAAAGTCAACTTAATAAGATTTCTGATAATAACTGCCTAGTTAGGTAAGCAAAATGAAGATGTGCTTTGATAATTAATTTTTTTATACATCATGCATCATAGTGTTTATGAGTTAGCGGCGAGTATCATTACATACAATCTAGTCACTTATCGAACTCCTGTTTTCTTTCCCCTTCCCGTTATTTTATTTACAAAATGTGTTATAGATCAATTCGTAGATTTTAAGTGATGAAAGAGAATATCTAATCTTCAGACAGTTACGCAACTACAAGAATAATTTGAATGAAGATTTCAAAACAAACTTTACGCAATGATTTTCAATACGTGTGTTTTAAATTTAATTTGCTATTTAATGAAAGGATCCACTTTCGTTCGTGCGGAAAGATTATAAAGGCTCTTTGGAAAATTACATATTGCTATTTTTCGGGCGAGTAATAAAAAGTGAAAAGACGGCTTGAGAATTACAGAGGATTTTTATGACTATGTTTTCATTATCTCATGTGAATTAAATTTTCACTGTATTTAAAATACGTCCATTTATTTTTATCAACTTAAAAAGCTTTGCGAAATGCTGCTAATGCGGAATTATTTCAGCAAAAGCACCGAAGAAACATTATGTAATTAAATGTTTAAGTTTTTTTTTTTTTTTTTTTTTTTTTTTTTTTTTTTTTACGAATGAAATGCTTACTATCTTTGCGTTTCAAAAGATTGTATTAGGATTCGGTTTTTCTTTGAGGACCTTTTTGAACACTAGCGGTAGCCAAGTTCATTTTTCAGTTGCGTTAAATGCACCAACAGAGATATCAAAAACGCTTTCTTTTTTAAAATGAAGCACGTTTTTCCTCAAATTGTTTGAAATATTTTAATGCTGTATTGATCATAATCGAATGTCATTATTGTATGAGTGTTTCAATATTAGAAATCTGCTGTGACAAACAACTGAAAAATATTAAATCCTTTTTAAAACACTAAGAAAACTAACTTGAACACTAAATCAATTGTATTTGTGTTTCATTAAGGACACCGGAAACTATTTTATTTTCAGCATCAATTTTTAACACTTTCTAAAAAAGCTGAAAAATGTGCATGACTTCGGTTCGTCAGTCTGTCCGTCCGGATTCTAACTGCTGTAAATTTGCTCCAATTAGAACGAAATTTACCAATGTTATTTCTATGCAATGTACCACGTACCCTATTGATTGCAGTGTATGTAGTATTCATGGGCAGTCATTTTTTAAAGCGTATTTCAGAGATATATTTGGCTATTTCAAACAGCAAACTTCTTAGATGCCAAAAAAATTGCAAAATAAAACTCTCCTCCGTAAACGGTGAATGTAGCATTTAAAGTTCTTTTACAGAAACACTGAAAAGCATTCCAATACATTTCGGTGCACTTTCCCCGTGTACGGTCCAATTCCTTTTCATTGGCGGAAGGCTCCGTGTTAACCCGAGCTGAAATTGCTAGTAGGGTTATTAATGATATTCAGCTGTTCTGAAGTTATCCCAAAACTTTCGTCAAGTTTGACGATGATGCATCGTCCAGTTTTGCATAAGAAAGACTGTCGTTTTGGAAAGTGTTTTATAACCGACGTACTTTGCATGGTGTATCTCTCTTATTTACATTAGAGTCAAACAAATAAAATTTCAACAAGTTTTTAGTTTCAGACAAGCTAAGCTAAAACGTAGGATTCATATTTGTTACATTTGAAATTAATAAATACACTAACATTTTTTTTTTCCTTTCGGGAAAGATGATCACGCTCTTCCCTTTATTACGTCTAACCTTGATGGATAACGATATTCAAAATATTCTGATTTAATTTTTAAGTATTCATTTGTGTTTTGTTTTATAGCAAGAATTTTATGGATATCTCTTTTTTCATCTGAGATCAAGCGGGATATGTGAAAAGAATGTTTTCACCCTCTACCCCCCCGATAGATTAGGAATTTCCGAGAAAGCTGTATACTCTAGTATCCGTGTTGAAAAAACATACTTACTATATGTTAAATTTCGAAGTAATATCTGTAGTAGTGTTGGCCAGGCGAAATATTGACATACCAAAAAACGACATTACTTTACGGTGTCCCTAATTATTTTATAAATAAGTCACCAAATTCACTTAGCATGATTTTTCAAATCTTAAATCTAAGGATATAGGAGAACCTTTCTATTTCACAATGTCAGCTTTTGTTTAATTAATTCTTAATGTTTTCCTTTAGACCTACATGTTTAAACCTACAGAATAATCAGTGTAGTAGAAATTTAGAGAAGATAATTTACAAGTTCTTCATTCGTAAGTGTAATTTCGTTGTTTTTAATCAAACTAACATGCCGTAGTAAAATATGTAATATGCAAAATTCTTTGTTATATTCACTAGATATACATCCCATGTACACCCTCTCAAACAAGTATGCATAAGCGAAATCTCCTATATTGGTTTGATAATAATTAATTAGTTTTTGAAAAACACACAACTCAACAGAAATATGAAAAATTGTTAATTATGCATAACCGTACTCTATGAATAATTTTTAATATACGAAACCATCGTAGGAAGTTTGACTTTTACTCGAATAATTTTTTGAAGTTTTTGCAATATTTTTTAAACCATCGTACGCTATATTACATCGCTGTAGGTTTCATTGAAGATTATTTAAAAGATACAGTTAAAAGATTCGAAAACAACATTCCAAGTCAGAATGTTTTAATTAAAAAATCTGGAGTGACTCCACTCGACTTTCCGAACACTTACGATTAAGATCATTACCAAGCATTTAAATAAATTTTAATCGATGAATAATTCAAACATATATACCATATTGAAGATCGATCGAATGTACCGTTTAAACGCTAGCGCACTTTCAAGAATTTCTCCCCATAGGCCATAATGTAAAAGAAATCTTTGTCGTAGCCCTGTAGAAAAACTATAAGTCCTATAAACATCAAAATCAATACCGGTCTTACAATGGTGGTTTATAACATGTATACCCAATTTGAGCTCAATCGAATGTACCGTTTAAACGCTAGCGCACTTTCAAGAATTTCTCCCCATAGGCCATAATGTAAAAGAAATCTTTATTTTATCCCTGTAGAAAAACTGTAAGTCCTATACACATCAAAATCAATACAGGTCTTGCGACGGTCGTTTATAACATGTATACCCAATTTGAGCTCAATCGAATGTATCGTTTAAACGCTAGTGCACTTTCCAGAATTTTCCTCCATAGGCCATAATGTAAAAGAAATCTTTGTCGTAGCCCTGTAGAAAAACTGTAAGTCCTATACACACCAAAATCAATACCGGTCTTGCGACGGTGGTTTATAACATATATACCCAATTTGAGCTCAATCGCATGCCCTGTTCAGGAGCTATCGTGTTCACTCACATACACACAAACACACATACACACACATACACATACACACATACATACATCTCGTAAAAATAGCATAAATGAATTCAGAAGACCTCAAAACGTGTAAATACACCAAAATCTCGAATTCGAATTTTTTCATGATTACAATACTTTCCTTACATGGTACATGTTCGGAAAGTAAAAATAACTTATAAACTGCACAAATTAGTAGAAGGGATTTCTTTTCATTTCTCTTCCAGATGTTCGAAATGCTTGTTTGCACGTTTCGCCTTCGTCCATCCTATTACACCGAGTATCTTCTAGTTGAGTGCAAAATGTAAACTCTAACAAGACAATTTATCACAAAACATAGAACTTTGAATGAAGAATAAAAGGCGTTGTCTGCATGTCAATACTAAATGAATTTGTCCGTCTCGTCCAATGACAAGCAGACTTCCATCTCGACATGTACTCCACCCTCTTACCTCTAGCTTTAAAGCGGTTATTTCTTAGGACTAACCATATTGCTATGCATGGGGAAAATAATGAGTGTTTGTCGCGACGATTTTTTTTTTTTCGACAGATCTTTGTGGAGATTTAAGAAAGCTGTTCAAAAAGTTGAGCTTTGTGAAATGCGCAAAATAACGTAAACGATCGCTCCATGAACACGTATGAACAGTGAGCTATCTGTTAAGAAAAAGCGAAGGAAAATGGCGTGCTTCCATTAGTGGCATTAAACAGTGTGTTCTGTCTTCCGTGAACTTGTTTCAGAAAATGCAAAAAATTGTCGATAATATTTGAAAAATATTGAGCTATAAATGTTCAGCTCGTATCTAGCTTACAATAAAATATACACTGGTGCATTAAAGTAAATGCAAATTCTCCGGAACTGCTGTTAAAGCAATTAAAATAAATAATTTTACTGAATCGTAAGAGTAAAAATAAATCTGTAAGTACGTTTAAAGCGATTCAAAGCTATTCTTTCTATTTTGATTAATGAGACATTTATCCCTATTATATAACAGCTTTTCTCGATTTTTTCCAATATTTTTGCTTTGTATTTACTGCTACTGCTTGTAGCTTGTTATTAGTAAAAACAATCGGTACAGGTCAGTAAATGAATATTAAGGTTAAAAAGAATTTTTGAATCTCTCTATATCTACATATCGAGCGATGTTTTACTATTAAGTGCATATCTAATACAAAAGTATTTATTTGTAATTGTTAAAACGTTGATTTTTGTTCAAAACCCTCTTTTTCTATCTCACTTAAAAATGTTCCATTTTCACGTGTGCCAGTTCTCATTTTCTATCTCTACCAAAGAAGCACCGGGTCCTCCTTCGGTCTGAAATAAAGCAAACTTTAATAACGCAATTTGTCGGAAAATATAAAACTTTAACTGATAAAGTAAAAGGCGTTGTCCATGTGTCAATACTAAATGAATTTGTCCGTCGATTGCATTGACAGGCGCACTTCTGGCTTGACATATACCCCACCCTGTTATCTATCTCTAGTTTTAAAGAGGTATTCTTTAGAAGTTATCTGAATCCTTAGAACTAAACAAGAAAGGAAATTTTGTCGCAAATATTGTTTCTAGACATTTTTATCAATACGTGTTACTAGAGGCTTTTTTTCCCAAACTGCGTGAAGCATTGAATTTTGCTAAGTGAAGCGAAGCAACATAAACGGAATATCTATAACATAGGTATTTCAGAAGTATTTGTACGTAAAAATGAAGTGACGAATGACGTATTTCCGTTATCAACATTATAAGAAGTGTCCGTTCTACTTGTACAAAATCATGGGAATAAGTTTCAAAAGTTCAATAAATATATGGAATAACTAAAAAATAAATGTTTGACTTTCCAATGAAATAAATCAATTTTCTTGAAGTTGTAAGTTACATAATATTAATTTAATTGTTTGAAACTGTAAAGTAGTCACATATAATAAACTGTAATTGGCTTAAACAATAAGGAAATCGACAATTAAATAAGTGGAATGGGTATCTGGATTTCTCTAATTTCGTACATTGAAATTTAAAACGGAATAGCATGGAAATATCTCTATTTAATTGAGAATTTGTCAGCTTACATAGACTCTAATACTCATTTCTTAGTAAAAGATACTTATGTAAATCCCCACATCGAGTGCGCGTTTGTATTTGTTAATTTTGATTCTATACATAATTTAAAAAGAGTTTGTTTGTCCAACAAAAAATTTAGTTGATGCTATTTTAATTGAATAATTTTGTTGGATCAACAAAACATTTTGTTTTATTAGATCCATATTTTGTTCCATCAACGAAATACCAAGGAAATTTTATTACTTCATCAAATCTCTTCTGTTAAAATATTTCGAATTCAATAAACAAACCATTTTATGAGCGTATGCTTCTTGAGATATAGAAATTGAAGAGGATACTAATTCATTTTCAATTTCCTTTGCTGTGACTTTGTGTTGTATTTATTACAAAAATGTACAAATTAGAACATGTGCAGGTATAATTAAGTTGCTAAATAAATAAATAAATTATTTAAATAGCTGCTTTTTGAGTTATACATAACTTTTTTCTGTCTCACGCAATAGCTTTAATGGTTTTCTTACCTTCTCTAAACTTAGAATTTCTCCTCCTTGACTGCAGAACTTTAATAGCGTAACTCGTCACATAGAACTCTGGATTATAAAATAAAAGGCGTTGTCCATATGTCAATACTAAATGAATTTTTGAGCCGGCTGCATTGACAAGTCCACTTCTGGTTTGACACGTACTCCACCCTGTTGGCTCCAGGTTTTAAGGAGTGTTTTTTTAGAATAATGTGAGAGCTGAACAATAAATGGATAGAACGTCGCGAATGTTGTTTTTCGACATTTTTATTGATACATGTTACTAGAGGTAGTTCTATTTTTTTTCTCGTAAGGAGTGTAAGAAATTGAGCTTTTTAAATGGTACAGAGCATGGTAAACGATCAATGAACAACACCTGTAACATTGCATTCAGGAGGTATTAGTTCAGTGAAATTAGATGAAATTGTCCTCCTTCCATCGTCGAAACTAAACAAGGTATCTGTTCAGTATGTTTGGAGAAACTTCTGTTAAGTAAGGATCTTCTTTTCTAGAAAAACCCGAGAACGAATGCACGAAAAAAATGTATTTGTTTTCTGATTCTAAGCACTTTTCTTTATTTTTAGATAATTATTGCTTTTTAAGCATTCTTTATGATAAAAAGCTCAATTCGTCACAAAACATAGAACCCCAGATGATAAAAGGCTCTTTCCATATGTCTGTAGTAAATGAATTTGTTTGCCGATTCCATTGACCAATGGCGTAAATTGGCTTGTAACATTGAAGGGGGGAGAAGGCAAAATATCTTAATTTTTTTGAAATGTTGGGCAATTGCTCCACCTTGCCCCTTATAAGTTACGCCTACGTCACTGGCAGGTCGGCTTCTGGTTTGACATATACTCCACTCTGTTGGCTCTAGTTTTATTCTTTAGAAGTTGCCCGAATGCTCTGAGAGCTGAACAAGAATTGGAATATTGTCCCAAATGTTGTTTTTCAAGATTTTTATCAATACCTGTTACTAGAGTTGGTTCTTTTTTTTTCTTGTAAAGAGCGTAAACAACTGAGCTTTGTGAAATGGAGCAAAACATCATAAACGGTCAATGAACAACTTCGTAGCTCTGCATTTAGGAGGTATTACTTAAGCAAAATAAGGTGAATATGTACACTTCTTCCATTATCGGAATTATATATATAGCATGTGTTCAATATGTACGACAAACCTTTATTTTAAGTAAGGAACATATTTTTAGAAAAATCCAAAGGCGAATTTCCAGAAACTTATTTATTTTCAGATTCATAATACTTCTCTTTATTTTTCCAGAAAATTACATTGTTTGTTTAAGCCTTTTTCTTATCAATTAAAGCAAAAGATTTTAAAAGGAATTTACTGCCAGACCCAATACCGATGAGTTTAGGATCGTTCTCACTAAACTTTCATTTCTGAAATGTCTGTGAACAAGGGCAACTCATATTGTGGAAGGTTCTAGCTATATCATGAAGGATCCAAAACTTCAACGATCAAGTCCCGATTATGGGAATCTGGGTTAGAACTTGTGTTATAATAAACCAACGAAATTCCTTTTGTCAACCTGTCGCATTTTTTTTCAACTTGGCCAGTATTGCACAGTAGGCTCGAACATTGGCATTTGTTCCTGATGGCTCTAAGCTGCAGGTTATTACTACGGGTACAAAATATATTACATGTTTTATCTGGGAACAAACTTTAAGTGAAGGATTCCCATTTAAAAGTTTTATTACTATTATATTAGTGTGTATAAAATTACTCTTTTTCAAATTTCAGTTGAATAAATGTGTATGAGTTGATATCTGATATTTGTTTTATTTGCTTTGAACAATACTACTGTTATTTACTTTACACAACTTACTTTATTTACTTTAAAAATGAACACAAACTGAATAATTTCAGCATAAAAATGTTTCACTGATGTTTGCTTTATAGTGGTTCCATAATTTTTACTACAGCTGTGTAAGTAAAAAAAAAAATTCTAATATTTTTATTTCATTAAGACAAAATTTATATAACTAGGATAGATTTAATAAGAGTAGCCATTACGATATTTTTTGTACTTGGAATTCATAAATATTGTTGCTGAAATGTCCTTTACACATACTTTCAGATTTCTTAGCTTTTCTGTTTCTCCCATCCCTCCAAGAAGTAAAAATTGAACAAATGGCCTGATATTGTGGTGCTGCGAGTAATAATTTGCTGTGATATGGTGATCATGTCGTTGATGTAAGATTTTTTATGAATCATCTAACACCAAACAAAAAGTATAGATTTTTTAAAAAGTAATTTACTAAACTGTTTCCTTTCATGGCAGCAAATGTTTAATGTTCGGAAAATCAATTTTGTGACTAATACCTCTTAAAACAGCTATTATCCCATTATTTCTCACTCCGTTTCTTGCCTAATGAAAATTTTCTAATATGAGAATCTTACATTGCTGTCGGCTATTGTAATATTTAGATGTACTTTTTAAGAGACTCTTTAAATCTTGGCAGCATTTTCCACTTATTGCCATCTCATAGAAGTCGATAATGTCCCTTTTTCCCTTGAGCATTTACTTTAGAAAGAAAATGTTTCATTAACTTGAGAGTGTTCTTCTTCTTTTTTCCATCTATAGTTTTTTTTTTTTTCAAAAAATAAAATAGACCAGGTGAATAAAACTGAAAACTACCGTCAGCAGAAATAAAATTTAATTTTCAGTTGGAATAAGAATTGGATGCGTTTTAATGATTAGATTTTAAATAGGAACACATCGCTCCTTCCTTTAATTTAAAAGTATCTCACCCGTAAAGCTTATAAATAGGTATTTAAATCGCCGTAATTGCTAATTTACGGCTGAAATGGAAAATGTGTTTGGAGACAAAATCAAAAATCACGATAGTATGGGTAGTACGGAAGAATAAAATTTATTGGTTACGATCGACAGCCTAGTCTGTTATTAAGGCTTACATTATTACAGAAGAATACATCGTTTTATCACTTTTCTGCATGTATATGGCAAGATTCTTTCAGTAATTATTTAAAAGGTATATTTTCATAAAATTCGGAAGTTATAGGAACCAAAGATTAGTATCAAGATAAAATAGCTATATACAAGGTGTCCAGCCTTAATGTGACCCGATAGCTAATACCCGAATCGTTCGGTTTAGATATGCACTTCCAATTTAAAAAATGTTTTTAAAAAGGTAAAGAATGTTTTTACGCGCTTTTCGAACCAAAAAACCAATTTAGAAAAAAATTACAAAAATTAAATTTTTATACGGTCTCCAGGTCCTCTCACTTATATTTAGGAAAAGATGCAGTACACAAAAACAAATTAAACACAAAAAGTTTCATTTTATTACGATAAAAACTGACCAAGTTATGCCTACATAAAGTTGAAGCATCTTAATTGCTCAGAAAAGGGGGTCGTATATAAATTGAATTTAGAGAACAGTAATTCGCTATCTACAGAAAGAGGAAAAAAAAAAAAAAAAAAAAAACATCATTAATATTAAAACATAAACATCATAGATTGACAATTTGTATTGCTGTATGGCAAACAATAAAAGTTAAATTAAGGAAATACAACTTGTACCGAAAAGTTTAAAACAGCTTGTTTTAACAAATAGCAGCAAAGGAATACAGGATTTGTCGTTCAAATTATAGCATAATGTGGAATGATGCGCCAATCTTAAATCAGGGTCTTTATTATATCAGAATGACCAAATTAATTTAAATAATGTTCAAAATGACTGCCTTCCGCAGAAATGCAGTACTGAACCCGCGTCAGAAACTCCGCCTGTAGCTTCTGCAACATAGTTGGTGTCACAGACCTGCCTGCCATGCTGATTCGATTGAGTAAATCGGATGTACTCGTGGATTCACGTTCGTACACGTTGCTTTTCAGGAAGCCCCAGAGAAAGAAATCCAGAGGACTTAGGTCGGGTGATCGCGGGGGCCACTCCTGTTGACCTCCGTAGCCGATTAGTCGAGTGTCAAATGTCTGCGCCAAAAATGTACATGGTTGCGCAGATTTGTGTGCGGGTGCACCATCATGCTGGTACCACATGCGTGACAAATCCCGTAAGGAAACTTCATCTTCTAAAAAATCGGCTAACGGTTCAGATAAAATTTTCGTGTATGATTCTGATGTTAAATGGCCATCGAAAAAAATTGGGCCAATTAAGGTGCTCTTCCATATTCCGCACTACACATTCACCGACCAACGCACTTGGTGACGATTCGGTCGTATTAGATGTGGATTTTCGAGGGACCAATAATGCGTATTCTGTGTATTAATAGTGTCTTGCCTCGAGAACTGGCATTCATCCGACCACAAAACTTCATTCAAAAAATCTGGATTTTCATCCAGTGTGTTTAACACGAAATTGCAAAAATCAAAACGACGCTTCTGGTCTCCAGGAATTAGTTCCTGCGCCAGGACTGGACGATAAGGATATGCACCTTACGTATGTAATATGTTCCACACCGTCGATTTTGAGTAGGAACAAGCCTTGCTAATATCCTGGACACTTCTTTCAGGATGAGCCAGGGCATATCCTAGAACATCCTCAGCGGGTATCCGCAAGCTTGAAGGTGTGGCACGAGACAAAGGAATACGTCTATGACAACTATCAGTTCTATACAAGCGTTGAGCAGCACGGGCAATTGTACAATAAGATGGATGTCTTCGACTGGGAAATTTAATGGCATAAAGTCTTGCCGCCTCTCTCTTATTTCGATTACACTGCCCATACAACAGTACTATTTCGCAGTATTCTTCTATACATCTCGTTCTCCCGTACTAGAATTCGTAATATCAGAATACGACTGTATGCAATTGTAAGCGACTACACAACAGATTTTTAACGTTCGCCATGATCAGTATCGCAGCAAATCAGTCTGAAGCCGCAGGCAAATAAGTCTATTTTTTTGGAACTGCTTTTGAAAAGTTTTCTTCGTCCAAAATATTTTATTTTATCTATGTTTTACACGTACACAGAATAAATTTTGTTTCTTAAGTACTCAATTATTGTAATATTAACGTAATGTATTTACTTTTAAATTTAAAAACGATTTACATAAGAGTGACGTGCAAGAGCGAAAGTTTCCTGGCAGAGTTCCAATTAATTTCACTTTGGAGACGGTCCCTTACTAGCTTCTTGAAATCGGCCGAGAAAATGGATGAAATGTATGATTTTCAAAGTTCCATAACTTGGTCAGTTTTTATCGTAATAAAATGAAACTTTTTGTGTTTACTTTGTTTTTGTGTACTGCATCTTTTCCTAAATATAAGTCATAGGACCTGGGGACCGTATAAAAATTTAATTTTTGTAATTTTTTTTAAATGGGTTTTTTGGTTCGAAAAGCACGTAAAAACATTCTTTACCTTTTTTAAAACATTTTTCAAATTGGAAGTGCATATCTAAACCGAACGGTTCGGGAATTAGCTATTGGGTCACATTAAGGCTGGAGACCCTGTATATGTGCATGTGTGGCGATTTCGCTACACTGGAATATTGATAAGGCTGTCGTTTGATTAAAACTTATTTTATTTACTTTTCAAAAGGCAAAAACATAAGTAAATACAAGACAGACGCCACCTGGGGCTAAACAACATGACTTATCAGCAGTTGAGCAGCAATACGAATGCGCAAATCTTCTCGGCAGGAGAAAACCGTACTCGCTTGTGTCAGAGCCACGTGATAATCTGAGAAGAATCATGGCGATTCCATTCGATGATTACACAGCAAAATAAATTATCTCCACCTTACACCGAAAATGCGACTTGGGTGGGGACAAGAAAACGCGCGGAAAACCTCGTGTAGTGAGAGAAAGCCAACTTAAAATCAAAGTAGGCATTTCACAACAGAAATTTGAATATATATATATATATATATATATATATATAATCAGGAAATATGTATTTCTATAATCTTAGAAAGAAATATTTTTGGAATTAGTTGATATGTTATGTTTCTAGTCGAGTTCTTTGAACATTAAAATTGAAAAATAACAAAAAACACGCTAAAAGAAATTTGTGTTAAAAAGATGAAATAATTAAAACTTTGTAAAATAAACACACATAACAGGTACTTATCAAACTCTACGTAAGTTTCGGCCGAAAAATTCTCATTCTTCTTCAACAGAAGATTGTATATCGAATTAATTATTTTTACCCGTTGATTTTATAACTATGAATGTAAACCGCCAGTCCCACAGAAAAAAAAAAATTGCTGCAAACGTAAGTTTTTCTCTTAAATTTAAAAAGAAAGCACGATAAGATTTTCGTTACTAATAATGAAATTTTGTATATCTCACCCAAGGTAATACACTACATTTTTACAGAGTAACAGATATATTTGCCTTCATTTCCAGTACCGAATAAAAAATATTTAAACCATCTTATTATTTTTCTTTCCTTTGGATCAAAGTGAGAACTAAAAATGAAATAAAATTCCTAAACTGTGGAACTGGCACAAAGTTATATCCCTAAGAAGGAGAGAGAAATATATAGATATATATATATTATACCGCAGATAATCCATAATTTCCTTTAAAAATTTTTTGTATAAAATTTCAGATTAAATAAAACTTAAAATTTCAGCACTTGCTTCTGGAGTAAAAACTTTTTTGACAGGCAGATTATCTGAAAGTTCTCAACTTTTTGAAAAGTGGCACTCTCTATTAAAAATAAAAATATGAGAATGAACGTAAAAACTTACCCCAGATCTGGGCATTAAATCGACGAAGTTTGAAGCTCAAAAAAAGAATTTTTCTTATCTTCTGGCTGGTAAGGCTTCAAAAAAATTAGAAGCATTAAAGAATTTTGAGTAACGAAATTAGAAATTATATCTAACACTTACAGATTTCTTGTTTCTTTAATAAAGACATGTCTGTTTGAAAAAAAAAAGAGAACATTTTGAAGGGGACTTCATAGAATGTGTCATAAGTCGTTAATACAGGTTTAAAATTTCTTTCTTGCATACTTTATAGGATAGCGTATTGGTATTGAAATATTATTTTGAAGCTTGGAAATTCTTAAATGACTCATTCCTCTTATTTTTGATATTTTGAGTGCTAAGAAATAAGATAATTGCAAGAAAAGTTTTATCGCATTTTAACGTGTAATCATATTTATGTAAGGAACTGACCTACAACACTAAGCAGTAATTTTTTACCCCTTTGCATATTCTATATGACTAAGCCATTTTAAATGATCTTTCATAAAGTAGAATGCCAATTCAGTAACTTGAAACCGCAGTGTATTTATTTTTTGTCACCAGGAAAGTTGAACTGGTCCGATGCCAATAAGCTTTCCTTGCAGTTGTGCTGTTATTCGTCGCTTACTCACGTAAGGGGAAAAGGAAAACAAAGGAACAATGCATACTTTCCTAGTATTATTCAACAGTTAAAAATTTAGGAAAAACTTCCATAATTTAGTTAACCTGTATTGTAACACTGTGGAAACCACAATCCATCTTGTAGGGAAGTTGCAGCTATTTATGATTCTGTTGAACGTTGATGTCGGAAAAATGAGATCAATTTCACTTTTTTAGATTTGAGCAGTAAATTATCATCCAGCAATCAATATATTTGCTTTAATTTAAAACTTAAACTTTCTTAAGTTCGTGCGCACAAGTAAGGCACAGTTCTCATACAGCGGGACAGTGCCCCACTGAATGCAAACTGTGGTTTGTGGAGGTACAAAAACAACGACACAATTATCATTTCTAGTAGACTCCCAATCATATTCCACGATGAAATGAATCTTGAATGCAATTTTGTTTTCGTTTACTGTTTAATTTGGTGTTACTTTATTATTTTCAATCCACCAAATATTTTTCAGCAAAGAATTTTGCAACTCTTAAATGTGTTTCATCATTACAATTATTTTTAAGTCTTGTCTTCTGAAAACTACTTTCATATTTTCTTTGCCGAATACCTGAATTGGTATTTAATCATAATAATAATACGTTGTCATAATGCAGCTTATTTGGTAAGGTGACTGTCAGCTCTTTGGTTCCACGTTGAAAAGGCATCGTTTCTTCATTATGATTTTAAGAGTTTTGTGAGAAGCAGACGTGGAGAGTATATTTTTAAAAAATCTGGAGTGACTCCACTCGACATTCCGAACACTTACGATTAAGATCATTACCAAGCATTTAAGAAAATTTTAATCCATGAATAATTCAAAAACATATACCAAATTGAGTATAAGTCCTATACACACCAAAATTAATACCGGTCTTATGATGGTGGTTTATAACACGTATACCCAATTTGAGCTCAATCGAATGTACCGTTTAAACGCTAGCGCACTTTCAAGAATTTCCTCCCATAGGTCATAATGCAAGAGAAATCTTTGTCGTAGCCCTGTAGAAAAACTATAAGTCCTATACACACCAAAATCAATACCGGTCTTGCAACGGTGGTTTATAACATACATACCCGATTTGAGCTCAATCGAATGCCCCGTTTAGGAGTTATCGTGTTCACTCACATACACACAAACACACATTCACACACACACACACACACACACACTTACATACATCTCGTAAAAATAGCATAAATGAATTCAGAAGACCTCAAAACGTGTAAATAAACCAAAATCTCGAATTCGAATTTTTTCATGATTACAATACTTTCCTTACATGGCACATGTTCGGAAAGTAAAAAGGGGAAAGAAAAAGAAAGCGTAGAACGAATAAGGTAAGTCATAACGGAATGTTGCATAACGGTATAAATAAATAAATATTTTGTATATACATAAATTTATTCAGTATTTTATTTATTCTGTTTGTGAATTTATTTGATGCCACACTGTTCTGCCCACAACACGAAAAAAGTAACGTTTTTACGTGGCTTTCGCATCTTCCCTCTGTACCACTATCCCAGTACCTTTGTGCCTCGCAAAGGATCACAAGATGACAACTTGAGTTGTTTTGTTTTTTTCAAAGAATAGAATAAGGATAAATTCTGGAAAAAAAAATCACAATGAAAACTAAATATTGTCAAACTATTGTGTTGTATTTAACTTTTTGTTCTAATTAAAAGGAACGAAATTATTATAAAACAAGTAAAATTGTCCTACTGTGCGCCGCTCTCCATTTGTTTAAATTTGTTCAATGATACACAAAACCAATTCTTTGAAAATTTTCACGTCACGGCCTTTTTGATAATTAGTCCCTTTTTTTTTATCTATTCTAAAATCCACACTGAAAAGCAAAACTTGTAAATTTGGTTAGTAAGCCAAGAGAAGTTAGAGTGTAACTTTACAAAAACTAATTTTATAAATTTTTTGGGTGTAATTCCACATCACAGCTTAATACTTCAACATTGCTTACGCAGATTAATAGTCAAGCATTGGCACAACAGCCCCTTTGCGGGGCTAAGGCCTGCGCTACCCAACCACGCCTTCGCGACCATGGGCTCTGGGGTGCGGATGCATGTGCCTCGGTCAGGTGGTCAGCCTAACGCGAGGCCCCCGGGGTTTGACCCCAAGCAAGCTTGGTCCTCTTAATGATTGAATTTTGCGACACTTGCTCGTTAATTTCTCTGAGACCGATTATGCGATCTTGACTGAAACTGCCACAGTGACAGCGGCTATGGTGTTGAAAGCATTAAAGCGATTGGTCATGTCATTGTGGAATAATCAATGAAAACATTTTCTCCCTAGACTTAAGATTGTCTTACTGTTTTACATTGTTGATGCCTCACGCGCGATTTTTACCTATCATTCTGGGAAGATAATACTTGATTCCTCGAAGGCAGAGAGGGGGGGGGGGGCAAATCATGGCGCATGCGCTAAACCTGGCTCACTGGATGATTTCAAGTGGCGCATTGCACTTTTTTCCTGCTTATTGTTTTGGGACAGATTCATGATTTTCGGAATATTTTCGTGTAGTATTTTATTCCTTATAATTTAGGATCTCACATCAAAAGGCATCCCAAAGTACATTGTCATCCGAAAATTGAACCATCTTTGAGCCCTTACCAAATATCGAAAAAATTAATTCGAGAATTCTCTTCCGCAGAACTACAATTTCTATTTCATGTTCACATGTTATTACTTTTCTTCCCCTAAACTAAAGTCTACTACATGTATCGTATAATCCAATCGTTAACTTGAGAAAATAAAAAAGGTGCTCGAGTTGTATGGCGCATTTGAATTCGACTGTGAAAAGAACCAGCGCATGTTGTGCAAAGTTTGGCGTCACCCTTGATCTAAGGGAATGCGCGAGTAATATAGCTAAGCAGCTAGGCTCAGAAGTTCCTAATTTCGACCTGCGCCGCTGCACACTGGAAAAAAAAATGCTGCTGACATCCAGATAATAATTGGTGGAACTAGAATTTATGAGTCTATGTTCTCCTCATAAATACTACATCACATCACGAGACACTTCCGAGCCCACTTATCCAATTTTTAGATATCTCCTCTGTGATCTGGTGCTTGTACCCAGATGAAAATATCTCTAAATCGCTGTGGATAGACTCATAAACGGTCATTCTAGTGCTCTGAAAATCGAACGATGATTTCTCGTTGCACAGACTAATCATTCTGCTGTGATTAGCCAGAATACTACGGACTAGAAATTTTTTGACCATTTCGTCTATGCCAGTTGTGTGTATCACCTACACGCGTAATTCTACTATCTATTCTTCTAGTTTTGAGACACTGGAAACAATCTCTATTCGTTCTAGATGAGATCGGTATACTTTTGTCTCTGTATAGTATCCACCCTCGTACTTTAACAATTTAACTTGTATTGCAATTAACGCCAATAACTTTTTCAGTGCGAATGTAAAAGGTTGATCGGTGTAATAAGTTTTTATATTCATACTATTGCAAAAATTTCATCTACCATTAAACGATTCCAGTTTTATTAAATACTTATTCCAAGTACTTAATTCCTTACAATCCCCTATATACTAAATGTGTAAAGTTTTTCATATATTTGCATATACTCTACTTGAGTAACTTATTGCAACTTCGGAGGATCATGACATAATGATGCTTTGGAAACATATTCCGTCTAATAAGACGATAATCTTTCCTTTTTCGTCAAGTGTTAGGCAGGTTGTAAAGTAAGATCGTTTTTTGGTACCTCAATATTTGGTACGTCAAGCCCAATGGTGTAACGGTTAGCGCACCGTGCTGTCGTCCCACAGGTCCAGGGTTCAAACCCGGGCTGGGGAAGGTGGATTCTGCCTTTCATCCCTTGAGTGAGTCTATGAAATGAGGACCAAGCTTGCTTGGGGTTAAACACTGGGAGCTTCGCGTCAGGCTGACCACCTGACTGAGGCATATGCATCCGCACCCCCATAGCCCATGGTCCCGAAGACGCGGTTGGGCAGCACAGAACTTGGCCCTGCAGTGGGGCTGTTAGGCCAATGTTTGGCATTTGACAATATTTTGCGTAGCTTAGTGGAATGTCGGTTAAAGTAGCCCGCTTATCGTAATAAATTTTCGTTGTTCCAAACCATAACTATTAGTAAAAGTGACACCGGTAAGTGAAAATATCCCTCTTATTAGAATAAATTTTAGTGGTTTTTACTGCATGCGAGTATATATATAAAAAAAAAATATTGTGAATGAAATTATAGCTTTAAAATATAACAAATATGACGCCTATGTTTAGGCACAGCTTATTTTCTAACTAAAAGCTTGTTGAAAATTTATTTGAATTTTATGTAAAAGAAAATACTTTACTCTACACAAATAATATTTACACTCATTAAAAAAAGAAAACTCAGATCTAAAATGTTTTACTGAAATAATTAGAAAAAAATATACTGACATTTAAAGTTCATGCATAAGACCACTTGTTGATATATTTATCATTACATCACAAAAATATATTTTAAATCCAAGGCGTAAATCCTCGGCAATTCGTGAACACATGCGACTATAAATTTATATTGCCATTTTCTATTACTTTAAATGCTAACAGTAAATTTTAAACATTTGAAAAAATTCTATAAATTATTTGAAAATTTTGTTGTTTAATTTATCCTAAATAATCCTATTTACTCTTAACTATCTTGAAAATTTATTCAAATACCGATTTCAAGAAATCTGTTATTTTTAATTCACGTGGCATATTCAAATACAACACGTATCAGTAGTTCATTAATCAAACAAATCTTCATATTCAGTAACCGAACGATTATTTTCATAATTAAATGTTGAAGGCGTTAGAGAATAACCCTGGCATTAAATTCTCTGACATTTGTTCAATGTGCATCGTTAATTAAATTTGACACTTCATTATCCTAAATTAAATTTGACACTTTATTGTTTCAGCATCCTTGTACAATCCAAGCTGCAGCAATGCCATTTTAACTAAATATTCATGAAGAAATGTGAATGTATTTTTCAGTTAATCATTGTCTAATAAAACTGAAACGGGTAAAAAAGTAGTATTTTTATTTGCTATCAAATCTGGATGACTTTATTTTCTGTTTTAGAAATATTTAATTAGTGTTTACAATATGAAAGAAGTGTATTTAATTAGTTTTTAATTTAAACATGAATATGAATAGAATTTTTTATCAATAAAAAAAAGTAGTGTGAACTTTTTAAATGCATTCAGTGAATTAATGAAATGATATTTTATGGAATTTAAATATATCTAGTTTCATTAGTGTAAATAAAAAAAAGTATGTTACAATAATAATAAAAGCTAAGTTTATTATTATAATACGATATTTAAGGTATATGAATCTCTACTCTATTCGAGCTGTTAACGTATATTTAAGTCTTTATACATTAATCTTTTCAAAGAGATTTTCGGTAATTAACTTTCTCTAAGGTCATACCCACTTGACTAGATTTGCAAAAAAGCTATATGAAATTTCTTGATATTACAAAAGCTGTGGGAATTCCCAATACGCGCTTAACTGCAATAGAGAAAACGACTGAAATACTATCTTATACTCCTTTTTTTCCATGAGCGAAAGAAATTAAAAGAACATATGAGTTTTCATTTTAAAAGAATTATAGGGTTACTACATACACAATATTACGTTAAGTTTTAGAGGCAAGATATGAAAAAGAGCGATTGTATTCATAAAAACTACAGCAAAAACAAAAGACAGAATGGAGTATTTTGTATTTTCGTATTCATGAAGTAAAAAGAATCCGTTTGCCATGATCTCACACCTACCCACTCCTTAGGGATGAGGGAGAAATGCCACAAACGCCAATAATCATGATTCTGGTATGTCAATAAACTAGGAAAGATTTTTATTGGAGTCTATGGATAGCATGGTTTAAGTAATATAGTCGTTAAAAACAGAAAAATCACTCCCTTTATCAGTTTTAAGAAAGTTTTCAATGAGAAAATAGAATGTCTCAAGGAATTTCCGAACGTGCCCTGCTGTGTTTGGATGCCTGCGTCGTATACCCAAGAAATACTTTGGATGGGGGGATGTAAAAAGTATTGTGAATAAGTGCTATCACCTCCCCCCCCCCCTGACAACACTACTGATTCGAGCACTTGTAAGAGAGAAATATGTAATGTTTGCTGTTCAGGCATGATGCGAAGGTGTTTACGATACACATGAGAAAACATTTTCCTGTAATAAAATGGTGCTTTTCAGTTAATAGATTCTCAGTTTTGCATATTATCACATGGTTTGTCGCAAGGATAGCCAGTCTGACCCCATGTAGGCCGTTTCTGTTTAGTTTGATTGTTTGGAGCTGGTGTGGAAGCAGCTTTAAGTTTATGTACGTTAGTAGTCTGTCCTCTAGCTCAACTTGAAAAGGTGTCGCTGTGACAGTACATAGCGAAACACACAAACTATGCAGTTTCCTCCAAATGCAAATTACTTATCGAAATTACCATACGGATTTGTTCATAATGCAACGAAAAGATTCTTGTAGACAATGCATGGGCGTAGCCAAGGGGGGATAGGGGGTGTCACCCCCCCCATGAGGAATTTTTTGCCGTACAAAATGTATATTCTTCACTCCCTTATCACACACACGTATACATGTAGGTGAGTTGCAGTAGTCATAACCCTGCCCCCCATGAAAATTTCTGGCTACGCCACTGAGACAGTGGTATAGCTATAGCATTTAAGTGACCACTTTATTTGTTGATTACTCTATAGCTTCCGCATGTGTAATGTGCCAGTTTCCTATATAAGGAAATATCCATCGTGAAGATAATGATGTTAATTGTAAGATGAGCTTGTCACATATACACTGCTCAAAACAATTAAAGGATATTGCGGTTTTAGGTGGATCTTGTGGCTGGGAAACTTTTTAGCTGATTGATACATGGTCGACAGACGTAGTAGGTTATATGAGAATAAATTACACATGTTTGGCAGAAAAAATGCATTTTATTGCGCATTTGTGTAGAAAAGGAAAAAAACACAATTTCTGCATATGAGAAAAAAAGAATAAGAAAAGGTGTTTTCTTCAAAGGAAATCATTTTCAATAGGGGGTTTGGTTTCCACGGACGGCCAGCAACGATGAGCACCTTTGAGGGAGGAAGTCAATGAGGCTAATCACGAGTTGAGGTATTCTGTCCCACTCTTCCAGAAGAGCTCTTTCCAGTTCTTGGAGAGTTTGTGGGGGTGGTTGGCGGCCAGCAACTCGTCTTCCTAGAGCGTCCCAACGTGCTCTATTGGATTCATGTCTGGAGAACACGCTGTCCATTCCATTCGTACGATTCCTTCCTCGCAAAGGAAATCCTCCACCAGGTTAGCACGATGTGACCTGCAATTATCGACCATTAAAATGAAGTCATCTCCGATTGCTGCAGCGTAAGGGACTACAATAGGTCTGAGGATCTCATCCCTATATCGGCAACCAGTCAGAGGTCCATCTCGAATGATGTAGAGGTCTGTGCGCCCGTCAATGGATATCCCACCATACACCAACACTTCCCCACCGCCAAAGCTGACACTTTCGTGCACGAACGCAGGATTATTCCTACTGCCACGGTCCCTCCAGATGAAAATACGCCTATTATCAGGATGAACTGAAAAACGGGACTCGTCAGAAAAAAGAACATTGCTCCATTCATTTCTCCTCCAGTTCACTTGCTCTGTTGCCCACTCCCTGCGGTCGCGACGATGCCTTGATGTTAGTCTAACACATACCATCGGTCGGCGAGCATACAGACCTACACCATGAAGCCGATTTCGGACAGTCTGAGTTGAAACCGTGGTGCCAGTAGCCGAGCGAAGGTGTTGTTGGAGAAGAGTAGCGTTCATATTCCGGTGTCTCCGAGCCGTTAACACTAAATAACGATCTTCATTGGGTGTTGTTGCCCGTCTACGACCTTGCCCTGGTCTTCGGCCTGCACTTCCAGTCGCCAAAAACCGGTTCCAGATCCTGGAAATCACACTTTGTGACACTCCAATGGCTTGCGCTACTTCGGCTTGAGTTTGCCCCCCTTCTAACACACCGACAACTCTCCAAGATTCTGAATCGGTTAAATGACTTCGCTGAGACATCGTACTCATCGAAACAAAGCAGTCACTGAATGCCGTTCATCCTTGTCTTCATTGTCTTTTATTCAGTTGAAAGTCCAATTTCATTCGCTGCCGCTGAAGCGACGTTTTTGACGTCGAACTCAAATTAGCATACTCCACAGTTTGAAAATCAGAAAAATTTGCATTTGTGATTCTCTTCTTCCATTTTTGGCAAAAAAAATTTCGCTTATATCTTTATTTTATATAAAACTTACAATATCCTTTAATTGTTTTGAGCAGTATATCTCATTATTGCTATTCCACAAATGCTAATCATTTTATATCAGAAAATTCTGCACTAAATCCTCTGCCCAGTGGCAATGACGTACGCAGGGGGGTGGTCCAGGGGGTCCGGACCCCTCCCGAAATTTCGATTTTTGTTAACAAAATAATAATAAAGAAGTCTTTCTGTGGAAAATTCTCCCTTTTTCAGCGTTTGGACCCCCTCCGAAATTTTTGGACCCTCCCCGAAATTTTTTTCTGGTTACGTCCCTGCCCAGTGGCCAAGTGGATAAGACACTGTGAAATATCCGAGTCTGTACAACCATTCTGATTTAAGTATAAAATAATGTTTTTCTTTCAGTGAATTTTTTACAATGACGCCATCTATAATAAACTACATTCATTTGCCATCTTTTAATTTGCATATTGCGCGAATGAAACCAAAAGACAAAAGGCTCGTTTTGTGTGTTCGTTCTCCGAACAACGCATTCGGAAGCGAATTAATGCATGATGACGTTGCGGAAATTACAAGGTAGAAATAGTGACGTATAAATTTTGAAGCGAGCTTGCAAAACCGCATGCATTTCCCGTTTCGCTTTCACTTTTGAAAGATCTCTTGTACAAACAGGAAAGGAAATACATCACGCATTTAACTCAACACTTCCTTGTACTGTTTTACTAACTGTGGCTGGTTTTGTCACGTCACGAAGCAAATAAACAGTCGTTATTTTTAACGCAATACCACAAAACAAAATATTCAAATAATTATGTAAACTAGAAAATAAACCCTTTTCTTAATTTCCGAATGGTTTATTTAAACTATGCAACATGTTACTGCTAATGCTGAGTTAAAAACTTGATTTTTGACAGTTAGTCAAAAAACTTTTTGTATCTTCACATGAAAACTAGCACAATAAATCAGCTGGTGGTTACATAAAAATGGTTAAGTATTGTAATCGATTTCGGCCGAATTTTCTTCCCTTACAAAATAAACCAAAATAAAAAAATCATATAGTCAAGAAATGGAATTAAATTTTCAAATATCCATCATAGAAAAATTATACGTTTTATTGCAACAAACTTTCAATTTTTCGAATTCCTTCTTTTAAAAAATAAAAAAAAAGAAGAAACTACAAAAGTAACACTGATTTTAAAAATGAGTTGAAGTAGAATGTACATCAATATATAACATGCAATTTACACACATTATACTTAAAAAATAATTCCTGCACAATGCGTAGCGCGCTAGTTGAATTAGTGCCCTAGTTTTCATGTGAGGATACAAACAGTTTTTTGACTATCTGTCAAAAATCAAGTTTTTAACGCAGCATTAGCAGTAACGGGTTACATAATTTAAATAAGCCATTCGGAAATTAAGAAAAGTGTTTATTATCTAGTTTGAATATTTTGTTCTGTGGTATATTTTGATTTATTTGGCAATACGCCTTTTCAGAACTTTTCATTTTGTGTAGTTCTTGTTGAATATCCTTTCATTAGACATTAGAAAGTTTAAAAACTGAAGTAACGTGCTTTATCTTATAAAAGGTGTCTGAAAAAAAAATTAAATCACCTTTGTCAGGTTTAAACTCAATTGTTTGGCAACGGCTATCTTTAAATTTTATCTTTTGTTTTATGCATGAGAGTGCAAAAGTAATTTCTGGAAACAGCGTTTTCGAAATTTGTTGTTTTAAAGAGAGGGTTGGTTCCTTGTAAGAAACGAGGTTGTGTTTCATGTTTAAGAAGCCTTTAATAAATGTTGTTTAGCCTTAAATTTTGTGTCTTCAGATATTCGTATGTTTGTCCTTGGCAACAAGAATTACTGGTAGCAATAATTTTCCAGTCTTCATTCATGACTCTTTTTTAGTCCCTACAAACTTCCATGTTTCTTTCTAGTCATTGTTTTGTCACATGATTTTTTTCGATACTTTAGTTGATACTTCATACTTAAGCTAGCTACAATCACAAAATTGTTAGCAGCCGTGTTGTGTGTAAAAGTTAATTATTCAAATTTAGTAGATGTAATTTATTATCGGAACACATCTATAGACTGATTTTGTCTAAAAAAAGTTATTCTTATTGCATAAAATTATGTAGGTTGTACTCTAAAATCAGGCTCAGGCAGGAATGTGTAGTTATGCCAAATAAATGTGGAATCTCATCCAATATATGTTAGTCTTTAGTTCTATAAAGCTATTCAAAATTAACTATTAAATTCAATGGTCTTTTTGTACCTAATGCAATAAAATCTTCAGACTCGCTGTACGATGTTAATTGCAATCAAATAGGCTTTCAGAAGCGTCAGCAGATCATAAAAAATATTTAATCAGATTTAAATATTCCTAGCTTAAATTTAAAAATGCAAATCACTGAAGACCAAAATTGAGTGCCTAAGACCCCCGTCTTTGCCATGCACCTATCAAATTTCTTCTCCCTTTTCCCGCGTCTTAATTATATATTTCAAAATAAAAATATTTTTGCAATTCATAAGCAAAGAATAATTAGAAATCTGGAATCAAAATATTTCTTTATTTGCAAAAGTAAGGTCTTATTATTTTTCTAGAGCAGAATAAGCGATGAAATGAATGGAAATGAAGAATCTTTGAATCTCAAATTACAATTAAAATTTCGAAAATTCTAATCTCTTGCTTCTAATCAAAACTGCAAGAATAGCTCGCTGATGTCAAGCATAAACATTGAAAGAAATTTTAATATTCGAAAGCGTTAGGTTTTTCATCGCGTGTGCAGGAATTATTTTTTAAGTATCATATGTGTAAATGCATGTTATATATTGATGTGCATTCTACTTCAGCTAATTTTTAAAATCAGTGTTACTTTTGTAGTTTCTTCTCTTTTTTATTGTTTAAAGGAAGGAAATCTAAAATTCGAAAAATTGAAAGCTTTTTGCAATAAAATTTATAATTTTTCTATGATGAATATTTGAAAATTTAATTCAATTTTTCGATTATTTGATTTTTTATTTCGGTTTGTTTTGTAACTGGAGAAAATTCGGCCGAAATCGAGTACAGTCCTTGGCCATTCTTAAAGACGACCAGCTGATTTATAATTTTTACATTTCGTATGATATCTCCTAAGCGGCGTATTCCATTGAGTTCAGATTTGGTATATATATTATAGACTATTCTCGTAAGACCAGTAGTGATTTTGGTGTGTACAGGTTTTTACAGGGCCACTAAAATGAATTCTTATACATTGTGATCTATGGACGCAAATCATTAAAAATGTGTTAGTATCGAAATGGTGCATGCGAATAAGCTTAAATTATGTATGTACATTATACAGATCACGCTCTCACATTCTGTACAAATTTGTGTGTGTGTGTGTAGCTTAGTTTTTGTACAGCAAGAGGGAAACATTTTAACGGTAGCTGGTTGCATAGTAAAGAAACATGGGCCTCTTCGGCAGAGTCTAAGACGTTGAGTGAGTGTGAAAAATGTCAGAGAAGAGAAAGCCAGCCTGTCAATAGAACTGAGCGCTACAAGGGACGGTCACCAAATAAATCTATGGATTGAAAAAATGAAAGGAAACGTTAGGAGTTATGCAATATGCATGTCTACCAAAATTTAAATGTTTCGACAAGAGTTGAAAGGTAAGGCGACATTGTAACCAAAGCAATATTGTCGAAACCCGTGAGAAATGGATCAAAATAAATAAATTCTCACATCTGTGACCCCTGCGAAAATATATCGTAATTAGAACCAAAGTAATTTAAGAAACAGTCACATAGCGTTACGGAAAGATATGGGAGTTTAAAAATGGCAAAGCGTATTAAATTTAGAATAGATAAAGGAAAATCAAAAGTAATTATAAATATGTGATGAATTACATCACACTGTTGTTCTGGGTAAAAAATGTCGCGGTCGCATTATTATGGCAAGGGCTATTGACGGATAAAACCGAAAATTGGCATTTTGAGTAAATTACTGCTTTAATCAGCCAAAAAGCAAACGGAACTAGTTTAAAATAGCCAAATAGCATCCATGCTAGCCAACAGTGTTAGCAGTGTAGTGCTTGTAGACGCTGATGTTTTGAAAAATTCTACAAGAAAAGTTCTGATTTTTGCTCCAGTTATTGTACTCGGTAGTTTTTAATTACTTAAAGACTTTTTTGTGGTACGTTCAGCATCCGATAACACTCTTTTCAGCTATTACTTTAAATAATTAAATGTCTGTTGACTTTAAAATGAACTGACACAAAGTTGAAAGAAAATGCTCACTCAGTTTATTATTTTAGAGTTTTCGATGAATTCGGACGGTTCATGTGATTTCATGTGAATTATTGTGTGATATTCTTCTGTATAAAATGGAAATCGATGAGATATGAGCAATATGTGAAATATATAAATTACTAGCGCTGCCATCTGTTGTGGATGTTGGGAACCTCTTTAGTGTGCAACTCCGACCTTGTCTTAGTACAAAACTTCTTGGCATCACTGAAAAAAAAGAAAAGAAATCACATAATTAAAAACTTGTGGGTTGTGTTGATACACCGTAGCAACCAGAACTAAGAAAAAAGTATCAACTTGGCACAAACTACACTGATCGTAAAACAACGTCAAAAAAACCAAGAACATAAACAAATTTTCTTTTCACCGCCTTTTCAATGAACATAATGATGTCATGACTTATACTGTAGAATGACTTAAATAGCAAGTGGGAGAACTGAAAGAACAGCCTAAAAATTTAGTTATGGTCATAATAACGCAATTTTTACAAATAAATCAGAAACGGCAAGCAACAGATTCATCTGCACACGTTCGACGAATGAGCCCCAAATGAAAATTCTTTTCACCTCCTCTTCAACTTTTAGTGCACATGCGCTCAAAAAAAAAAAGGTACTGTAACGACTTGACCCATGATCAGCTAGACCCGGTCTTCTCAACATTTCATCAAAGATTGGTGTATAACTTCAGAATGGCATAAACAACTATATTTATAAAATTTGCCTTATTCTATTATAACGCAGTTAGGACAGCATTTCACATATTGAAAATATCATTTGATGGCAGAACAGATTAAGAAAATTAGACTACATTTATGTCACAAGTAAAATGAATTAAATTCTGAATTCCCAAAAATCCTATTATGTGCGTTCCTTAGAAAAAAATATTGATCCTTTCAGTGTGCAAAACAATCGTTTTCGATAAGCTCCTGAAACAACTTCAAATTTACTGGACAGCCAGTGTTTTACTACGATACTAGTAACTAGTGAAAATAAAAAATTCGAAGGCACTATGAATTCGATTTATGTGTTACGTTTGCGATTAAATGAGCATTTCTTTACAAATAAGTTCAGAGGCAAGGATTTGTGGATGCAATGCAATTCTGCTCTTACAAAAGCCATGAAAAACGCTTTAACTAGGGCGCCGACTTGCGAGAGCTTTTTAACCCTCGCAATTTTATTTGCCAGAGATGGCGGCAGAGAATTTGGCCATCACGCAATCTGATTGGTCGACTACTTCCTAAATCCATCGGAACCCTCGTTGTTTCACTTCCGTAACACCTGAATTGCAAAAAGAACCTGGTCGCGCATCTTGAGAGTGTTTCTCGATTTACGAGCGTTTTCCTTTGCAAATTTTTCCCTCGTAAAGCTTAACACTCGAGTCTTGCTCTATGAGTGCGCTTTACAATCTCTTATGGCCTATAACATAAAACGATTTTTGAGAGAGAAATTTTTTGACGTTTTCTCATCGATAAAGCCAATATCTTTACCTCAATACAATCTTTCATCAAACTTTTATTTTATTTATTTATTCTAAATCAAAAGCACAAGGATACTTCTCTGTAAACGAATTCGAGAAGATGAATGTGGTACACATTCATAGAAAAGAAACAAAATATAACAAAAACCTGTTTAAAAGATTTCTAAAGGATGAATATTTTATGTTCTTTATTTGACGAAATTTTCGCGCACCATTTTCTCGAAATCACTGAGATACTTACGGTAATCTTTTTATCCGAGTGAAAACAAATGTGTTTTGCATTTTTAGGAATAAAAACGAAGTATTTTGAGTAGTGTTTATCTCCGTTGAAGAAATGTGCTTTGAAAGGCCTGGTTCTAAAAATTCCAGCTCTTTATCTTGTCGTCTACGAGTTTTTCTTCTTTCACTGCATATTTAGAATTCTTACAAGAGTAGAACAGTATAAAGATCCATATTTTTAAAAAAGTTTCTTTTGTTTGTACGGTGTGTGAGACTTTAGGGACGCTGCCATTCTGAGCCGCGGCTGTACAGAAAATATAAAAACAGCATAAAAAAAGGAGTGGAGAAAAGGAAATTATGCAAGGTTTTAAACTAGAAAGCTTCTAAATGTGCAAGTTCTTCGTGAATATGAAAGCCCGTTAGATGCCATAGGCAAAAGAAAATATTGTTGACTGTAATCTTTTGCACTTCGTAAGCTGAAACGTTAAGCTGCCAGTTTTAGGATGCGATTAACAGTTTGGGTTGACAGATAATTAGAAACATACACACTAGAAATAGAATGCAGTATTTAAAATGTGAAATGGTATCCAAAGTATTTTATTGTAATCAGGAGCTTTTGTAATTTTCGTTTCTTCCTATTTTAAATCTTTTTTATTTGGTTTTATTAAGATTTAAAAAGTATTTATTAAGCTCAGTATGTTGAAATGTTACCGAATGTAGCTAATTTCACCCTTCTGTGTAGATTTCATAAGCTGCTGGCTAGTAATAAAAGAAAAAACAATTCTTACGGCCACTCATTTTTGGCAGATTTTGGCTAATTCCTCTTAAACCAATACACAAGGTGTCCACAAAGTCTCTTTACAAGTATAGTCGTTTATTAAATAAATATTGAGCAGATAATACCTTGAAATTTACATTAGGTTTTATTAAGATTCAAAAAGTATTTATTTAACGCAGTGTAATGAAATGATGCCAGATGTGGTTAATTTCAGGCTTTTGTGCTGATTTCAAGAGCTGCTGGCTAGTGAAAAAACAATTCTTTCGGCCACTCATGTTGTGGCAAATTTTGTCTCATTTCTTTTAAGTCAATATACAGCATGTTCACAAAGTCTCTTTATAAATATAGTCGTTTACTAAATAAAATACTGAACACATAAGGCCTTGAAATTTACATTATTTTAAGTCATTTTTTGCTGTTAATAAAGTTTTCATAACAATTAAACATCTATATGTGCACCATTAATTGCGCTAAGAACATCAAAGCGATACTCATTTCCATCCATGTTCAGTGCAACAAAATGTTATGAGCGGTCCGACGGCTTCCATGATCCTTAAGTTCAGGTCAATGATGATACACCACATTTTTGATAGGCACACACAATTTTTAACTTTTTTCCACAGAGAGAAATTTGCTTGCGCAATATCATTAGAACAAGATGTCCAGGGAAATTGGCCGTCTCGTGTAATCCTCCTACCTGCAAATGCTTCATCAAGGAAATTGAGTAGTTGATTATCTGAAATTCAGTAATCTGAGTATATGATTATAATTTGTGTAAACCAAGACACAGATTGGACTTTTTCTCGTAGCGTATTCATTTTGATATCTGGGACATCTAGTTCTTCAAAATGTTACAGACAAGCAATAACATTTACACAATGTCCACAACTATCTACAAAACAATAATTAATGAAAGTTTTAGCAGTAACTGAGTATTCATAACAAATTTCATTGTCATATCTCATCATAAGATTTTTTATAGAATTTTACAATGGCAATTTACAAGTTTTAAAAGGTCTGAACAACTGTGAACAGTATGTATATATATATTAGTTTGAGCTAACTGTTTGTTCAAAAATCCTTTCGAATAAGATGTAAACCCTGACAATCATGATCTGAAGATGTTCATGACAGTTGTCCTGCTGTTTTAATTCATTCTATTATTGTAGTAAATCAATCTTAAACAATTATAGAAAATGTGTGCAAGTCTAAGCATAAATTTTAATTTTAGGAAGTTTTACTTCAAATAAATAATGTTTGACTTCCTTCCAAACAAAAAAAGTATGTAAATTTATGAAACATGTACATGGTATGATAAAAACGTGAGTAGTTTTATTTTCAGCTTAAGTTAACCATTCTAACAGAAACTGTGTAAGTTTTTTGAATAACTTTCGGTAAAATAAACGAATTCTAAAAATTGATATATTTTAGGCCACACTGCAATATTTGATATTTCTTCAGTGTTATACTTGGCGCAGTGTATTATTTATGTATAGTCTCTTGTCTACTGCAATCAAATACTGAAAACTGGCTCCTAATGGCTAATTTGCTGAAGCATTTTAAGGCACATAAAAGACCTCTGAAATAAAAAGTTTAACGGAATGAGCAATTAAATGCAATTTTACTTTAGCATATTAAATTTATTAAATCAATTTGTTATTTACAACTAAATCAGCAATTATTTAATAAACAATTAATACCATTCCCCCTTCCTTCTGCTCTTGCATGCATGCTGCACTCACTCACTCACTATTTAATAGGATGTTGTCTAAAATAAAATTATAACCTATATGATTTAGCAGAATAGTTATCAAGGATTTAGTGTGGATAATAAAGACAAGCACATGGAGTGCGAGCTAGAAACAGAATCAGTTACACACTGCATACTCGCATGTATTTAAACAAAAAACAGATTTACATAACTTACTGGTATGTACCTTCAAAGTAAATTCAATAATTTTATTTAAGCTTCGGTCTAATTTATGACATTACCACAAACGGAATACATAAACCGAAGATCAGAAATTAGTCCAGTGCTAACCATAGATTGCGACTACCTTTAAGCAGAGCTCCGAAGAAGAGAATAGCGTGATATTCTTAACAGCTATTTCAAGTCTGCCGCTGTACGTGTAACAAAATTTCATTTTGTTCAGTGCGTTTTGTGTATACTTACTGTAGTGCTTTAAATAGTCACACATTTTAACGGATATTTCTACATTTTTGATGATATTGTCAGTGATGGACGAATATTGTAATACGTCAGTTAACAGACTGGACACTAACATCATAGACTCAGTGAATCGAGATTTGCCATCTCTGTATCCAGGCTGAAGTACGTCGATATCTTCACTGCCCCCTAGTAGCACAATTAGTCCAAAAGACGTTTAAAACACGTTTTTTAACGTCTGAAATCGTGTTTCCAACGTAATTTGAACGTATTTTGAAGTAGTTGTGCTACTAGGGCCGCGTCTTGCATTACTTAACAGTACATTTTTTTAAATACAGGGTGGCCATAATTAAACTGCAAGTGTTCAAGGGGTGCTGGAGAGAAAACTACCGAGAATATTCCTGTGAAATTTGGTATCTACACGTTTCAGAACATGCGAAAGCCAAATATGCAAAATAAAAATCCCTTCATTTTCACCCGATAGATGGCGATGTACCGTATTTCAGAGCTCACCGGTGGCATATACAACTTCTAAAACCAATAGACAGAGCATAGTGACATTCTAAGAGGCATATAAACAATATAAAACATCATTTACAGTTTATCAAAATTCCATACAATTCGCTTCAGTAATTAAATTTTTACAGGAACATGTAATCAAAAATTAACGTAAATTAAGATCACAAATTAAACAATTCACAAAGACGCTTTGGAAATCAATTAAACCATTATTTATTCTCATTGAAACTAATTGGACCTCTTCGTAACCGTTTCATACGCCGGTATTCTTTCAGAGTAGCTGAATAATTGCTACCATTCTGATAGAATACCTTCACTAACAATACACGTTCCTTCTTATTCAGAATCATGATTGACCATTACTCCATGTGGTCTTGTTTTTACACTATTCGATGGGCTTAAAATTTGCATATATGACGTCCATAAGCATTGAATCACGGTATAGTGCCATCTATCGGGTGAAAATGACGATTTTTTTTTTAATTTTGCATATTTGGCTTGCGCATGTACTGAAACGTGTAGATACCAAGTTTCACTTGAATATTCCTGGTAGTTTTCTCTCCAGCACCCCTTGAACACTTGCAGTTTAATTATGGCCACCCTGTATTTACCAGAAGAATCAACAGCGCATAAAATCACAGCTCTGTGTACTAAATGCTCTCCTACGGCTATTAAAATCAGGGCAATTTGATAATTGTACATCCAATTTTTTGAATTACCTCAAACGGAAACATGGACAAGATTGTGTAAATGAGTATAAAGCATACATCAAAAGGAAGAAAGAAGATAACAGAGGTGGATTAATTCCTGATAAGAAATCCAAAAGCTGTTTCAAAAAAGTTCAAGAGGCCAAGTCATATACACAAGAGGAATTTCCACAAAATATTATTGAGTACTTTATTGGCACTATGAGCCCATTGAGAGGTATAGAGAACCCATATTTTTTTAATATATGTGCAAATTTGGAGATATCTGATAAGGGCTTAAATGTTATAAGCCGTCGAAGTTCGAAGCGCCGTATAAACGTATACAGGGTTAATCTAAACTCTAGGGCAAAAATTTAAGGGGTGATAGGCACATAATAAGGAATCAGAATCACATAGCAATGTGAGGTCGACAACGTCGTCTTCGAGTAGCTGTTAATAATTACTTCGAAAAAAAGTGCCGAAACAACAGTGCATTTTCAGACCATTGTTCGTCAGAAACCAATGTATTTTTCTCCGAAAACAGAAGACTAAAATGGATAGTTTAAAAAGTTTATTTTATTTCATGGATGAAATTTTCGGAGACGAGTCTATTGTTTATGAAACTTGGTTAAGAAATTAGACTGACACTTCAATGCTTTTGCAAAAGTGATTATTACCGGGCAAGTTAAAACTGCGTTTTTCACCCCAGATTGCTATGTGATTACGATTCCTCATTGTGTGCCCTATCACCCCTCTTAAAGTTTTGCCCAAGAGTTTAGATTCACCCTGTATTATTAAAACCAAATGTCCGCAATTAAATCTGAACTAATGGATGTTGATTTTGTGCGCACAACTGATATGTGGCCGGGAAAGAAGAGAAACTTTTTAGGTATGACAGCACATTGAAAAACAAAAAATTTGAAACGTGTTTCTGTAGCAATAGTATGTCAGAGGTTCAAAGGCACGCATAGTTACAACCGTATTACTGATTTAATCAAGCAAATTCATGCCTAATTTGGCTTGTGCGGTGATAAAGTAGTTGCATCGGTTACCGACAACGGTAGTAATTTTGTAAAAGCATTTCGCACTGTTGGCGTGCAACGTACAAACATCAGTTGTGAGACGAATGATCCAGAAGATCCTTTGTTTGAAAGGATAGACATGGAATATGATTCAAGTCTGAACGAAGAAGAGTCTGAAGAATTTATTTTGCCAGGCCCTTTAAGATCCTGCGTGCATACTTTAAGCTTATGTACTACCGTTGGCGCCAGTAAAATTTTGAATAGGAGCTCCATTATCTCATA
The DNA here is from genome assembly GCA_038373885.1 of Cheiracanthium punctorium. Classification (NCBI taxonomy): domain Eukaryota; kingdom Metazoa; phylum Arthropoda; class Arachnida; order Araneae; family Cheiracanthiidae; genus Cheiracanthium; species Cheiracanthium punctorium. The sequence continues at coordinate 247,040 of JAWZYV010012893.1, forward strand.
TACATTACTACCACATTAAAATAATGCAACTCCCTATGGAGAGCAGCCGGCATCCCAAAAACAAATGAAATTATACCAGACACACATATTAAATCGAACGGGTGTAACTAGATGGAACAGCCTATATGATGCACTTCAACAAATTTTATCAATACAAGAATAAAAATTACACCTTCATAGATCTTTAAATATTAGAAATCCCATAAAAGATGTCGAATTTGATTACTCAAAAGAATATTTGACATGTGTTACACCAATAGCAGAAGCGCTGCATATCATGCAAAGTGAAACCAATACCTATTACGGTATACCGCCATGTCTTCTAGCATTAAAAAGAAAAATAGAAAAAAAATTGAAGACCAGGCAATTTAATTTACTGTGCACCTTAGATTGAAATGTACAGAATAAGCATTGAAATTAGATTTATACAGTTTTTTGACTGCAACACAGCTGAAGAAGAACATTTAGAAATAGCTGCTCTATCTTAATCCACGTTTTAAGAATAGGTCCCTTTCTTGCTTAGACTTTCAAGATCAAAATAGAGTACAGAATCTTTAAAAACCTTATTTCAAAGGAGCTCAATGAAGAGACTGAACATATTATAACAAAAAAGAATAAATAAAGAAGATTTTTTTTTCATTTGATCCTGATTCTGACTTCGATGTAGCACCTACAATGTCTACCAATACTAACTCACCTTTAACAAAGGCTGAGTTATTGATGTTACACTCCTTTGCAGTAGAAAGCGAAGAGTTACTGTCTACTGAAATAAGTCTACTGAAAAGATACCCAGAAATAAAACAAGTTTTTATAAAATACAACCAGCAAGTTTTTACCAGCCAATACCAATACAACCAGCAAATACAAGTTTTTATAAAATACCAGCTTCTGCTCCAGTGGAAAGAGTTTTCTCTTTTGCTACGATGACGAATTTGAAGAAAAATCATTAAGTTATCTAATGCTTGAAAACAGAGTCGTGTTGAAGTGCAATCTCAGTTGTTCAAAGAATAAATAGAAAATGCTTTGGTGAGATACATAGAATTGGAACGTTCATTTAAATAAACATTCAATTATAATAAATTTCTTTGAATTGTATTAAAGTCTACGGTAGTTCATCGTTTCCTATTTCCACCCTGAATTATTCTAATTAGTTACCCACACTACACTACACCTATGGTTTGGAAATGGCTAAAATCAAACCTTTGAGAGCCCTCCGGTGAAATCTGAAGTATGAAAAGTAGCTAATTAAATTACTTCCTTGTACGGAGAAAAAGGAAGTAATGCGATCCCGAAAAATTTCGGGAGCCAAATTTCGACAAAAAAAAACCCGATTTTGACTTCCTCTAAATTTACTTTTAAGAATATTTTCGATGTGTCTCATCGTACGCTAGCATGCGCGTTAATATAAATGCGTCTGCAACTCATTTTGACCGACGGCGAATCTATTTTGACCAGTTTTTCCATGCCGTCTGTACGTACGTACTTATGTATGTAACTCGCATATCTCAAAAACTAATGGTCGTAGAATGTTGGAACTTTATATTTAGGATTGTTGTAACATTTAGTTGTACACCACCCCTTTTGGTTTCAATCGACTGGATAGTTTATCTACAGGACCGCCCAAAAGATTCGAAATACATTAAGCTCTATGGGCCGAAATTCATTAAAGTGTATGTTAATGGTATTAGGCAATTTCAAACGACTCAGACGTGATATATGCTGTTAAGGTTTACAAAATGAATTTCTTATTCAAAAAAGTGTCTTAATCATTTATAGTTCTGCTACAGGAACGCTCAAAAGATTTCCAATACATTACGGTCAATATAACCTCTGACAACAGCCTACCTATTAAGTTTAAGGCTTTAAATATTACTTTCAAAGGATGAATTTTACTACCCAGCTACGCCACCATTCCGGCAAAGAACTGGGTAGAACCATTAACATTTTTTTAAACAGTTATTTTTCTTTTCTTTTTTTACAATTTTTACAGTTACTATTAACAGAAATAAGCAAACAAAATTTTGATAAGGAACCAAACAGAAGAAATAAAATGTGGATTTAAATATATATATATATATGTGTATAGATTTTTGAGCAGAGAAAAATTAAAAATATAAAAACCTTTTCTTTTACTTGTAATTTAAGATAAATTAGATAGATTAATAAATTTTGAAGTTGAGAAAAATAAAACCCTTCTTTACGTTTGGAATAAAGTATTTATAAATTTAGAATAGAAGAAAAAAGCATTAAATAGAATAAGTTTTTAGAATAATTTATATGCATATATATTAGAATAAATTCAAAAAATATAAATTTTTGAGGAGATGTTGAATTTTTGTAGTACGAAACTAAATCTTATATTTTAAAGTGTATTATAAACTGTAGAGTAAAAGAATATATATATACTAGCTGAAGTACCCGTCCTTGACGGGTTAGTGAATGCAAATTTCCAAAAAGCAAGAACTTTCGTCAGCATTGTAGGAGTACACAGAATGAATGTAGTATGTTGCCAAAGTAAAGAAAGCGAAGTTATAATTTTTATGTATTGTTAAAATATTACAGGTTAGAGAGTAACTAAGTAATACCATTTGATTCGCTTTAGTTGTAATTATGGGATGCGCGAATGAATATTTACACATACTGAAATAATTTTCGCAAAATCTCAAAATTTAATCAACATCTTGAAAAATTGGAAGCCTAGAATTTAAGTTGAGTGACAACCTATCATGTCACCCAAATTCGTTTCATTCCCTGCAGTCTTTATTTCGTGATGCTGGAACAAATTTTCAGCATTTTAAAATGATTTTCGCAAAATCTCAAAATGTAATCAAAATATTTTTAAAATTCAACGCTTATAAATTAAGATTAGCAACTACCTATCATATCACTAAATTTCGTATCATTTGTATTAGTCGTTATTACGTGAAGTTTGAAGAAATCATCATTGAACGTATTTTGAGAGAATTTTCACAAAATCTCAAAATCTAATAAAAATGTTTAAAAAATTGGACTCCTATAGTTTATGTTGAGCAACCATCTATCATGTGACCAAATGTCATATCATTCGCTTTAGTCATTATTACTTAATGCGGGAACAAAGATTCACTCAGTTTTAAACGATTTTCGCAAAATCTCGAAATCTGATCAATTTTTTTTAATTAGATGCTTATAGTTTAAGGTGAGTGACCACCTATCATTTCTCCAAATATCATTTTTTCACCTTTGCAGTTATTACGTGATGTGCGAACACAAATTTACGCAGTTTGAAATGATTTTCGCAAAATCTCAAAATCTAGTCAAGATTTTTTTTTAATTCGACGCCTATGTTTTACGTTGAGTGAGCACCTATCACGACACCCAATTTCATATCATTCGCTTCAGTCGTTTTTACGTGATGCTTGAACACAAATTTACGCAGTTTGAAACGATTTTCGCAAAATCTGAAAATCTAATCAAGATTTTTTAAAAATTCGCGCCTATGTTTTAAGTTGAGTGACCACCTATCATGACACCAAATTTCATATCATTCGCTTCAGTCGTTTTTACGTGATGCTTAAACAAAAAAAGCGTCACGGACAGAATGACAGAATGACAGAATGACAAACTTTTTTTTGAGGGTCGCATCGGATTCCCGGGTGCTTGAAACGGATAGAAATCGCAAAATTTTTGAATTCCAAGAAATGTACAGACAAAAGTCTAATTTTATTTATATATATATATATATATATATATATATATATATATATATATATATATATATATATATATATATATATATATATATATATATATATATATGTATATATATATATATATATATATATATATATATATATACATATATATATATATATATATATATATATATATATATGCGCTTAGTCTGAATCAGAGTCACTTACCGGATGTGTTGATCGCACTGAAATTGGGGAAATATATTTTGCTTGGTTATTTTCTATTTCTGATATTCCTATATTTTTTTTATTAAGTAAATAATGATTCTTTAATATATATATTGCCCAAGATTCGTCATTTTGTGAGGGAGACCTCTTTATATGATAATTCTTACTTAATGGGCATACTGTAAAGCAATGGACTGAATTTCCAAAATTATTGCCGGTGCAGTTTTCTGTTGGTGATTTATTAAATTTATAAAGATATGATGGAAAGGGACCATGATTTGTAAAAAAGAGATTTATATGTTCGAGTAATAAATCTTCAGATACTGTTTTAAAGTAATTGTATGTAAATCTTCCATTTTCCGATTGATCCCATCTGGATTGCCAGTCACTAATTTTATTTAATTTTAACCTATATTTCAAACTTGATAGCGGACGAGGATAAAAAACACTGATTGTATTGATTGGCAAAAATTTAGGAATTTGAGCATTATTCGGATTACTGTTTTTAAGTACTGCTTGCTTGGCCAGACCGTCCGCTAGTCCATTGCCAACAATATTAACATGTACCTTGATCCATTTGAAGTAGATGGTTTTATTTAGGCTATTTAGATTATGATTAACTAGGATTTTATGAAAAAATTTCGTAGAGATATGTAAAAAGTTAATTAGTTCTTAAAAACTAATGCATGCAAGACATTATTTATTTACTTATATATCAGCTATAATGTGTGTACATACATTGGACAAAAAATTTCATATCTATCTATATTTTAAAATAAAATACACGGTGTTAAATCTTTTGCAGAAACTGTCCCTTTTTACTAGTCGAATAGTTCCATTTGTCCTTAATAAAACTGCTGCAAAAAAACTCTTTTATGGCTGCATAAAAAATGTTTACTTACATCAAAAGTAACGATAAAATGTAGCGCTGAACTCGTATTATCTAATTTTGAACAAATATAAAGCATTGCTGTTCTTTTTATACTTTTCTTGGATTCAATGAATATTTTAAATATATCAAATATCCTAAAATGAAAGTATCAAATATTTTCAATAAACGCTTCAAAATACCTTCGTTCCTGTTCATCAGGAAAAATGTTGCTTCATAAAAAAAGGATTTTGGGAAACCATTAAAAATGTATGTTCGACATACAAATATAAAATGTATTCTAAATATTTATTTACTTAACGTTTCACTATTGATAAAATTCATAACCCTGTCTAGAATGTGTTATCTACCATTTATAACATATTCTTTCGAACAACGACATTTTTATTTTAATAGAATACACTCAAACTTGCGATCTCTGAATGCCATACTCATATGTATCTGTTGTATCTTTAAATAATCAACAACAGTTTTGCTTAAACTATTAACTGAATAAAACATATCCGGCACATGTATTTTTTTTAATGGAAGAAACCTTTTTATCTTGATAAAATACCTCCAAAGAGAAAGTGTTTTCATTCAAAATGTCGAAAATGCTCATTTTTAAAGGGGGGAGAAGTTTTTTTCAATGTAACGTATCTCATTAAAATTATCCGCTGGCAAAATTCTTTTTCACAGTTTCTTTCCAATTTTCTAAAATTTTGTTTATAACAAACCAGAAGATAGATTATTTTTCTTATAAATCTGTGAGAAATAAAAAGCATAAAAAAAGTTTAATTAAATTTGAAAATGCTACCCACAGTATCGTTAGATGTTTACACTAGAAATTCTTTTGGAACAATTTATAAACAGAAAATTGTAGATTTTTATTTATTTTTTTAGCAGGATTAAACACAACGTGAAAATGAGAAAATTGAAAGCGAGCTTGTTTGTTTTAATGGATAATTTTTCACAATCCATAATGAAGTATCTGGAGAAATAAATATTCTTTCTTGATTAAATACTAGGTATAACATGCCTGAATTGGCTGCTTTATTTTAAAGGGAATTCTCTGGTTTTAAATCATAGATTATACTATGTTCCAAAGCGATTAAAACGTAATATTTTCATTAACCCCGAGTTTCTACTGTAGTACGCTTACATCTTTTAATAACTAAAATACGGTTGTCCTGTTTTTTCCGAAATTTCCAATTTGAAAATTGTTTTCAAAGCAGATTTTTTTTTCTTCATCAAAGCTCCTTTTGTCGAAATTTATTTTTCGTATTACTAAAATTCCCCAAACTCGCTAGAGTGCATCGAATTTTTTCAAGGGTTATCCGTAGTTTTTTTTTTTTTTTTCTCTCAGCTTGAACACAAGTTTACCTTGTTTGCTCCCGTTGTCGCACAGACGTGATGGTAATAATTCCATCTGTGCTCAATTTTTCTTTCCAGCGGCACATTCAAAGACCCATGTTGTGTACTGTCACAAAAAAAAATCTTCACTATCTAGTAGAGCAGTAATGAAAGCGGATAACTTAAACCTGAATCCAATTGGAATTTCAAACTCGATAACAAACTGCATCGACCACTCCTCCCCCTTTTGCAAATCTTAATCCTGTTCACGATATGCAGCATTGATGTTGCTGTTGCTAGAAACGTTACTGTTTGATTTTTTAAGTTCTTTGGCTACCATTGCTACGATAACCAGCCAATATTGTATGTAGTAAAACCGAATAAAAATTTTCCAATTTCTGTCGTTACTGATGCCAATGTTGTTAAGATCATCCAATCACAATGCGATATCACATGGTTCCGCCTGCAAAAGGGCGGACTAGATAAGTTCGAAGGCACACATAAAGTAGGAATAAATGAAAAGTTCGAAGGCACACATAAGTAGGAATAAATGAAAAAGAAATATTCAGCTGACTGTAGAGAATTACATGATGAAAAAAAACAATTTATTTACTCTTAATTATACTATATTGCTAACATGGGAACTACTGTTTTTGGGGGGTTTTCTTTTTTTGGTTTTATAAAATTTACTTGACTGTTGACAACACTTTATTATTTTATTTTAATTATTATTTATTCACACATTTTTTCTCAGAAAAGTGAAACTTTTACGGTACTTTAATTATTACAGGTCTGCCATAAATATTTTTGAGTTTACATTTTCAGCTTTACTGCCGTTTAATGAATGCCAAAAGATGCTTTATTGAAAGTAAGCTTAAGCTAGATGGAAGCCTGACGGCTTCGTGAATCTGCGCACTTGTCTCTGCCTGCTGCTGTGCGAGTGATGTAATCTCGGGATCGAATTGCGCTAGCCCAAAGATGTATGTGCTGTCCAAATATTGTAAATAAAATTGCTCTTTGCAATAAAGATGATCTTAGGAATAATTGAGATGAAGGCCTAGAAAAAAAAGACATAGATCTCGATAATCTCTCTCTCACAACTCAAACCATTTTTTAATTTATTGAAAATTCTCGACATGATGAATTTTGATTCCAACCATATCTTCAGATCGAGTTACAAATTTTCAAGAACCAACTACGAACTTTAATAGGCTCAGTGTTAACACTCTAATAATGAAAATACTGGTATCCCCATTGCTACTGAACGGAACTTTATGTAGTGGCCTTTATTTTATTTATTTATTTATTGGGGGGAGGGGGGGGGCAAGGGAAAATTACTTTACAGTTCTGCCTTTCTCTCGTAATTTTCTTCTGCTCGTAATGTTTAATTTACTAATGAAGTGTCAGAGCTTTAAGCTGACCGGGCTGGTGTAATTACTTATTTAATCTCAGATCAACGAGCTCCCTTTTAAGATTTTGATCCCATTCGATTGATCTAGAAAAATCCATTTTTTACGGAATTTAATTGTTTAATTAGTTATATTCTAAAATTACAGGGATGCAAACTTTAATCACATGCATCTGGACGGCGAAACTACTTTTCTTAAAGCACCAATTTTTATAGAACATTAAAACTTCAATCGACATTATTTTTTTAATAAAATTGAACAAGATTGTATTTTCAATTAAAAAATTTCAAGCTCATTACACGATTCAGAATTTTTTGTATTTAAGTTATATTTATTAAATTAAATGGCCGATAATTATTGTTCTAGTAATATTGGTATTTTAATTTTAAAACTATTTTACCGTTATTAAATTAATTCTACCAAAACGTAATTCTCAAATTGCTTGTTGCAGCTTAACGGACGAAGCAAATATTCTTTAATTTATTCTAGACAACTTTAAATAAGTAAAAAATCAAAATACGCAACTGTGTAGATTACCTAACTTTATATTTACAAAAATTTTATCAGTTTGGGAAACTATTGGGACTTAACTATTACTATTTTGCAACCTTACGGGTCTTTACGATTGCGGGTTACGTCGCGTAATAATAACAAAAAGTTTTTTTTTTTTTTTAAGTTTCCTAATTGATTAAAAAACTTCTAAAAAGTAAAACTTGTAGATTAGACAATAAAGTAATATAATGTTTTCTGGAGGGAAGGATCAAAAGAACTGTGTATATATCTTTTAAAATCCTGATGCTGAAACTGACAGCGTCAACTTGTCCTAATGTGTACAAAGAGCTATATCCGAATTCATATATTCGAAGCAAATAATCTTTAGTAAAATTATGATTTTTATAACTTTATATTTATAAACCGTGTCCTTCCTCTTGACAGTCAAAGTTAAATGAAGCTGCCTTTGTTTATCTTAAAAATTGTTGAGTTTTACCAAAAATTCACAAATTATTTTTTAAGCAGCATTATCTTTTTGCACATGAATTCAAATCACATATATCGCGTAACACAGAATGAAAAGTAGCAGTTTAGTTTGCTAAAGGTTAATATACTGTCCGAAATTTGCTAATCTCAAATATAAATGAGTAGTGATTTATTTAAAAAAAAAAAGAATATAATGCCCATAGCTTTCTAAAATATAAAATTTCGAGTTTGATATTTTTTACAGATTATTAATTTTACTTTTCTGAAATGTATATGAATATTCTAAGTTTACTTTTCATTTAAATGTTTTTTTCCCCTCAAAGCTTAGTAAAATATAATATTTTTCTGAAAGGAAAAAGTTGAATTCGAATTGTTAATATTCACTTACTGACATTCAAATCTGTATGGAATCTCATAAGATAAAAAAAGTACTTAAATAGTTATCAAAAAAATTTTGTACTATCTTCTTACCTATTTCCTTTTATAAATACTCCATTCCCAATTAGCTAAGTATTGAAAATAAGAGCTCATTTTGAAAAGCATAAAATGGAGTAAATTTTAGCGAAACAAAATTGAACCATGATTGTACTTGTTTTCAAATGATTAAATCGAAAGTTTTGAAGCTTACTTTCCTAACATTTACACTCTATAAACTTTATCTTAAAATTCTGTTTTTACAGAAACCATTATGTTCTTTAAAAAACGTTCTCGAAACGCCCAATAAAAGCCTCCCCAACAATTACAATTCAATTCTTAACTCAGAAGATATTTTATATTTTAAAATTTGAAGCTTTTTCGTGTATTTGTGTGCCTATAAAGCAATCAAGGTAAGAGGATCTACTTGTTTTTCCTGAGTTTTCACATTGAATATTTCATAACGGGGATTTTCATTCTTCAAGAAATACCCATCGCAAGGGATCACGCGGCATAAAATTCGTTTTAAAGGAAATATCAAAACTGCAAAACTGATTACTTTTCTTTTCTTTTTTTTATTAAGAGCTACGCAAGAATAACCTATCATGTGTGAGGATCCTTGTACGGAACATAGATTTCAGAGCTTTTCAAAAATAATCGTATTTTTGCGTTTTCTGCCCAGGATTCATGAAAAATTCAGTTCTTGCTATCTCATCCTCAACGGTGAAGTAGATATTTTATATGCTATACATCCCAAAAACCTTCTTGTCTTTGGTTGTTTTAAATTATTTGTTTTAGAGAGAGTATGCAAAATAAAATCCCAAACACAGTTCAAAATTCCAAATCATAAATTTTATAGCAATTTTCATAAAATATCTATAAGCTTCTATTTTATTAAAACCAGTTCATTTTGCAACTCATTTAGTACATTTACGGTGTTACTTTATTAACATAAATTATTACTTTTATCATTACCATTATTTTTATTTTTACTCTTATCCTGTTATTGACAATTTTAAATGTTAAAACCGTAGTTCACGAGCTTTACAGGCTGCTGTTCAGTCACACCCCCTTTGCACTCGAAAAATCATGTGACCAAGTGGTTTTGACTATCATAAGTACGAGATAGCCATTCTATTGATTATAACCCCTAGGTCACATGATTTTCGGGTGCAGAAGGGTGACAAAAATGTCAGAAGCATAGCCTGTATATATCGTCACTCAATGATAAAACCCACTGTTGTCTTTAGAAAAATGTTGAAGTCACCAAATGACACAAGTTCAGTATGGGAACTTAAGGAGCAAAACTTCATATTGTTTTAAACGGGCGGAAGAGTTCAGTCACAATAGCTGTTAGACAAATGTCAGAAGCGTTTATCAAAAACCCTAGACACGCTCAAACAGTGATGCTGGATGAGTGGATAAGAAAATAATTGATTGGCTTCTTTTCAAATAGACAGTTCGAGTGCAAATGCAGTTCGAGTTTAGCAAAAAGCCTCTAAACTCTACGAATTCTGTACTGCAGCGTTTCCTACACTTCAAACATCGTTACTGTGCTTCAAAACTGAGGTTTAACTTGTCGACAGTGAGAGATCACTAATTTCGAAGTAAATCATAAATTGTTAAAATGAGCTAGTTGAAATTGAAATTGAATGGAAGTTGAATTGAAGTTTTTGGTGTTATAAAAGTTTACGCGGTTAAATTTTAGCAAATTCCTTGTGACTCAAATAGACGCATGCGGGCCAGTGCCATTGCATCTAACACGCCTAAAAAAAGTTTCGTGTTAAACAAACTGCTGTAATGAAGTTTTAAATTCTTCCTTCATTTGGCAAATTACGTCTTAATCATCCAGTGGAGGCCAACAGTTTTGCATTTTTTGTTTTACTTGTAATTTCTGCTGTTCTTTTCAGCCCACTGTTGCAACGGTTATGTTCTGCTTCTCAGACATTAAAAAACATAGTAATAGCAAATGTTTCTGAAATGAATGACGTTAGTTACCGTTTTTACCGTAATCACTGTATGGACACTGTACTTATAATTCCTTTTGTACTTAGGCAAAAGCGATTTGTAGTTTTTTGTTTTTCGAAAACCACGCAATCAGACTTAGGAGAAAAAACTTGCCGTATTTGCTTGCTGGAATTTCTGAGCGCCAAACTACCTTTCAATTATGCAAACAATGGAAATCGAGTAACCTGCAGTCCACCTAGCCATTAACACTTGAACCGAGGTATGGGCCATTTTGATCCAAAAGCAAACTTGTTTTCTTTTTTTTTTCGCCCCAAAAAGGTTAATATCTGAACTTAAAAAAAGTTTTGTGATTTTGGTAACTTTATGTTATTAAATACCGCATTGGGTTGAATATAATATTTTTCATCAAGATAATTAGAAAAATCCTATATTTAGACCTCGAATTTAGTACGAGTCAGGTTTTTACGTGAAATGATCATGATCAGTCAAAAAACGCCGCGTTATATTTGGGCCAATACGGTTTCTGTTTTTTTAATTATTTATTTATTTATTTAAGTACTTAGCTTTTATAAATTTTTCGTTTTTAACATATATACCTAAAACCGCGAAATGGTTCATTTTATGGAATAAGGAAGAAAAATACGGCACACTCATGAATAATGGTACACTTTCCAACTTAATGGAATAAGGAAGAAAGCAGGGACGATCCATGAATTATGGTGCACTTTCAATATACCGTACTTTATTGTGCATTTAAAATGTGTAAGTGTTTCAGATTATTTTTATTTATTTTTTAATTTTACTTGGGCATGATTTCATTTAAATTTATTGCATTTGCTAAAATGTACTTGAAAATAAGTATTAGTTTTACGCACTATTTCTGCTTTATTGCTGGAAATATTTGTATAAAAATATGGCATCTTCATCTGCAAGAATCGCGCTTAAATAAACTGGTTTTCTTCTATTTTAATCTAAAACCTAGTTATACCACTAAATTTCGGAAAATCTTTTTTTTTATGTAATTCCATCTAATAATGTTTTTGAACGGTAAGCATTTAATTTTCTAATTATCTAAACCTCACATTCTCTTCGCATTTATTTTAAACGAGTATTTTTCTGAGAGCACAATGCATCAATGCTCGTATTTTTATTTCAACAAATTCCTCACATTTTTCTTTTCCAATTTTAAATTAGAATATTCAAATTCTCATTATCATTAACAATTTAGATTACCTTCGACTTTTGCTGCTGCTTTTAAAGACATGTTCAGCTGCAAGATTTTTCGGATACCGGTTTTTCCGGATCTTTCAAACCCACGTGACACGGCAAATAACTTTTATTTCATCTCTCACTCAACTCGCCAGGCTTTTTAAAAATGCTACTGTCAGTCGCACTGGAAAAGCAACTGATGTTCCGCTAAAATTATGCCAAATTTCAGAAAAATCTAATTGATTTCTGGGGGCTCCTTTTTCGTTGCATATGACATGAAGTAAGGGCGCAACATGAAATATGAAATGATTTATGTCTCGAAAGTACGCTGTGTGTCAATACAAAGCCGCTTTTGGGTTAAGGATTTCGAAAACGGTTTGTAAAATAAGAATAAAAATGGAAAAGTAGAAGCCGGTAAAAATCTGATTTGATTGTAATGAAATCGATTATGTATGTAAAGAAATTTTGTTTGTTATCAGTAAATTGCAAGAAAAGTAACATATACACGAGGAAGAAGATTTTGTAAAGGTACTTTATATTCAAAGAAAGAATTATGTGAATATAGGGGCTAGTGAAAAATAATTTCAAGTACAAATTAATTACGATACGCCCTTCTTTCAAAAGCATTTAAGAGATTATTTTAATCATCAGCATTATACACTGTCTACCAATAAGTATTTGGACACCTGTGATAGAAAAGAAAAACTAACTTTATTCAAAATCAATAGTTGGTAGAGCCTCCACGAGAGGCAATTACAGAGTGAACCCTCTGGGGCATACTTTCCACAAGTCTTTGTATTTCAGCTAGTGGTATTGTCTTCCACTCGGCTTGGAGTAGACATAGAAGTTCCTTCATCGATTTTGGACGGGTAGTGCACCCCTTAATTCGACGATCCAACTCGTCCCAGAGGTTCTCGATAGGGTTCAGGTCTGGGCTCTGCGCAGGCCAGTCCATTCGATGAACTCCATTGGCACCATACCAAGCCTTGGTTAACCTCGAAACATGACAACTGGCATTGTCGTCCTGAAAGCAACAGGGGTCCAACCCGTAAAACTGCCACAACGTAAGAAGCAAATTGTCATTCAAAATAGTGCAGTAGGCATCGGCGTTGAGCTTACCATGAATGGGGACCAAGGGTCCCAGTCCATACCAGGAGAAACACCCCCATACCATAATTCCACCTCCGCCGAACTTGACTGTTGGCACAATGCATTCTGGCAGGAGACGTTCTCCAGGCAGACGCCAGACCCAGACCCTGCCATCCGAACGGTAAAGGGTGAACCTTGATTCGTCGCTCAAAAGAACCCGTTTCCACTGATCTACGGTCCAATTTCGATGTGCTTTGGACCACATTAACCGAGCAGCGCGATTGGACTTTGTGATCAAAGGCTTATGGGCAGCAGCACGACCATGAAAACCAAGCAGATGTGCTTCCTTACGGATGGTATTCATTGAAACAATACTCCCGGATGCCTGTTGAAACTCCTCGTGGATGAGGGCCGTCGGTTGGGTGCGGTTCTTCCGAATTTCTCTGGACAGCACTCGTCGGTCTCCCAGTTTCGTTGGTCTGCCGACTCGTGGCGCATTCCGACAATCACCGCTCACCTTCCACTTCTTAATCACATAGGCGATAAGGCCTTGCTCGCGAGTTCAATGCTTCCTACTTTCTAAGATTCATTTTTTTTTAATAAAATGTGACAGCATTTGTCTTTTTGAAAATATTGCTTGGAGGTGAAAATTTTACATGCAAAATATAATCGTATGCACAGCATTTCATTAATTTTAGGCCACTTTCATTATTTTACATTGATTTATGCTCAAAGATATACTATGTTTCGTAAAGGATTGGTAAACTGAAGGTTAGAGAAGATGTATGGCTGAATGACTCCGGAAAAATTTTAATGGTTTGATCTTATTTTGAGCAACGCAATTCGTGGTACTCTGTCATACTTCGTGCATTTTATCATAGATTTCAAGCAGTCTTGAGATTAATGGCTATCCCTGTATGAAATACGTTATTTTTATCACACTTTACATAAAATAAAACTGGTAGTCAACAATAAATATTGATCTAAGTCCGTAACTATAAATACTGAATGGTTAACATCTATACTTTTATACCTAAATGCTACCATAGAATCAAGAATTTTTAAAACTAAAACAATGTTCAATACTTTTAAAAACTATTTTCAGCAGCTTTTTAAACAACTTTCTAGAATATAGCATTATCCTTTTACTTAGAACTGAAACATTCAACAGAAGGACTGACAAAGCAGATTTTAAATTAATAATATTCTTCAAAGCGAATATATTTCCTAGTAAATGATGATTGGTAGTAACGTGCTACTTATTAGAAAATATATTGGCATCTATTTTTTAATTAGATTCTTGTTACTTTCTTAATTTATTCAAAAAATTTAAATAATTCATCCGCAATGAATAACTCGAATAAATTAAACGCACTAATTTCTTAATCAATGCAGATGATAACTGATAAGCTTAGAAAATGAAATAATAAAAAAATATGCTATACTGAAAATGTATTATCTGTGTAATGGAAAAAAAAGAAGAAATCTATTACATTTGCAAATGCCTGTATTTATACCTCTCAGGCAAGCCACATTTACATTCATTTCGATTCATTTAAATCCCTTTCCCCGAGAAAAAAATAAGGGAATTTTAAATTGTTAATTTAGTAAGAAATCTTTTCCAACAATCTTGTTAAAAGCTTTATGCCCAGAAATAAAAACTAATTCTTCAGACTCCGCTTTGTCTTTCAGCATTTTAATCACAGACGACAAAAAGAACAAAAAATAAATAGCAAAGAATTAGAATAAGAATCCGCTGACACACAGTTTCAATCGGACAAATAGATGATGAAGAAACAAGTCTTAAAGTTTAAATTAGCTTAGTGCCCCCAAGACCCAATAAAATATCCATTCGTTTTATAATCTTTTAATCGCGTGGCATTTGCATTGCCACTAGCAATAATCTTTTTTGAGAAATCATACTTTCACTGACTTTTCTTTCCCGTCTCCTGTGAGTGTAATATTTTCTTGGTTTTACGAGTGCATTTTTTTAAATGGCTTCATTAACACATAAAATTTAATTTGCTTATAAAAGAGTGTAAATTTATTGATCACTATAAAACTGCTCTTGATATGAAAAGAGACTGTAGTCGTGTATTTTATTAGGAAAGAAACAATTTTATTTGAGGAAATAATTTAAATGCCTTGAAGACCATCGTAATTACAAAATCAATAAACTATTGCTTTCGAAAAAGTTTTGGAGGAAGTTATAGTAGTTTTAATTATTGATGTTTAATTACTGAACTGAATTCGTCTTAGCGTGCTTTTACTGTTAAGACTTTGCTGTTGATAAGGCAGTAGAACTTTCCTCGATATAATGTTTTGGCTTTATAATTACACATTTTGAAAGTCTAATGATTTTTATTAATTTAAACTTAGCATTCTCTCGTTAAGTGTTCACAACATCCACGAGTTTCGTGCAAATTAAAATTTTCTAACTGGACATTTTGGGGGAAAAAATAAATGCATGAAATATTGAATATGTAGATTACAAAGTAAACAGGTTTCAACTTTTTTCGTATTTGAATTTATCACTTAAGAAAAACGGTGTTAACTTGAAAGTGTATAAAACATTTTCTGTGTAAAACTACTGTCTGCATTTACACTGCTTTCACATAAAGCGATAGGATTTTAATCAGAAGGATGAAATTAGGCTATTTCTGCCACAACTTTTTAATTTGATGATGCAATAATTATTTTAATGATCAATTACGCAAACCAAGTAATAGTACTTTAAGACGAGACATAATTATGTTTAATAATATACTAAATTTGGTAATATAGATGATGATGATATGACACAATATCTCTGAAAGAGAAGTTAGAGCGCACCTTCTCAAAAAGTATTCGAACGTAAGTCAAATTTCGTATGTTAATTTCATATTTTAAATATTGTATTCCGTAATGCATTCCGTAAAAATTAATGCATGGTCGCCCTATTGAATTTGCAGTTAAAGTTAAAACCGCATCGGTTGCTGAATTAAAATACATGTCTAAAATTAGATGTCAAAAGCGTCAGGATGACCGTCATAAACGATGGCAAAAGTCTGTTGCGGCGAAAGGGTCTTATCTTATTCTGAAGTAGGATGGGTTTCAGGGATTCAATTAACAATATTTTTTAAGTTATAGACTCAGTTAAAAATCTTTTGGATCATTGTTCTAGTACAATCCTTTTCCGAGTTTAACAGAAATGCCAATTCTTATTGTGTTTAAGAGCCAGTTTTTTTTAAGAGTCAAGCAAGCTCGGATAGTTGGCATTTTTTAAATTTCTTCAAATTTTCAGGATTTGTTCTTAGCATAGATTTATTTTACCTGTATTTTTTTAAACAAAAATTCGTAGTTTTACTAGTCAAAACTAAACGAAAATATTTTTGGGGTTAGGGGAAATAATTATATTAATTATTTCGATGCATATCGTAAAACATTAAGAAATCAAACCATGCGTTTTTAATGAATTTATATTCTCATTTACGTAAAACAATTGAGATTTTATGCCATTTATATAATGAATTTTAATTTTTAATTAAATCTAACATTGATTTAAAAAATAAAGCTCTAACAATTCAAACTTCGTAACAAAAATATATTGTATGTACATATAAACTATTCCCTCTACGCTTGACGTAAACACTTTCATACTTTAAAATAAAGAATTCTATTTTTGTATCCCGAAAATGTTAGAGTTTCCCTAACTGAATAAAAATAAATACTTTAAGAAAAGATTTCTGTAATTAGATTTATCTGCAAACATAATTCTCACACGTAATTTTAGTGACATGTTTACCTTAAAATAGAGAATAATAGTTTTCTGAAAATTTTTATTTTTATTGTTTTAATGTTATAGAAAGGATAAAAAGAGTTTAAACACTTTCTCAAAATTTTGCTGACTAGAAAAATGCTTCACTTTGCCGGAAGTAAAGAAGGCTGAACTAAAAGTTTAAATTGCTTCTTTCGAAAGATCTAATACTCTAGATATATTTATACACTCTTTTTATTCTTATAAACTATTTCTTAATTCAAAAGAATTTTTGGCTTGTAAATTTCTATGCATCTATTTTTAGCATGAGATACACAAACACACATATAAAAGTGAAAGAATGTAGAATTTCAAAATTTGCGCATCAGACATATAAATAACTATTAAATCATTACCAAATGACAAAAATTTTTAAATATTCGACTAGTCACAGTGCTTTACACGCTTTGAATGATCAAAATGAATTACTTTTCTTTAAATGAAATAATTTTAAACATAAATTTAATTAATTATCATAGTCCACGTATAGTTTTCAGATATCTATATTTAGGATTTTTGACTATGCACTATTTTATTGTTGTGTCATTTAATTGGTTACCATATATATATATATATATAATATATATAATAGCTTACTTACGTAAAGTGAAATCCCAAGATAATCCAATGATAAAGTGAAAAAAAAATATAAAAAAATAAAAAAGTAGATAGCACATGGTGCCAATTAAAGAGCTTATACCGGATAAGTGTTTAAATATAGCCTTTTAAGGCAATGAAAGAGTGGAAAAATTGAATATAAAGCGCCAAATTAGAACTGGTGTGCTTTTAAGCCTAATCACATGTAATCAGAAATAGACGGAAAATGGAATTAATATTGAAATGGTGTGCTCTATCATCAGGCGCCACCGCACACACATTTCAATTTAATCGAAAAAAACAATATGTGTGTGTGTGTGTGTGTGTGTGTGTGTGTGTGTGTGTGTGTGTGTTTGTGTGTGTGTAGATAGATAGATGGATATGAGATTCATTGATGTTTCACATGCAAAACTACACTTGTTTACCAGAAACAAAACATTTTTTGTTCTACAGTTTCTTTTGAAAAGAATATTCAGTAAATAAAATGAATATTTGCAGTCTATCGATTGTCAATCATAGTTATTGGCTATTTGAAAAAAAAAAAAAAAACACTCTAGGGGACACAAATTGTGAACGTCATGATAGAGATTACAAAGTTAGCCTCAAAGCCTGGGGACGACGTTCAATAATTCAAATGCACCCTAACATTTTACTTAAGTGATCTACATGATTTAACACTAAGAAAATATTGTTTTAAAGTTGAAGAATACATGAACGCATCCATGCTTCGAATCTATCAGTGCTAGATATCCTAAACTACTTTTCCGTGATAACAAATCATGTCTTACTGTCAACAGCTTTCATCGTTAAGGGATTCGAGAATCTTTCCTAGATCACAGTAAATTTTATATTTCTTTAATATCGCGCCTTTTATTAATTAGTTAATTAGCTTGATACTCTTTGTTTTATGGCTGCTCATACCTGTTTTATTTCTCTTCATTTTTTACCTAAAGCTTTCGAATCACTTTAAGAAATTTTCAAGAGAGACAGAGTCTTGTCTCGCGCGAGATTTCTCGCGAGAATTCTCGCATTTTTTTCCGTCTTGCATAAATACGATCTAAAAAGCGACAATTTGCCTGAAGCCTCTACCGTTTGACTTGCGTCTCCTTCGTTTTCGGTCCTGGTGTACTATCAGCACTCTACAATACGCACAAACACGTAACATGTAAAATTAGAACAGACGAGAGATATACAAAACACACAAAGGAGAGGATAAAGAAAGAGGCGGGAAAAAAAGAAAACAGAGAAGATTTGAAAGAAAAATAATAAGTAAATAGGAAAGGCGGTACGGTATGTTCAAATCTGACCACTTTTAGACGGGGCCCCCCTTACTATCCCCTTTTTTACGCATTAAGCCCCTTTATTGAGCCCCCCTTTTTTAAGCATTTTAAACCAGTTTTGAGCGCTGTTGTACTCGAAAATTGCATTTCAGTTAACTGTAGTTTTTGTACTTTAATCAAATCGTATTTATCACCCCAAAAAAATATCTCTAACTTGATCTAGTGATAGACAATTAGGTAATACCTATATTATAGAGGAAATTCAGTTTTTTCTCCAAATTACTATTTCAGTACATATGAATTTGTAATTTAGATAATCGGGATATATATGGGCCCCCCTTTTTCTTCAGGGGCACCGGACTACCGCCCCCCCTTGCCCCTGTGATAATAGGGTTTCGGGTATATCAGAGAGAGATTAGAAGTAGAGCAACTTGCATTCGCATTGATGCTGAGTCTGAGTAGGTTGAAATATGGTTGAATATCCTTGGTTGAAATATCCTTGTACCGATATTATCCTCAAACTTTCCCGCACGTTGCGGCGTGCGTAGGGGGGGGGGGGAGAAGCCCACCCTGGTAACAACTTTCTAGGGGCGGTTAAATCCCTATTGTTGGCCTATTTTAAAGAGATTAAAATGACATTTTTTATTCTTATATATTAATATCGGACGGAAAGAAATGCAAGCAATTTTTTTAAAAACTATATCTCTTTTCGTTTATATTATCATGTTTTCCCTTCCTTCGGCTTGCAATACTTTTATAATTTTTTTTCTTCCCCATCATTTTATCTTGCAGTTGGGTTCCTATTCTAAAATTATCTTCGCCTGTTAGATGTCTTTTCATTTTCTTAAAAAATCCACACTGGATATACATTAGGGGGATTATGGTTTTATTTTTCTGCAAACAGGGCGACCATAACGACTGTAGTACTATCGCTAAAAATTATTGTGGAAAAGTGCAAACGGATAGTCGTCAACAAATTAACTGTTCAGTAATTTAAAATATATACAAAAAATAAGACGTCTATTAACCAACTGAAATACTATAATGAAATCTAAAAATGCACACACGGTAATGTTATTGGAAATATTAGGCAAATAATTATAATTATCGTTAATATAATCTTGTTTTCATTAATATAAAAATTACACATATTTTAGAGGCTTGAAATTGACGTTAAAGTAAATAGTAGAGATTTAATAAAGACTAAAAGTGTTCTGTTTATAATTTTTCAAGGATTATCTTACAACCAACTGAACGATAAATAATTCTAATTTGCGTTAATATGTCCCGCAGTAATTTCAACAGGGGAGATTACTTGAACTTAAAAAAAAAAAATCTGTTTTGTCTCATGCAGATATGATTTTAGTAAAATATTCCCTACTTCTCGTATGAAGAGCGGGTGCGCAGCTATTTTAAAACAAACGATTGTCCATTTCATGTAGTGTCTGAGGTATTTAATGCTACAACTTTAACAGTATGATGTAAAACTACAGTATGATGTAGAAATAACACATTTTGAAAGTCGGGAGTTCTCTGCAAACCGCTAAGCTTTTCACTTTTGTGATCGCGAATGACACTGACGTAGTTTTTTGAGTCATTATATTGCAATGATGCCAGTTTAATACTCATGACGCAAACTTTAGATCAAGAGTCAAATAATTTTGCTTTTATTTTAGATTCCACATCACTGGAATTAATTGAAATTACTCATGTTAGGAAAATTTTCGTTTACTACAGTGCGAAGAACGAGCACGCAGCTAGTAAATAAAAATAAATACTATATTTTCGGTATGACATTATATATACGGATTAAATCTCAATTTCTTTTACTTCAAATGCCGATATATGCTGATATAGTTATTAATATATCTACTAATGTGGCTATATGTAAGTAATTGTTATTATTAATATTAATTTTCAATAAAATCCCAATAATAAGTTTATAAAATGGTAACGAAATCGCAGTCCTTAATTTTGCGAGACTCGCGAGACGTCTCGCGTCTCGCGCGAGACGAGACAGAGGTTTACTACTGCGAGACGAGACGAGACAGCCCCGATTCTCGTCTCGCACGTCTCGCGTCCATCCCTAACGAAAACAATAGCAATTTTTACGCGGTGGTACGATTCCGTCTTAGATAAACCGGTGTTATTGGATAGTCTATTGTACTTAACATAAAATAATGATTACAAGAGACAAAGTAATAGTGTAGGGTGAACTGTCACGCTCATGAATATTTATATTAAAAGTGACTTGCATATAATTCAATGTTGCACTCCGAACCTCCTTCTTGGTATAAACATTAATAAACCCGAAATATATATCCTTTCATGGTCTTTCTGTTGTCTTTATTTCAGGTAAATTTACTCTTTATGTGTATCAAGAAATTGAAACCATCTTTACAGACTCGTAGCAAAGCAAAACATCATGTTAGCAAAGCAAAACATCTATTGAATGCTGTTTTTCTTTCCAGAAAGAATAACGAAAATCTTCAAAACAGGTTCCGTGTGTAAATTTAAATAGGTTTAATTACGAAATGCTGCTTTTCAAATTATTGTTATTTCAGTGGGATAAACCAGTAAACATTTTAATTTTCCAGAGCTTTATATTTAAATGATAATACATGTTTGTATTTATTTGAAAATTTCAGCATGTTAATCAAAGAAATTTTAATTGCCTTAAATTCTTAAAAATCGCGTGCTGCATACATTTCCTTATCTTACAATAACTGTGCAAATAGTGGTTTTTGTTTAAGAATTCAAATAAAGTATAAAGAACCAGATGAATGGGAAATATAACAAACGTCAATTATCTTTTATTATATTATTCATTTATTATTTCTTTGTATATTATTACTCTTTGAATATTATTTCTTTGTACATTTAGTAAATAAAAACTATCAACAGTAATGTTTATCTTAATAATTGCGTATATCTGTTCATTTGTTATGTAACTGAAGATACCCAACTGTTGAGCAGAAATTGCAACAAAGACCACTTTTAAAACTGTCAGAGGTTTAATCACTTAAAAAATTCATATTTATTCATCTCCGAGTTACTGCAATTGCTGTTTTTAAAAAATCAATATTTTTTTTTTACTTTTTAATTAACCCTCGCGATGAATCGTAAAGCATAACTTTAAACGGAAAATATTGCTTTAATTATTTCAAATACCAATTCCGTCATCGTAATTAACAAATATTTGTGTATGATTAAAATTCAGCAAATATCAGAGCATTTTCAGGACTCATTTAAGTAATCACAAAAATGTCTTCGGATGTTATGATGGCAGAAAAAAGTCGTTAAAATATTCATAAACAGATCTTGTTAATATTCATTTCGAATTTCGGTTATGAACGAAATTTATTCAACCATTTATTTTTCTCATTCAAATGTATCCGGCAGCATATAAAACTGACTTTGTTCTGGAGCAATACGGTAAGCATATTTTTCTGTTTTTAATCATTAAGTGTTTCAAGAAGCGAAAGCAATTATCATTTAAGAGAGGAATTTTTAAGAGGAAGGAAGGAATGTGCCTTGCCTCTTTCTCTATCGTTTCCATTTACGACTCTTTAAATTATGTATGAGAATCGAGTAAAAAATCCATGAATATTGCTGGTGAAATAATAAATATGATTAGAACAGTATGTATATGTGCCTATCAAAGTGCCTTGTCGTAATAATTGTTAGATATAAATGTGTTTCTTTTTGCAGTGAAATCAGCTTTATTTTCACAAATATTTCCTAAAAATGTTATCATTCTTAATTCGTTCTACCGGAAACAAAACAACTAATTCGCAACGAGATTTTTTTTTTAATTACAACAACCAAAAGTCTTATTTTGATTATAAAAAAGATATTGCTTGATTATTCCTCTCCTTGAAATGTCTTTCAAGCGAGAGCAATAATTATGCAACAAATATCATTCAGAATTAATTTTCTTTCAAATACATGTGTCTATTTTTCTTAAAAATAGGTATGTAGGCTTGGTTCGTACATAAAGGTTTTCAGAAAAAAATTTATGTAATTACAATCATTAGAAAATATTAATGCAAAATGTTGGTAAGTTTTAATTAGTAACAGTTTTGCAGAAAAAAAAAATATTTTTATTTATTTATTTATTTATATGGGCCTGAGGGTGGGGGTTGTTTGTTTGCTCTTGTATGTCAGTGTTACGAATAGTTATTGGTGTTTTGTTCTGTAAAGTTCCTTTATCTTCCGAAAGAAAATAATATTAAAATCTTGAATTTACTATACTGTACGACGGGACTCACAATAATGTTTTATAACACTTCAAAAACTAGTCAACTCACTCGAAAAAAATAAAATTTTATAATAAGGTTAAATTGCAACTGCAGTTTTTTCACGTAGATTTAAAAAAATTGAATCAATAATGCAATGAGAACAAATAAATTTCTTTCACTTTTCTTGAAAGTATTCTGCAACTTCTCATGAAGCCTTAAAATACATTTGACAAACTTTCAAGTTATGCATTAAAATTACAAATACTCGCAGCTAATGTTGACACGTTGATCTTAGCGGCTATTTAAGCTAAGCTGTTGCCTTGACTTACTTTGAGATTTTTTTACAGTATGTGAGCAAATTAATATGGTTGTATAGACAGAGTCAAAAAAGCGAATCAAAAAATAAAGTGAATCAGGTTGAAGCTCCTCATTTTCTGGATACTTCATTTTATAAAAATATTCGTAAAAGGAAACAGTTCATTCTAGCCTAGAAATATCATGTTTCTTTACACGCAAGCTTTAAAACATTTTGCTAAATGAAATTAGACCATATTCCGGCCCAGTTAAGCAATTCTGGAGTAACAAAAATGTATCTCCACACAAAGTAAACGTCTGTCAGTGGGACAACTTAGAGATAGTCTCGACACCGTCTCACAATCAAGTAAATGATTTCAAGTGATTTCTGAAGAAATTGCTTTCTTTATCATTTTCGAATGTTTTATGGTGCACTAAACTTTTTATCCAGGACTTTCTATGGATGTTCTAGTTTAAAAACAGACTTTGCAAGACCTATGGCCCATCGAAAAAACGAGATAAACAATCTCTCTTATTCAGTGACTTCATCATGAAATTAGCTAACTAAACATAGGCGCACTAGCCTTCGCTGGGCCAAAGCCTGTGCTGCCCAACCACGCCATCCTGACCATGTAATCTGTGGCACGGAAGCATTGCCTTGGCCTGGTGGTCAGCCTGACGCGTAGCCCCCCGAGGAAGCTTGGTCCTCATTTTATCAACTCTTTATGGGCAATCATTTATAGAAATATTTAGCTGTTTCAAAGAAAAAAAAAAATCTGATGTGTCCAACACATGACTTCCTTGCACGTCTATTAAATCAAAAATGTTTTTTACGCACTTCCTCTAAACTTATTTGTTTGAAAGATATAAAATATCAATAATAGTAAGATATAGCGATTTCTAGCCAAACATTTCGATATCGCCAAGCTGAGTTCAATTTGAAAGATTTCTTTCTGACACTTTATTTGGCGATATTTCACCAAAAGCCGACAAACTTGAAATAGTTTGCGAGATTTTGGGGATAGCCAAAGTAGTCATTGACCACAGACTTTCAATGAATTGAATGCATCCATACACCTTAATGTATTTAAAGTCATTTGGCTCACCCTGTAAATAAATTCCCAGTGGATTGCTGTCAAAAAAGATATTGAAAACCGTTAGCTATTATAATATAGTTCTAAATACAAAAGTTCAAAATTCTACGGGTTAAAGTTTTAGAGTTATACAAAATACGAAATAATTTTTGGCGCCAAATTTGGCGATATTACGCCGAAACTCGTCAATGTCGACGACATTTGGCGAGATATTAAGCATGGACGCACAATGACAGATTATCGCCAAATTTGGCGATATTTCGCCAAAACCCGCCAAGAACGATGACAAATGGCGATACTTTGGGCATGGACCAAATGACTGACTATCGCCAAATTTGGCGACATTTCGGCAAAACTCGCCAAGGTTGAGGACAGACGGCGAGATTTTGGGCATGTACCAAACAATGACTGTCTACAATTGTATTATATTGAAGATGTCCATAGACATTAAAGTACTGAAATTCTTTGCGGTGGTCCTGTAAATAAACTCTCCAGTCCATTTTAACCAAAAATCGAGATGCACAACTAGATGTTACAACAATCTTATATATGAAATTTCATAATAGTTTTTGAGATTTGAGAGTTAAATATGCCCACACGTACACAAAAAAGTCGCCAAGCTTGGCGACTTTTGGCATACTTCTTGAGGGAGGCACGTGACCGTGGTCGGACCATTACCTAACTTATGTGGTAGGACGGTATTGTGCTTGAAATGGATGAATCTCCTAAAATTGCCATTGACCGTAATGTATTGGAAATCTTTTGAGTGTTCCTGTAGCAGAACTGTAAATGATAAAGACACTTTTTTTAATGGAGAAATTCATTTTCTAACTCTTTACAGCATATATCACTTCTGAGTCGTTTGAAATAGCCCAATACCTCTAAAAAACGCTTTGATGAATTTCGGCCCATAGAGCGTAATGTATTTCGAATCTTTTAGGCGGTTCTGTAGATAAACTATCTAGTCGAATGGAACCGAAAGGGGAGGTGCACAACTAAATGTTACAACAATCCTAAATATAAAGTTTCAACATTCTACGCCTCATAGTTTTTGAGATATGCTAGTTTAATGAATTTCGGCCCATTGAGCGTAATGTATTTCGAATGTTTTGGGCGGTGCTGTAGATAAACTATCCAATCGAATGGAATCAAAAGGGGAGGTGCACAACTAGATGTTACAACTATCCAAAATATGAAGTTTCGACATTCTACGCCTAATAGTTTTTGAGATATGCGAGTTTAATGAATTTCGGACCATTGAGCGTAATGTATTTCGAATGTTTTGGGCGGTGCTGTAGATAAACTATCCAATCGAATGGAACCAAAAGGGGAGGTGCACAACTAGATGTTACAACTATCCAAAAATAAAAAAGAGCGTAAAGAGCGTAATGTATTTCGAATCTTTTGTGCGGTCCTGTACATAAACTATTCATTTGATTGCGACCAAAAGGGGAGGTGCACAACTAGATCATAGAGCAATCCTAAATATCAAATCTCAACATTCTACGACCCATAGTTTTTGAGATATGCGAGTTACATACATACGTACGTACAGACGGCATGGAAAAACTGACCACAATAAACTCGCCGCTGGTCAAAATGAGTTGCAGACGCGTTAATATGATCGTGCATGCTAGCCTACGATGAGATGCATCGAAAAAATTCTTAAAATTAAATTTAGAGGTAGTCAAAATCGGATTTTTTGTCGAAATTTGGCCCCCAAAATTTTTCGGGATCACATTACTTCCTTATACTACGTACAAGGAAGTAATAATAATAATACACGTTAGTAAGGAGTACAAAATTATACTCTTCATAGAAAATAGTATCTGCAGCACTTACAGCTCTTCTACAGGCGCACTCAAAAGAATTACAATACATTTCACTCTATAGGATAGTCTTTCTTAAAAGCGCATTTTAGGCATATTCTTTTATCTCATACAAAACAAAATTGATGTGGATTACAAAATGGTGCTCTCCACCGAAAATAGTGTCTGTAGCATTAATGATTCTTCTACAGGAGCACTTAAAAAAATCCATAACATTATAGGCAAAAATATTTTTTTATTATACAGGGTCTCGCAAAATTACATTAATAGTGATATACAGCTTTATTATTAGATTATCTCCAAAATCTTGCCAAATTTGGCGACAACGTGTGACGAAGTTCACATAGTTTTCGCGTCTTAAAATATTGTTCCTATGTTTCGTCTTTCTAAATCAAAATTTCGGATTCCGTATTAATCTCTCTCCCCGCTTTGTTTTTCGGCTCGATAAAATGCTCTTACTTTTCGCGACGGTATGTCTGGGATTTTTCCAAGTTTTTATGAGGGAGTTGCCGTAGGTGGATTAAGAGAACGTTCCTTCGGCCGCTTACATGACGTATAGTGTATTAAGAAAAATCCATGAAGTACGCTGAGGACTTAGAAGAACAGGAAGACGAGTCGAATTCAGAAAAAGTTACGTTTATTGGAGGTAACAGCAAAGCAGTCTTAAAGGAAATAACTTCAATTACGTACGGTACATTGCATTAGTAGAAAATAACACCAAGAACATATCTAATCGTTCCGGCCACACAGCATGCCGGAGTTCCATAAAAAAAAAAGAACACAACCTCCTCAGACGGAGATCAATATAGAAGTGTGCTGAAAAATTAATACAAAACTGCCAGCTTTTAACAGGTTGGCGAGTAAAATATGAGCACTCATA
This sequence comes from Cheiracanthium punctorium, assembly GCA_038373885.1. NCBI lineage: Eukaryota > Metazoa > Arthropoda > Arachnida > Araneae > Cheiracanthiidae > Cheiracanthium > Cheiracanthium punctorium. The sequence goes on from JAWZYV010012893.1 coordinate 274,241, forward strand.
AGCCACTGCCCCACGTCACAACCACCGTCCGGTAAGCGTAAACAATATAAAAATTTGAAACAAACGGATTAAATGATTATCGCCAAGACAGAAGTGCCAGAATTTGGCGAATGTCAATACATAAGCCTACAACCCCGTGAGAAAGCAAAGGCGTACGACAGGGAGGCACCAAGAATTTACACAGCATATGCTAAAGCGAAATTAACTTAGAAGGAAAACCCCGAAAAATCCCAGACATACCGTCGCGAAAATGAAGAGCATTTTATCGAGCCGAAAAACAAAGTGGGGAGAGAGATTAATACGGAATCCGAAATTTTGATTTAGAAAGACGAAACATAGGAACATTATTTTAAGACGCGAAAAATATGTGAACTTCGTCACACAAAGTATCGCCAAATTTGACTTTAAAAGATTGTTGTTTTGGAAAGGGTTTTATAGCCGATGGGTTTGTCATGATTTGTGAATCTTGTTTTCCATAAGTAATTGCATAAAGAAGACTGCATGCCCATTTTGTTAAACCATCCAACTTTAATAAGCTCTTTCAGAACTTCCTATTTCATAAATGTCTCTCTAAAATATGTCGTATCAAACTTTTTAAGACAGCTTCGGTGATGCCTAAAAACTATTGAAACGTCTTAATCCGAAATAACTTTTACTTAAAGTACTTTTATCCTTCAAGATCCCCCTCTCCCCCAGCACACGCACACTTTCGCGGGGGGAGGGGGGATATCCACCTGGCTCATCCAATTTACTTAACACCGAAACACATCTCACAGCAGCGCCGAACAGAAAGCAACTTTGCACGGCGACCTGCAGAGAGCAAAGGAGCCAAGAAAGAAAATAAAACTCTTCCCACACCACTTTCTTCCTTTCCATCAAAATGGGTTTTATAACTCATTGTCGCCACCTTAATATACGAAGTAATTAAACGGTAGAGTAATTTCTCCCTCGCACAATATCCGGCACCTTTCTGGAGCTTGTTGAAAGTCACAGTCGGAGGAGCCGGATAATTCGAGGGGTTTAATCACCAAAACGGCGAAAGAAGAAAACCGGGACGAGCAGCTACCCGGGAGAGAGAAACGAATTACACCCCAGACCTGACTTTGACTGCATCGTAATAAATCCACATTTGCTGCGGCTGGCTTTTTTTCCTCCAAGAAAGCAGCTTTCCCTGTTATATTAATCGTCGGAGAAACCCCGACTATCTCGTATGGTGAAATTATTTCCTAAATCACTAATTTTGATGTTAAAGTTTAATCAGCTTTTTTCATTTTAAATATGTCATAAATATGTATACAGGGTGAATCTAAACTCTTGGGCAAAACTTTAACCCTTTGAGGCGCAACCCTTTCCCAATGCTGAAAAAAAGGGCAGCCGTTGCCATCGCTCGAATTAACTACCAGCAAGATGGCGGACGATCGAAACGTTCATCGCGGCCACAGATCTAGAGACTCTTTTTTGACGACAGCTGGCTGTGCCGCACAGCTCACAACTGCAAAATAAAGGAGGACGAATTACTATTATTGGGCATAAAAGTGGAATACTGATTGAAGATTTTTTTTTTTTTATGTGACATTTTAAGTTTTCTAAGGAAGAAAATTTCACACATAGAGAAATTTTTAATGGAAAAGAAAACTGTAATACAATCATTTGCATAATTTATGTAAATACTAAAAATACTAAAATAAGTTAGTATAAAGACTCACAGGCATTAGTTATAATTTTAATAATAAAAGCCCAGAATGTGTTTGCTCGATTCCCTGAATTCACTTTAAGATCTCGAATGCTGGCAGATTGTCATATTAGATTGACAATTATTAGATTACTTGGTAAATGACATTTTTTTCTGTATGAAAACTACTATAAAAGTCTCGTCTATCGAAAGGGAATTTTAAATTTAATACTTTACCTTTTTGAACCCTTTTTGAAAATGAGCCATACTGCAGGATCGAACGTAAATATTTTATTCATTCAGAAAGAGAAAAAAAGAATTTTTGAAAACGGACCTTAAAAATTACGTATGCGAATATTTATCCACTAAATTTATTAAAGACATGTTTATCCTAATATAGTAATTCTAGTAATTTAGTTTTCTCGAACAATGATGTCAGTCTTTCGCCGTCGCGTCATAATGACGTCATCTTAATTAAAGTAATTACATTCAATGTTATTTTCAGGTTGATTTCCCTTTTTTTTTTCGTTTCTTAGTTTGTGCTGACTAAAAAAAACCGCGAATTAAAGACTACTTCTTATTATAGACTCATATTACTTAGGTTAAAGGGATTTGACGATTTAAAAAAAGCGTCAACTGTACTTTTAAAAAAGTACAGTTGACGCTCGCTTTTACGAACGCCTACATCCACTTGTCGTCCCAAATCATTGCCTCTTGAACGAATGATAAGCGTTGCATTTTATGTACGAATAATAACGAAGGTTTAACAAATTTAGCTACGTTCAACAAATAACTAGTCCTTCTAACAGTGTGGCAAATAGTTTTTTATAAGCATTGAAACCAGTTTGCTGAATAATTTCCGTGCTTGAATATTTTCCCGTCAAAGCAAGTTGCAAAATTGTTTTCTCATCCCTGAATGGTAAAGCTTTATGCCAACCTGCAGAGTTTCTTTTGCCATAATTATCATTCAAATTTATGAAGTTATCTATAATAGTTTTAGACCTTGCAACTTTTTCGATATAGATCGGCTAATCAATCCTAAAGACGAAGACCGACAATTTGAACTTTTACATATTCTGTTAATCTCTTCGCTCTTGGCATTATTATAAACAAAGAAGAACAAGCCATAATTACCTCCTTTAAATATTCTTACGTTTGTATTCTAAGCTTTAATTGTTTCGAGAGCATTAAATTTATTTGCACAAAAATATTGTAAAATTTTACTTGTGGTGTTAAAGTTTTTACACGGTAAAATTAAGCTGTTTTTCATTTTCCACTTAATTGTAATAATCCTTTATTAAAAATTTCTTCTATCGCATTAGTCTTTTTAACATTCATATATAACATTCTAACAGAGATTAACATTCTATTTCCTTGCATTTGAAAACATTGAGGGAATTTTACCTGGCCTTAAAGTTTCCACAAGCACTGTATTTGTGTGTATATGTATATATACAGGGTGAATCTAAACTCTTGGGCAAAACTTTAAGGGGTGATAGGGCACACAATAAGGAATCGTAATCACATAACAATCTGGGGTGAAACGCAGTTTTAGCTTACCCGGTGATCATCACTTTTGGAAAAGATTGAAGTGTCCGTCTAATTTCTTAACCAAGTTTCATAAGCAATAGGCTCGTCTCCGAAAATTTCATCCATGAAATGAAATAAACTTTTTAAACTATCCATTTTAGTCTTCTGTTTTCGGAGAAAAATACATTATTTTCTGACGAACAATGGTCTGCAAGTGCACTGTTGTTTCAGCACTTTTTCCGAAGTTATTATTAACAGCTATACGTAGACGACATTGCCAACTCCCTTTGCTATGTGATTCCGATTTCTTACTATGTGCCCTATCACCCCTTAACGCACAGTGTTCCCGTTCTTGGAACACCAAACGCTGACGTTTTGACTGTTGCCAGTCACGAAGAATAGATTTGATTTCTATAAAAATAGTGGCGGGTGACATAGCTCTACGGGAATCCTTTACTTTTTAACACGTCATTTTCCGTCAAAAAATTGTCACGATTACTTTTAACAGCATTGACATCTGCTGAAAAATGGAAGAATACGAGAACAGCTGGATAGATTGCCCAATGCTGAAAAAAAGAGCAGCCGTTGCCATCGCTCGAATTAACTACCAGCAAGATGGCGGACGATCGAAACGTTCATCAACGGCGTAATCAAGCCGGGAAAAAAAATCACTGTCTAGTTCTTAAACCAAAGAATTGCTAAAGCACACGTTAATAAGTTGTTATCGAGGCCTGTATCATCCCACCTTTTTGTCAGAATTAAAAAAAAACTACTGAAACAGCCTATTTTAAGTTTTCATCGATGCAGTTTGTTTTAATGTCATGTATACGCTATGAATTAGTTTATTCAGTGAAGGGTTTAACGTTTGCAGTGAAAAGATGTTTGTGACTCCAATATCCAAGAGACTTGACGAAATTAATTTGATTTCTAAAAAAAAGGTGTCTTAAAAAAAAAAAAAAGAATTATTGGAAAAAGTCTATTTTCCTATCTATTAAAAAAATAAATTAGAACAGACGTTCTTATCTGCTGGAATTTCTTGAGTTATCAAAACAGCCATAACGGTAGGACGCGATTTTCTAAAACAATTATTGACTATTTAAAAAATAAAATACCAGAAGTTTCTAAACAGTGAGATCTTAAATTATTTATGCTTGTCTTAATACGAATCTATTAAACATAAACTATGTTTTAGTTTTACTAACGTCTGTACCGAGTGCTTCAAAAATACACAATGAAATCGTTGCGGGAGCCGACACGATTCAGAATCATATTGCAATATAAATTTAAAAAAAGCGTTTTCATGCACCTGGTGAAGTTTTCATTAATGATAGTCAACCTTCGTGAAGTGATCATTAAAAGTAAATGGTCACTTCATGGCTGCCAACTTTTACGGAATATAATTAACCAATTTTTGTGATAAGTAACTTTTGTCCTAAAATATAGCACGTTTTTTCAGTTAAATGTGTAGGTTCCTCGCTTTTTTGCATAAATATTGAAAAAACATACTATTTAGAAAATGTGGTTACTTATATTCCGTAAAGGATGGCAGCTATGACACTTTACAAAAAGTACCGAATCATTAATGAACTTTATTAAAGTGCATTACAAATGATTTTATTATTAATAGTATCACAAGTCAAATTAAAATACAATTTAAAATTATCTATTTCAGTTTAATATATTTTTTAAATAGTTAAGCTTTAGTAAAGTACAGTTTAAAATTTACCGACAACGTTTTAACATCTTTTGCGAAACGAATATTAACAGTCGTATTAAAAAGACGTAAGCCAATTTTTAGTAACAAGACAGACTCAACGGTCCCCTCCCTTGCACTGCCTCAACTTGCCATTGAGTCAAGGATGGGTTAAAGGGGAGGGGAGGCGACTGCCCCTCCCGAGAAAAAAGAAATCAATGTAAAAGATCCTATTTTACTCCCAAAAAATGGATGTGAATCTTCCGACTAACAATCCCCATCGACAGACTAATCATCCCCACCTACCAAATTGCATTAATCCGTCGCTGCACATTGAGGGGCCTTCTGTTTCAGAACCCCTTGAATTTTGCCTTACCGCCTAGTGCCATTATAAACTCTCACTACCTCGTTTCTTGAATTTGTGAACTGTTATCCATTATCATTTAGGCACAACAAGTCACTAGTTCCACGCACTTATTTACCAGCAAATACAGTCATCGCACGCGGACTGGCTTGTTCGACTACTTTGTCTATACATTTCTCTGACAGCCTGATTACTCTTAACAGCTAACTAAGCCAGCATCCTAATATCCATGAACAAAGGGGAAAATCTAATAGCTAACCCCGACACTACTGCATTTTAATTTTATATAAAATAGCAATATCATTGTTTTACCGGAAACTTTTCAGACACAAATCTGAAAAGTTCGTTTTTCCACAAAACCTATCATAAATGTTTCTCACGCTTTGTGAGAAACAATTACGAAAAAAGTTGCCTTACAGTTAGCTGAAACGTTTCTGAATTTTTTTTACAGTGTAGAACAGATGTGAAAGTTTGTTGCTGGAGAAATTGTCGTAGAAATTTTTTTCTTGTCTCAGAGGACACGTGTAACCAGAGAATGCCAGGCCGCCGTCAACGGAGACAGTTCCAGCAGACCGACGATTTTAAGAGGGGCATGGTGATCGGACTGAGAAGGGCAGGTTGGTCCATTCGGCAAAATCTCGGCAGACACACACCTGAAGTGTCCACTGTACACCGGCTGTGGTGAGGATGGTTGGAACAAGGAAATGTGGCACGTTCAAGGTGTGCCGGTGCAGCCAGAGTGACGTCAGCACGCGTGGATCGACGCATCCACCGACAAGCGGTTGCGGCCCCGCAAGCTACTTCAACCTCCATTCTGCGACATGTTCAAGACACCTTGGATGTTCCTAAATGGACCAGAACCAGTTCCTGTCGATTGGTTGCTAGTGGCCTGCACTCACGGCGTCCGTTAAGAAGACTGCCATTGGCTCCACAACATAGACTCCAACGACTGCAATGGTGACAGGTTAGAGCGACGTGGACGACAGAATGGCATAGGGTCGTGTTCTCAGATGAGTCACGTTTCTGTTTTTCCAGTGATAGTCGCCACGTACGAGTGTAGCGTCGACGTGTAAACAGCTCCAATCCGGCAGCAATTGTAGAACGCCCCACCGCGCGACAACGTGACATCATGGTTTGGTTAGCAATTGCGTATGACTCGGTCACCTCTAGTTCGCATTTGGGCGCTATGACGGCTCAACAATATGTGGATGATGTGCTGCTGCCGATGACACTCCCCTACCTTCAAACGGTTCCGAACGTCCGTGTATCAGCAGGATAACGCTCGACCGGACACTGCTCGCATCAGCCAACGTGTTCTGCAAGGTGTACAGACGCTTCCCTGGCCACCGTACTCTCTTGATCTGTCGCCAATCGAGCACATTTGGGATGTGATTGGACGCCATTAGGGATGGACGCGAGGCAGCATTTTGCGAGACGAAACAAAGCTTTTCGGCTATTTTTCGTCTCGCGTCCATCCCTACACGCCATTTGCAGACTCTCCCACTAACCCGTTCAGAAGACGAACTGTGGCAAATGGCTGACAGTTAATAGAGAAACATTCTTCAGGACACCATCCGTACTCTCATTGACTCAGTACCTAGACGTGTTGCTTCGTATGTTGCCGTCCACGGTGGTCCGACAACCTACTAAGACGACGCTGCTCTCCCTCTGTATTATGCATATCATTTTGAAATAAAGATCACTTATTGTTCACTGCTGTCTCCCTCTGCATGCCGAGTTTCAACACTTTCTGGCCACTCCTTATTGGTGTTGCATTTTCAATGTCGGGCAGTATACACCATGCATGAAATAAACGGTTAAGTCACAGTGCCAGTCCGATCACATTTGATGCCTACGCAAAGGATTTTAACGGCGCACTTTAAACAATTTTTTTACCGCCCGGGAAAGACCGTCCCCTTAGTAACCTCTTACCCTATTACCTCATGGTGGCTAACCAACTAGTCAAAGATTTCGTCATCCTGCCAATGTGTCAAACGACATTGCCACAACCACATTCCCTCTGCGCATCTTTCGTTAAACCATATTCCACATGTACAATACGTTTACGCCAAAGCACGTAACTATAATTGGCGTCCGTGGCAGAACATCCCACTCACGCCATTGGTGGTTAAAGCATCCTAGTACCAGGGGCGGACTGGCTATGAAATTTTGATGTGGAGAACATTATTAACTGCCCAGTCCCATAAATAGAAGAAGGACTTTTTGGAAAGCGAAAAAGTGGGGCAGAAGAATTGTTTTAAGGAACACAAATTTTAAATAGCCGTGGCCTATGTAGTACGAGAAGGGGGGGAGGTTCAAAAACTGCTCAAATTGTACATGGCTGCAGCCAATGTGAAAACGAGAGGGGAGGGGATTTTTTTAAAAGGCCCAAATTGTTTGCAGCCCTTTGCCCTAGTGGAATTTTCCCGTTTGGGCAGTCTGCTATTGGGGAGAGATATGTATGCACTGAAAGATGCGTTGAGCAACGGGAACAAGCTGCTTAAAAAGAAGTCCGCTACCTGGCTTGTGCCGCCCCCTTCGGTTCGGCGAGCTAGGCGGTTATCTAGTTTGCCTGTAGGGTCAGTCCGGCCCCAATTGGGAAAAATAAAGTCACACTTTCAAAACATCATCCACAAAACGTTAGTTGAGAGCGTTATTCCCCTGAAAATAGATTAATAATTATCGTTAATGACAGGGAAAATTCTTAAACTGTGAAAATATAAATTAAGATCAAAATGAAATTTTTTTTATTATTCAAGGCTGTGCGGAAAAGTGAGTTAAAACCAGTACTACATTATTATATAATTAGAAAGATTATGGTGTACGTTTGGATTTTTAAAATTCTTTCGGTCTTTGGACACAAATGTATACTATACAGGTAGTTACAGTTTTTCATAATTCCGCAAGCAAAATTGTTAGTCTTTATGAAATTTTTACTAGAAATATATCCGTGGTTAAAATAAATCCTGTGTAATTATCTGGATAATTTTTCGTAAGATTTCTTTCGTACAAAACACATCATTTTTTTTCCGAGCAGTTTTTAAAAGGTACGTTTGCTTATAAGTTCTAATCACAATAAGAAATTTAATGAATAAATGTAAAAGAACTAAAATAAAATAAACTAATCTTCATAAAAACAACCTAATATACTTTTTTTTAATGAAAGAGAAAGAAAAACAGATACAAAAATAAAGAGTTCAATTTCTGCACAAATTCACAATTAGACATTTTAAATTTAGAATTCAACCATCAAAATATTAATAATTAAGCAAAAATGTTCAGTTTTCAATTTTCAATCTACCATTAAATATTATTTTATCTTTAGTTAAATAGGCCCTTATAAAACTTATAGAATCAAAAGGAACTGCATGTCATTAGAACACTTTTTTTCTAACTGGAACTAATGCTAAAATTTTAAAAGGTGACGTTCTGATCAACAGTTTGAAACAACCAGCAAAACCTTAAATTGCTGAAATATTTCTTCAACTTAAGAATTAGGCTTCAGAATTAGAAGGCTCTCGATTGAATGCAATATTGTACATTTTGCAAGCTGATCAATATTAACTGAACGTGAACGGTTTCCTCACAATTCCACGGTGAAGTTCCTATGAGGCTATCCTTCTTGAGAATTTGATAAATTATTCACGTACACATATAAATGCTTATAGGCGGCTGAGAGATAATCGGAAACGATTCTCCATTCGCACTGAATTAAAACTTTAATGCATTCCTTATACAAATGCCCGTAGGACTTCAGTAATGAACAATTAAAATGCATGTGCACTAATTTTGATAAAGAGCCAAGTGATTACAATTGCTGGTCAGTTTCAATTACTAAAGCATTAGCTCGAACTGACCAGAAAAATGTTTGTGCCCATTTATTAAAAAATTAGCAGAAATTTTTCTGGTAATCAATAGACTATGTAATACTATGTACAATAGACTTTCTGGTAATCAATAGAAATGTTTTTCTCTTCTTTCTGAACTTAACTAATAAATCAGTAGTTTGAATAAATTTAGTAAGTTTTCAAGTCCATTTTGAATTTACTACTGCTTTATGCAAAAAGCCTGCTTTTACTAACGTGACGTCTTAATATCAAAGATACCAATTCCGTAATACACTTTCTACCAATAAGTATTTGGACACCTATGCAAATGACGATATCTGCTGTCCTGAGGTACGTCACGGCCTCCGCCGGTATATATTGTGTAGGAAACAGCATCGGCATGAGTCGCATGCAAGATGCCGCGCAGTTCGAAGCTCTCTGATTTCGAGAAAGGTATAATTATCGGGTATCACAAATGTAGCCGATCCTTAAGGGGCATATCTAGCGATCTGAAGTACCCAAAATCGACAGTGGCCTATGTGATTAAGAAGTGGAAGGTGAGCGGTGATTGTCGGGATGTGCCCCGAGTCGGCAGAACGAAACTGTGCCAACCAAGCCAACGAAACTGGGAGATAGAGACCGACGAGTGCTGTCCAGAGAAATTCGGAAGAACCGCACCCAACCGATGGCCTTCATCCGCGAAGAGTTTCAACAGGCATCCGGGAGTATTGTTTCAATGAATACCATCCGTAAGGAAGCACTTCTGCTTGGTTTTCATGGTCGTGCTGCTGCCCATAAGCCTTTGATCACACAGTCCAACCGCGCTGCTCGGTTAATGTGGTGAAAAGTACATCGAAATTGGACCGTAGATCAGTGGAAACGGGTTCTTTGGAGCGACGAATCAAGGTTCACCCTTTACCGTTCGGATGGCAGGGTCTGGGTCTGGCGTCTGCCTGGAGAACGTCTCCTGCCAGAATGCATTGTGCCAACAGTCAAGTTCGGCGGAGGTGGAATTATGGTCTGGGGGTGTTTCTCCTGGTATGGACTGGGACCCTTGGTCCCCATTCATGGTGAGCTCAACGCCGATGCCTACTGCACTATTTTGGATGACAATGTGCTTCCTACGTTGTGGCAGTTTTACGGGTTGGACCCCTGTTACTTTCAGGACGACAGTACCGACAGTGCAATGGACTGGCCTGCCCAGAGCCCAGACCTGAACCCTATTGAGAACCTCTGGGACGAGTTGGATCGCTGAATTAAGAGGTGCACTACCCGTCCAAAATCGGTGAAGGAACTTCTATGTCTACTCCAAGCCGAGTGGAAGACAATACCACTAGCTGTAATACAAAGACTTGTGGAAAGTATGCCCCGGATTGTTCACGCTGTAATTGCCTCTCGTGGAGGCTCTACCAACTATTGATTTTGAATAAAGTTAGTTTTTCTTTTCTATCACAGCTGTCCAAATACTTAATTGTAGACAGTGTATAATCAACCACTTTTTGTGGAATGTTGAAAGGACAGCTTTCATCCTGATTGCGTTAACGTTGAATGATCTGTTGATTTTGATCCGGCCCAATTTCTGCCAATGTATGTGTAGATTTGCGGACGCTAATCTATGAAGCAGAGGATCCATGCAACACAGTACAGTCAAACCTCCTTTGTAGATCACCTGTATCATTCCGCATATTACATCATCTTTCAGAACTCCTGACTTTTTAAATACGCCTTTTCACACATTGTACTCCCCTTACTGCGTCGCAATTTCTTCAGCCACTCCTAAGGTGTCACTTTTAAGAGTACAACATACAAACTCGTCCCACGTTTTTGCCAAAGTTATCTACCAAAAGCACTTCATTTTTGTTGAGCACGGCTCTCAGCATTTTTCCTTACGGAGATTCTTGTCTTATGAACAAGTTTTAGGAATTCATCCTTGGACTATTGATCGTTTCGACTTCCGGACAATGGCAGAATAAATAAAACATACTGCACAGATAAATTTTAAGTACTACATACCGTCTTTACTTATTATTTCCTTAATTTGTCGCCTATCTTTTAATGTAAGTTCTTATTCTACTAATTTATATAAATCATAATGTAAGTTTTATATATACATATATATATATATATATATACAGGGTGATTCACTACCAGACTGGCAAACTTGCAGGGGGTGTAGGAGGAACAGAGACGGCCTAGAATCACATAGCAATGCGGGGTCGGAAACGTCGTCTTCATGTACCTGTTAATAATCACTTTGGAAAAAGTGTTCAAGTGTGCGTCTCATTTCTTAACCAAGTTTCATAAACGATGGGCTTTCCTCAGACATTTTCATAAATGTAAAGAAAGAAACAATTCTGAAGTAACAATTTTTATCCAGTGCAATCGGTGAAAGAGGGATTAATTTTTGAAAAACCATGGTCGGAAAGTTTACTATCACTTGAACACTTCATCCAAAGTGATTATAAACAGGTACATGAAGACGATGGTTTCGACCCCGCATTGCTATGTGATTCTGAACAGTCTCTGTACCCCCTACACCCCCTGCAAGTTTGTCAGTTTGGTAGATAATAACCCGTATATATGTGTATATATATATATGTTACTGTAAAAGACCGAAATTGGAGAATGTCGATTTTCATCGGTGAATGTCAACACATACCAAATACGTTGATGAAAGACCGAATATTTTGCTTAGGTTCTAGTACATTCGGACTACCACCGATGTATGTCGACAAGCACAGATATGCTCTGGTGGAGGTCAAAAATACAAGACGAGTCAGCAGAAAAGCAAAAGCGTTGCAAAATAATTTTTAATCTGTTGAGGGGGGTTATTTCCCCATGAATCCATGGTTCCCTATGATTATAGAAGAAAAGTCCACAACAACAACAACAACAAAATTTCCCAGGCTGTCTTTTAAATCTATTGCGGAATTTAAATTATCCACTCTTAATCCAGCAGTGAAAACTCCTCTACAGAATGACGAACCCCTGTCCTTACGGTGTCCTTACTAAAGTTTTACCACATCTGAAATACGGAAAAGAAAATGCGTATCTTCCGACACTTTCAACATTCACCGTTAGTGCATGGTGAATGTCGACATTTGCCGGTGTAAGTGAGAAATAAGGGTATTTAGCAAATATTTCGGACATAGACCAAGTGACTATGTGAATGTTGACACTCACCGGTGAAAGTCGACATTCTCCAAATTTCGGACTTTCACGGTTACATATATGTAAGTATAGGCACACTTATTATAATAAACATTTAGAATTTCGTTTGGAATTTATTATAAATTCCACTTAAGAAGTCAGTCCGCTTAATAAGTCCTTTTTAAGTGGCTTAGAGAGTGGCATACTAACAAGTTTTGACTGTATTTAGTTTACGATTATGTAGTACAGTTACATTCTAAAGAGTGTGTTAGAATGTACAAACCACTTAACTTTACACAGTTCTGTGACGTACACGTCCATGTAAAATACTCATTCGGTATTGTCTAGTAACTGTCTAATTTATAACCAGCTCTACTGCAAAGAAATGCATGATCAAAGTTCTATAGGGTAAGAAGTTGGAAATTGAAATCTTGATAAAATGAATATTTCCTCTTCCCAGATATACTCCTTATATGTGAATACAGTAGAATCTCCCTATAACGAAATCACTTGGCTCCAGTTAAAAAATTCGCTAAAGAGAAAATTTCGTTGTACAGAGATTAGAGATTTTTTTCGGTTATTTCAGCAAATATTACAAACTTTTTAGTTAATAAAAGTATTTAATTGTGACTTTCATTAAAAAACAAATTAAAATATATTATAAATTTATTAAACTCATTTTTTCTTACTTTTCATTGAATAAATGAAATAAATGTTCAAAAGTAAAGACAATTCGCATATTTAGAGAATAAAATACGCAGTGCACTTACGTTTATTTTACTTGAAAAATTCCTTTATTTTACATTGCTATGCATTCCGCGATTTTGAATTTTCATAAAAATATTCACATTTTAAAAGTGCGCCGAAAGTAGATTCAGGCACATTTTCTACCATTTGTAAACCTCTTTTGTTGGCTTCGAATGGCTGTAGCAGTTTGGCATGATGTGGTTTTAGCTGTGAAACGTGATTTTTCGGAATCAGTTTTACTTTCCCGGCTTTAATTTTTTGTCTATTGCACTGCTCAAAAATTTTCATCTATAGGACACAAAGCAGTTAGCGTTCTGCTACCACTTCTAAAAGATCGGAAAGGCCATCTGTTACTCTTTCATCAAGTGGTCTGTCCAAAAATTAGAAATTTTCCTCAAAACAGACAAAAAATCTCACCTGAAAATGGTGAGATTTTTGGTGATCATCACTCACATAAATCTGAAAAATATCATTATAGGAAGACGAGCACTTCGTTATATGGAGAGTATTTTTAATTTTATTTAAGCCTTAGAGTTACGTTCCGATTAAAAATTTCGTTATAGTGAGAAATTCGTTGTAGAGAGATTTCGTTATGGGAGATTCTACTGTATTTTATATTTATATGTGCTTTTTTTTCCATTTTAGAATGAAAATATAAGTTCCTCTGTCCAATGTTCTAATGAGTGATCACGCGCTGAAGGACAATTTTCAGTAACATAAAGTATCCTCTCTATTTCTGGAAGTTTCAAGTAAACATGATTTTAGTAAATATTAATTAAAAAGTGTAGATATAGATAGATAGACAGATACAGGTAAAAATAAATAGGTTATAGATATACAATGGAAAATGAGAAAGCTATGAATAAATATCAACTGGAACATTGAGATAATACTGCAAAAAATAAAATGATATTCTGCATAATTTAGGATATTAAAACATTTATTCAATTTCTATGTTATGTATATCTCACATTTCCTTCAAAATTAAGCCGTTTTAAGCAAATTAGTTTAATTTTCTCAATTTCAATAAATAGAAATCCAATTTAGTCCTGAAGAAAACTGTTTAGACAAACATAAAATACTTTTAATATTGCTTTTCAGCTTGATTAATTAAAAATGCTTTTATTTTGAAAAACTATATGGATTTCGTTATTAAAATACTTTATACAAAAGTCTTGTATTATATTATTATACTTCTATGGATTCTTAATCTCTGGCAACAGGATGTAATTTCATTAATAGTAATCTCTAGAGCTTCATACAATTCGTTATAAAGATATTAAAATCAGAATTTAAAAAACTCATGTTGTAGCAGAGCTTTGATGGTAAAGTTAGATTGAATTGAATTAAATTAGTGTTAATGCTTCCGAATCGCTCACTAAACATATTTTCAATTAGGAAAGGAACATCTAATCTAGTACACAAAAAAATTCCTCTTTCATTTATTTGATTTCTAAGGTGGTTTCTTTTATAAAATTCTTTACAAATATCTAATAAATATTTTTAAATGTTTCACGGTGATTTACAAATGAAAATAGAAAAAATTAACTTTGAAATTTAGTAATTTAGGACGCTGCAATTTTATTTAGAGAAAATATCAGTGTTAATTCAGCAAATTCTTTTTTTATTAATTTCTCTCAACGAAATGTTTTCACTTAAACTTTTGTTTTTATTATCGTATTTTACGTCAATGAATAACTTTCCATTTCGAGTTAGCACAGCCAATTTTCTGTAAAAATAAAATCTTACTTATCCAGGGTAGTAGAACTGCCTGCAGTTTCACAGTGCAGCAAATTTAATCTAGTTTTCTATTTTTAGATTATTTACAAGAGAATGGGTAGAGAATTAAGAAGAGTCTGAGACGAAGTAGTTGTTTGAAAATTTTTGCATAAAGTAAAATAAAATGTATTCCATTAGCATTAAGTTAATGCACAGAATTAATCCAAACTTGTATTTAAAATACTATGCAAGTTTGATAAGCTAAGTATGTTAATCATTGCATATATTATGAAAGAGTATGTTGTTTACGATTGCTTATTTTAATGAAAAGCAGTGTTTGTGTACAACATTCTGAAAACTCTGAAAAAATTATTTTTGTGGGATAAGTTCTTAACGGTGCATTTGGAAAAAAGTATGCGATTTTGGTACATAAGTACAAATAAATTTATTATGTCAAGCATTTCAAAATTTTTAGAATGTCTCTTTAAAAGATGTACTATGAACTAAAATAAATGATAAAATTGTATCAGTTGCGAAACTTTTAGAAAAAATTCTTAAAAATCTAAAATTTTGCAGAGCATGCTACTTTGAAAATTTTGGCTGTGCAATTCCATGTTCAAGAATTTTTTCTTAAACTTTCATAAAAGAAACCATTTTTTCACTAATTTCACCGTGTAGTGCAGCTTAAAAGGAATCACTGGAACATTGCGACCTATGGTCGAAAATCATTTAAAGTGTGCTAGTGCATAATTGGTGCACTCGTGTAATAAGTTCAAATTGAGTATGCGTATTATAAGTTACCGTCACAAAACATTCACAGATTTTGGTGCGTGTAGGGCTTGTAGTCATTATACAGGGGTACAAAATAGAATTCTTATACATTACGGCCTACAGACGCAAATTCTGGAAAGTACACTATCGTCTGTATGTTGGATTCTATTGAGCTCAAATTAGGCATGCATGTCATAAGTCACACTGTCTTACACACTGTAGATTTTGGTGTCTGCAGTAATTACAATTTTTTACAGGCCTAAAAAAAGAATTCTTATACATTGCAGCCTGTACTATTTGAATTACGCTAGCGTCTGAACACTGCATTCGATTGAGCTGAAACCCAATTCATTTAAACGCTTGGTAAAGATCAAGCCCTGGGAAAGTCAAGTGGAGTCATACCAGATTTTTTATATTGTTAAAATGGCCTAAATTTTATAGAGTACTTAACAGAATTTTTTCGAGGAAACAGGTCGACCCAGGTTTAACCTTTTTATTAGGTTCAGGTGAAAAATTCAACGAACAAGTATACTGAAGTATACTGGAAGAAACGCTCAGTACAGAAAGGAATCGTTAGCACAATGTCTTCGCAACAATGGGAATAAAGAAACGAATTTGGGTTTAAAGGGATCAGGTTTTTTATTATTATTATTATTATTATCAAGGATTTAGGTTAAGTCACCATGATATGTCTAATTCTGGACAAAAAATTCGAGGTATTTTATTAATTCAGTTCGCTTTAGAACAGAGCTTATATTTATCCAGTTAAAGCATTATTAACATTTATAAAATTAAAAAGATAAAACATGATTGTTTAAAAATTAGTAAGATATAATTATTATAATTACTAGCTGAAGTACCCGTCCTTGACGGGTTAGTGAATGCAAATTTCCAAAAAGCAAAAACTTTCGTCAGCATTGTAGGAGTACACAGAATGGATGTAGTATTTTGCCAAAGTAAAGAAAGCGAAGTTATAATTTTTATGTATTGTTAAAATATTACAGGTTAGAGAGTAACTAAGTAATATCATTTCATTCGCTTTAGCCGTAATTATGTGATGCGCGAACGAATATTTACGCATATTGAAATAATTTTCGCAAAATCTCAAAATCTAATCAACATTTTTGAAAAATTTTGAAGGCTAGAATTTAAGCTAAGTGACAACCTATCATGCCACCCAATTTCGTTTCATACCCTGCAGTCTTTATTTCGTGATGCTGGAACAAAATTTCAGCATTTTAAAACGATTTTCGCAAAATCTCAAAATGTAATCAAAATATTTTAAAATTTCAACGCCTATAAATTAAGATTAGCAACTACCTATCATATCACCAAATTCCGTATCATTCGTATTAGTCGTTATTACGTAATGTTTGAAGAAATATAAACGTATTTTGAGAGAATTTTCACAAAAACTCAAAGTCTAATAAAAATGTTTAAAAAATTGGACACCTGTAGTTTATGTTGAGCAACCATCTATCATGTGACCAAATTTCATATCATTCGCTTTAGTCATTATTACGTAACGCGGGAACAAAGATTCACTCAGTTTTAAACGATTTTCGCAAAATCTCGAAATCTGATCAATTTTTTTAATTAGATGCTTATAGTTTAAGGTGAGTGACCACCTATCATTTCACCAAATATCATTTTTTCACCTTTGCAGTTATTACGTGATGCTTGAACACAAAATTATGCAGTTTGAAACGATTTTCGCAAAATCTGAAAATCTAATCAAGATTTTTAAAAAATTCGACGCCTATGTTTTAAGTTGAGTGACCACCTATCATGACACCCAATTTCATATCATTCGCTTCAGTCGTTTTTACGTGATGCTTAAACAAAAAAAGCGTCACGGACAGAATGACAGACAGACAAACTTTTTTTTGAGGGTCGCATCGGATTCCCGGGTGCTTAAAACGGATAGAAATCGCAAAATTTTTGAATTCCAAGAAATGTACAGACAAAAGTATAATTTTATTTATATAGATTAGCACTATAGTGTTATTTCGTTCACTGTAGTATTTTCTGTGAACATCATTTGTGGACCTCGACACATTTTCGTTGCATTTTTCAATAGGGTTGCTAGGTACGAGGAGGGATTGATAAAATCTTGACAGTTTCTATTGTCAGCAATTTTTGATGATTTATCGCCAAGTTTAGTCCGTAACAAGTAATTCCCCTTAAACTGAACCTAACTTGGTGATATCTTTCCGATCTAGCTAGGAACTGGCAAACGCTACAGTTTATTACAAACGAGAAATGCAGTTACAATATGCCTGACGAAGATTGCTAAACAGTTTTGGTAGGCGATTTTAATATAGATTTCAGTTTTGAAGAAGGGTTTTGTGGAACAAGAAAGACACATACGCCACACTCATAGATTAAGATGCACATTCCAAACAGTATTTATTAAGACGAAGTATAGTTAGAATGTGCTTGGGGAAGATCGTAAAACAGTTTTAGTAGGCGATTTTTATATAGATTTTGATTCCAAAGAAATGTTTTATGGAGCAAGGAAGAATAATACAGCACACTTATGAATAGTGATACATTTTCCAACTTAATGGAACAAAGAATTAAAGTAGAGGCGACCCATGGATTATGATACGCTTTTAATATATGTAGCACTTTAGTGCGTATTTAAAATATGAAAGTTTTTCCTTTTTTTTTTGTTGTTTTTTTTTCTTCTTTTTTTTCTCCAATCGCTGTTTTACACTTAGAGACAAATTGAAAATTAAAAATTACTTGAAATTGGAGACTGTTCCCCGAACTCGGAGACATTTGGTGACATATTCAATACAGTAATTGTTTTGTAGTGTAAAAGCTACAATATGTATTGTTGTAACTCTATGGAAGATCAATAGCTCTGTTCTACGGAGGAAGAAACGTTTAGGTCCGGATGAGCTGTTTATCCATGAATATTTGGAATCTTAGTTTCTCTTTAAGATTCTTTTCAAAGTAATCAAAGTCGAGTTCTTGTAACCAAAAAAATTTTGAGTGTCTCTGGAAAACCGGGAACATTTAAGAAAAGAAAAAATAAAGAATGTGTAAAGGACGAGATTTGACTTTTTTGTACCCACGAATTGAGCAGTTTTTTAGGGCTGTTTGTTGCACAGTTTGACCCCCCACCCACCTTCTCTTTTTTTTCCGGTTAGTAAAGTTCCGTCGGCATTATGAACGGATTATGAAATTTTTGAATGGCAATTTTTTCAGCAAAAAACTAAACCCCAATCAAACAAAATGGTATACGATTGAGAGAGAAGCGTACGGAGTTTTAGAAGCACTAAAAAAATTTGATACATGGATATTTGGCCCGGAAATCCAGATCATAACCCTTTAACGTATTTGACAGATGGCCTTCCACACAGCGCCAAATCAGCATGGTGGGCTTTAGCGTTGCAGAGATACAATATGAAAATTACTTATGGTTGGGGTGTTCAACATCGAAACGCTGGTGCATTAGCTAGGCTTAAGTTAGATCCTTCTTAATAAAGTAGGATCAGGTTTATGTATTTTTATATTGAACTAGCTGAAGTACCCGTCCTTCGCACGGGAATGAATGGACTTTTTGATATTACGATTTGTGGTGATTACTATTCATTGTAATAAACAGATATAGCAAAGTGGATATCGCGTTATATTGTGTCCAATAATCATGCATGCCGAATTGTAAGGCAATCGTTTGTACGGTGCAGAAAGCCATGCGGCGTAGCGCAATCTAGTGGCGAGTTTTAGCAAAAAGGATACGGCGAAAATATTTTTCGCATTCAGATATCGATGTATACGAATTTTCATGACTATCGGCTGGACAGTCCTGAAGTTCATGTGTTGACGCGACATCTAGTGGCAAGTTATAGGAAAATGGATAGCGCCAAACTCTTCCCCGTGTTCAAATATCTATGTATACCTATTTTCATAGCGATTATTTGCACAGTCAAGAAGTGATACACTGCAGGGCCATCTAGTGGTTCAATAAAGTAATGATTTGCTACATCGCCGTCAAGTGGCGAGTTATAGCAAAATGGATAACGCCAAAATATTCTCATTGTTCAAATAGCTATGTATACTCATTTTCATAGCGACTGTGTTCAACTATCTATGTATACCAATTTTCATAACGATCATTTGCACAGTCAAGAAGTGATACACTGCAGGGCCATCTAGTAGTTAATTAAAGTATGATTTGCTACAGCGCCGTCAAGTGGCGAGTTATAGCAAAATGGATAACTCCAAAATATTCTCATTGTTCAAATAGCTATGTATACTGACTTTCATAGCGACCGTTTGAATGGTCAAGAATTTGGCCTGCTGCAGCGTCATCTAGTGGCGAGTTAAAATAATAATGCATTGCAGTGTCATCTAGTGGTGAGTAACATCAAAAGGAATGCAGTTAGAATATATTCTTCGTGCTCAAATGTGTAAGTATAAAAAATTTTATGCCGATCGGTCGAACGGTATAGAAGTTGATGCTTTGCAGCGCCATTTAGCGGCAAGTTACAGCAAAATGGATAGTGAAAAATATTCTCCGTGTTCTAATATTCGCGTGTACCAAATTTCATCGAAATCGGTTGGACAATATTCGCATAGCAAACGGCTAAACGGAATAGAATTCAACGTTGTGCTGCGGCACCAAGTGGCAAGTTAAGGAAAACGGATAGCATAAAAACCTTCTCCATCATAAAAGACTTAGGTGAAACAAATTTCATCGTGCAACGGTGCTCAACGGTGCTGGAGTTTTTCAACCTCATAAACACATACCAACATTCATTTTTATCTATAACCAGTGTTATATATACCAGTCTCAAATAAAATCCAGTTTCAAATCTAAGCCTCGCCAAAGTGCCAACATACGCCATTTTGCAAGAGTTTTTTCAGGGAATCATTCGAAGCATTGACTTATCAGCAATCAATATGGGAAATGGCTCGACCGCCAAAGAGTAGCACGCATTTATTTGAAAATTGGAATCCCTTAATACAGCCGATTTTTTTTTAAATTATCAACTATAATGTGTTTTATTCATCGTTACTCCGATGTACTAAATGAGAAGATTTCAATTTTCTGAAATTTGGCGGAATTCCCCCAACTTAAATCAATGTACTCAATTGGCGAGAATTCTGAAGTTAGATCGCTTGAAATCCCTTAATAACTGCATTATTTCTTCACGGATCATTAAAATTTAACGCTGTATTCTAATAAAACCTTTGCACTTGTTTTCAAAAATCTATTTCCTTAAGCTCTCAATAAATTGCGCCAAGCAGAAAACTGTGCAAACCGCTAGAACTCACTTACTCAAAATCCATATTTCAGCCATTTTATTTTTTCGCCAAACTAAAAAAATTTACACATTAGCCTCGGAAATCTTCAATTCTTATTGTTTTGCGTGTAAAGCATTACATTCCTGTTCTGATTTTCCATGCACACGATATTATAATTAAAAAAAAATAACCTTACGAATATAAACTAACAAAAAAAAATCATTATTATTCTTTTATTTTTACTTTGAGAATTTAAAACATTTTATTCGGCAAAATCGCCACACATGGCAACCACGATCCTTATTTCACACTTTTTTCACTACAGGGGTTACAATTACGGAAAGCTTTTTGCGTGAAGAGCATAAAAAATCTCTTAAATTCCGGGAACGGGTGGACTTTCAAAGTTTTAAAGTGGACTACGATTTATTAATATTATTTTACATATCTGTGCTAAATTTCAGGCCGATAGGTTCATTTTTGTGGATTTGTATACGAACGACATTTTATTCGGCAAAATCGCCATACACTGCAAAAAATATTCCTGTAAATCAACAGAAAAAGTCTGGCAGCAAAAAGTTGCCAGAAATATTCTGTAGGCAGAAACTTTCTGTTGCCAGGAGCTATATGTTATATGAGAGAAAAATTCTGTTCCTTATAGAAATTTTCCGTATACATATAAAAGTCGTTTTCCAGCAGCGTTTTACAGTTCATTTCTGTATACAGAAACTATCTGTAAGGGTAACAGAATCATTCTGTTGAAAAACATTTATTCCTGTCGACAGAAAATTTCTGTATACAGAAATTTTCTGGCAACTTTTTGCTGCCAGTAATTCTTCTGTATACAGAAAATTCCTGCATACAGAAATTTTCTGGCAACTTTTTGCTGCCAGTAATTCTTCTGTATACAGAAACTTCCTGTATACAGAAAGATGTTACATTCTGGCAAGATTTTGCTGCCAGTCTTTCTGTTAATTTACAGAAATAGGATTTTTAGTTATTTCATATATTACTATTATCTTTCCACAAATGTTTAAAATTTTTATATATATATAAATAAAAATTTTAATAAATTTACAAAAATATAATAGTAATACGTAAAATAAATATAATACCAGTAAGTAGTCTGGTATATTTATTTTATTATTACTATTATATTTTTATAAATGTATTGAAATTTTTAAATATATATATAAAAATATTTAAACATTTGGAGAAATACAATAGTAATATGTGAAATAACTAAAAATACTATTTCTGTAAATTAACAACAATAACAACAACAAAAAAAAAAAAAACTGGCAGAAAATGTTGCCAGATTGGAACATTTTTCTGTGAAAGTAGCCATTTTATAAATAATTGCAACGTTACCAGCACAACTGTTGGTGGCCTTGTACTGGTCTGATGTTAAAGTGCTTAGTTCATTTACTGTGTATATTGATCTAACCACTGACAAACAAAATCAAATATTTCTGACAAGAATAATTTTTTTTTCTTTTGTTTAAATCAGTGAATCTGAACTATGCTCAAAATTTGTATCAAGAAAGAATATATAAGTATACTCATATTTTAAAATAATCGTAATTGTCACAAATAACTCTTCAGTCACCATCTAATTTTTAAATTAAAGGGCTGAATTAAACATTCTGTGAGCTGAGTATTATTCGAGAGCTGTTTCAAGTAAACGAGCACATACCAGTGCTGCAACTACAGTTTATGACACCTGGGGCAAACCTTAATTAGGGTGACCCTCTAACTTGACAATAGATTTTAGTGCCTCCTTTAGCACTGCACCTAGGGCATGTGCCCCACTTGCCCCCCCTCTAGCTACGGCCCTGGTACTTACTTCAACAAGAGAAAAAAGCATTGGTTTCCCACGAAAACACAGGAAGATGAGTGTATCGAACTATTACAGAGCTCTAAATCAAAAGATTATCTATAGCAGAGCTTTCACAATTTTCAAAATAAATCAAAGAATTTGTTAACTACGATAATTAACTATATACATACACATTAGTACATGTTTGTAGGAGCATTTTTGTAATTCTCCTCATAATTCAACTCATAAATTTAAGTTCAGTTCTGTTATAACTATGTGTAAAAGCTGGTACTTGACTTCTACATTCATTATGCATTATTAAAATAAACTTGCAAACGCTTCCTTAAAACTCAAAATTTTCAATTAGTGATTTATAAAAGTATTTCATTGTTATATATTATTTTTATATAAACATAATTTAAAACATTTATATTGGTAATCGGTGACTAGAAAATTAAAAAATTTAACAGACATTAATTTTTTCAGAATAAAAATGAACTAAGATTTTTAAAAAAGGAAAAGTAGTTCAATAACAGATAAAAAGAAAAGAAAAGAAGCCCTGAATTTTAATTATTTTAGTATGCAGTAGAATCCTGATTATCTGATGTTTCGTGTTAACTGATGACTAACTCAATTGTGCCATCTGCTTTACCAAGGCCCACCTCACTTAATGCAGAAGAAATTGGATACAAACTCTAATCAATATTGTGATTAACATTGGCTCTGTTTTTACTGGTATGCTTGGTCCCAATCACTTCAGATAATCGGTGTTCTACTGTACTTGCATGAAATTTTTTAAAGAAATAGGATTTTTAAACACATTACCACAAGAAATGATACAGCTAGTTAACTTCAAGACATTTAATTGACAACTTTATATATACAAAAGAGAACAATAAAAATGCAATTTAATACACGTTTGATATGTTAAAAAACATAAGCTTTAAAATACAAACTGTATTGGAAAGTGATTAAAAATTTAAACTGAAGCAATAAATAAAATACATAAGAAACAAGTAATACTGCAGGAGACTGATTTATTGTTACAACAGGACTGATTTTGCTAAAATCCTATTGCACTCTTGCATTGGTAATATGATAATGAAAGAAAAGTATAGTATTTAAATTTAGTCGAAATTAATATGCTTGTACATTTGTTCCGAAAACAATACATAGCACAGTCTACAAAGAAAAAATTTTCATGTATTTCTAAAAACAAAGCAAAATACAGTAGAACCTCGATTATCCGAACCTCGATTAACCAAAGTCTGTTTCTTCTTCATTTTTTTTTTTTCCATCAGAAAATTACTTTTTGAAGGAGATTCTGAATCTGGTTCAGTTTTAATACTTGAGGTTTGGAAAACTGTTAACATCCAAGACTGCATGTATATGATCGGTGACACGTGGGAATCTATGCCGCAATCAACACTAAGACGAAGTTGGCGAAAACTTGCCGAATTTTTCAACTGGCTCAGATGAAAATGCTACAGACTTTGTGAAAGAGTGTTACTGAGTTTTCAAGCCTTTTTAGCACAATGAAAGGTTTTGAAAATTGTGGGGATAGAGAAATCACAGATTGGTTGAAATGTTGACGTGTCAAATGCAAGGTTCCAGTTGCTCAATGATGAGTAATTAATAGCAGAAGTCCGAAAATCTCCAAAAGAAGATGATGATGATGATGAAGATGAGAATGATTCAATCAGTGATGAGTGATGATGATGAGATCAGTCAATGATGATTTTGAGTGTTTCTCAAAAGGCCTTCTTTGGTTGGAACAATAGGAGCAGTGCGATTCCTCTGAAATCATGCTTTTAAGAAAACTTCGGGGTAGAGCTGCACGGCAAAGGATGGCCAGATACACCAGATGAAGCTTCCATTTAAACCATTGTAAGTTTTTGTTTCAGAAATAAATTTATTTTCATTTATAATTTTAATTTATTTAGCAGTTAAAATAGTCATACAATACATAGTCTTATACATAACACAGTTCAATGACGATACTACATATTAAACTAGATGATTATTGATGAATTCTCGATTATCCAAAGTAGGTTCGGTCCCAATTACTTCGAATAATCGAGGTTCTACTGTATTTCATTGGAAATCCAATAACAAGGAATGTTCAACAGCCATTAAGTAAAATGTCATGAGCAAACACGCATTTATTGCATAATCAAATCTGTTCTTTTAAACATACATCAATATCCTGTAACAATACGCTTCCAGTATATATCATTTTAATATTCTAGAAAGTTTCATAATATTTTAGTTTTTATAATTGCATTTTACTGAATTATACTTGACATAAACAGTAGTTGTAAATGTACTTGATTAAGTTGTATAGAAAACACTATCACACTCAGGAAATGGACAACGTACAAACTTTCTATTCTTGACACAAGGTACAGTCAAAGTTTTTGGACACCAATAGACCAGAAACTGCAAGAATGATCATAGACCAAATGGGACCTTATAAAAATATTATGAACATTAATAGAGAAAACAGCTTATTTTCATTTGGAATTCCGAGAACTTTATGACTGCACCTTGTATACTGTTTTAAATGCTTTATTACAATTCTAACATCAGTAAACTTTGATCTACAAAAGGAATATTAAATTTATAACAATTTATATTTTGTTACTCTGTATACTGTTCCAGAAATTTTCATAATTACTGGAACTATTAATTACTCATAAATAACTGATAGTATTATATTTATCAGTTATTTATGAGTATTATATTTATCAATACTTTTCTTGCTTACTGAAATATCTACTTCTTATACAATACAGCATACAACTCTTCGCCCTATTGTATTGAGAATCAGATGTTGCCACTGATTCTTATAAAAAAAAAATACAATTTAAAGTCATAAAAATAACAACTAATGTCAACAACAACTGTATACTCCTAATCTTTTTGAAAATAATTAGAAAATTCCCTACAATTGCTTTGGATCCAATAAGCTATGACAAAGGTTAAAACAAGAAATAACTACCAACATATCTATTTTTCAACAATTTGTCTTGCCTATGGCTCTAGATCAGTGTTTCCAAACCTTTTTGTACCTGCAGACGGTAAAAAAAAATGGTAAATAAAGTTACATATATATAATTTTGATGTTCACGCATTGTTTATGTGTTTAGGTTTATATTTGCAGGAAATAGTTGACAGTTTTAAATAGACAAGACATTAAAAGTTTTAATTTTTTTGTGGACCCGGTCTGACAGCAAGGCTGTGCAGACCGGTGGTTGGGACACACTGCTTTAGATTATTCATAAACTGAGTAACAAACTAACAAGAAATTGTAAAACTAAACGGTGGGGTAAAATTGGTAGTCAAAATATATTGTTTAAAATTGTATATAGTAATTTGATACTTAAACTTTATTTCTCCACTTCTTTTTTTTTTTCAATAGTTCAAATGTTTTTATTGTTTCTTCAAACTGCAAGTCAGATTTTTTTTTAAAACCAGAAATTTTGAAGGGGGCATGGGGTAAAATGGGTATAGTGTTAGAATTAAGAGTCAAGCTGAAGGGGCCAGAGAAAAGCTCAAAATATCTAAAAGTTTGAATAACATATATTCACTCAAATAGAAGATATATAAATAAAAAAGCATTTTCTAGGACCCAAGCAAAAATTCGTATTACCTATGTTTCACTGTATTTTGGCGTTACTTAGAATTTTCTGAGTAAGTTCTTATAAAATTAAAATGAAAAATATGTTTCATATTTTAAATGAACCAGCATTCAACAATAGGGGGCATTACATTTTTGATACATTTTGAGCATTAATAATGATAGTATTTTGCAGTCATAAAGAGTAAGATGGAGAGAAAATGTAATTTAAAAGGAAATTTTACCAATACATGTTTGATCTGGATGTATTAATTTTCAGATTTAAAAAAAAAAAAGTTTTAAATGATTTTATGGCTTACTTTATTATTTTTCATATTTCATTATGCTTTGTTTTTCTGTTAGCAATGTGCACATTTACTTATAATTTTATTTTTATTTATACCTTTGCACGGTTTCTGGCCTAGATCTTTAGGAGATGCTATCCATGCCGTCTTCACAAGCTTAACTGATGTTATTCGACTCGATCTTTTTATTCTCCTCTCTTCTCTCCTTTTTGCTCATGCCCTGTCGCCTCTTTAACAAACTGTTCCATCTAGTGTCCAAGACTGCATATTCCATATCGTTGCATGTTTTTGGTTTGTTCAAAATTTCTATTGCTTCTCTCATAAAACCCTATTTATAATTATTGTAGTTGGCTAATTTTTTAGTATTTTTAAATAAATTTTTATTTCTTCTTCCTGTGCTATTTTTGCTATTGCAGTGCCAGTTTTTCTATGTTTTATATTTTTATATTTGTTTGTGCTCTTTTATTCTTTGATGTATTTTACATTCGGTAACTCCTATATAACAGCTCCTCTCTCCAAAAAAGAAACACAGGGAATTTATAGAAATAACAGCGAAAATTAACAGGGGGAAGAAGAAATAAAAATTGATTTTAAAAACACTAAAAAATTAGCCAACTACAATAATTTTATAAATCCAGTTCTATGAGAGAAGCAATTGAAATTTTGAACGAACCGAAAACATGTAACAATATGGAACATGCAGTCTTAGACACCATATGGAGCAGTTTGTTAAAGAGGAGGTCGGGCATGTGCAAAAAAAAAGAGTAGAGAGGAACTAAAGAGATTGAGTTGAATAACGTCAGTTAAGCCTGTAAAGACTGCATGGATAGCATGAAATATCTAGGCCAGAAAGCGTGAAAAGGCATAAATAAAAATAAAATGATATTCATTACGCTTTCTTTTCAATGTTGAACTATGGTATACCCATTTTACTCCACACTATACCCATGAAATGATTTCTCATACACATATTTTTTCATCATTCCTACCTTACCCCAAATTTTAAATGGGAAATATATCTTTTAATACAAATACTTTGAGGCTGAAAAATTCAAAAATACAGATACAGTACCCACTACTTAATTTGATCAAATAGTCATAACCAGAATAAAATCAATATAAATGTGTACTAAAACAGTTGCTTAATAAAATCAGCATCGCCGCTTAACAAACTTAAAAATTGAAACCTGTGAAAAAATAAAAGTTACATGAAAGATGAAGGAGGAAGGGTGGGGGTGAGGGAAACACACAACAACCCATTATCTTAATCCATTATCTCATAATCAACTATTCATCAGTTTTTTAGGAAAGCATACTATGTAAGTAAATTAGTAATTTTATATGTAGTATGTTATAGAAGTTATTTTATTACTTTTGAATAAAAATTAACTATCACTAAGAAATTAACCACTTTTTTATTACTTCCATTAATCGTCTTATTTCAAGACTTCTCTCTGAGTTGGGGGGGGGGGCAACAGGTGACACCCCCTTCTTTGGGTTTGAAGAATATTGGCGCATAAAGAAATCAGTTTAGGTTGGAACAAATATGATTTTATTAAGTGGCGGGTACTGTATTTTGTTGAACAAGATTTTGCTCTATATATAACTATGAAGGAAGAAAGTTCTGAACATCATTAACAAGTCTCAAAGATTTCTTTACTGCAGACTTCTTGCTCATTTTATCTGAAGGTATGCCAACTAATGCACTGTAAAATACAATAGCAGAAAATTAAGATGATGCATTGATTAATAGTCAAAATATCTTATTTTAAAAATGCAGAAGGAAAATATTTTAAAACTATTAAATACACTGCTGGCCACCCAAATTGCAACACCAAGAAAAACAAGAGATATCACAACAAAATTTATTGTGTAGATAACATGTTGACCAAGTAACAAATGATTAAATTTACAGCATTCTATGAAGCGTGGTTCCTGCCAAAATCAGTACCCAGAGTAGCCGCCGTTGTTGGAGATCACAGCTGCCACACGCCTCGGCATTGATTCAAAGAGACTTTGAATGTGTTCTTGGGGTACAGCAGACCAAGCAGCTTCCACACGTTGCCAAAGTTGATCTGGTGTGACAGCTGGGGATGAACTCTGGGTCAGTCGTTGAGCAACCATGGACCACATGTTTTCTATCGGCGAAAGATCCGGAGAGCGCGCCGGCCAGGGAAGCAATTCAATCTGGTGATTGACGAAGAACCCTTGGACAATGCGTGCCACGTGTGGCCGTGCATTATCCTGCTGAAATATGGCTGTTGGCAAGCCCTGAAGGTAAGAAAGGACAACTGGCTCCAACACCTCGGAGATGTAGCACTGGCTGGTTAAAGTACCGGCAATGCGTACTAGAGGAGTGCGAGAGAGATATCCGATACCGCCCCATACCATAATACCCGGTGCAGGACCAGTGTGACGGTGCATAATGCAGCTGTTCAGCATCCTCTCTCCACGGTGTCTCCAGACTCGAATCCGACCGTCGTGGTGTTGCATACAGAAGCGTGACTCGTCAGTAAAGAGAATTTCATTCCATTCTGTCGTCCACATCCTTCTTTCATCGCACCATTGGCGGCGGAGACGTCTGTGGTTCCGCGTCAGAGGTAGACAAAGCAACGGACGTCTTGCGGACAGACCATTCTGCTGTAAACGACGTCGAATGGTACGCGCAGACACTGGATGATGCGTTACAGACTGAATCTGCTGTGATATGGTTCGTGATGTGACTGAGCGGTCCGTCACTGCCATGCGTACAATCTGCCTGTCATCACGTGACGTGGTGCACTGAGGTCGATGCGGTCGATCACGTCTGTCCGTCGTACCCTCCTGCACCCAACGATCACATATCCGCATCACAGTTGTTTGGTTTCGTCCAATACGGCGACCGATTTCACTGAAAGATAACCCACAATCTCGGTATGCCACTATCCTTCCTCTGTCAAACTCGGATACTTGATCAAAAGATGATCGTTGTTTCCTACGAGGCATAATTTATCGTTTTTTTGAAAAAAAAGCAAGAAAAACACAATTGCTGTACTTGAAACCGTCGAAATCTCCAAGCCTTAAATAGCGCTTTGAGGTGGCGCCACAGGCGCGCTTGATGTGCGTCTGCGCTGAAATTCTAATCATTTGCATATCTCACCTCAGCTAATGCATGTTGTAAATTTCATATTATTTGCATGCTTCCTTCAGGGTGTTGCATTTACGATGGCCAGCAGTGTATAATTCTGTTTCATCATATTATTTACATGAAGTTATCTTAAAAAAAAAAATCTATAATACTAAATAACAGCTTTAAATTTGCATAAATGTTATTTATCATCAGAAAAACTGCTGCAATATCCTTACAACAAAATTAATAAAGAATCAGATTTTCTCATTATTCACATATAAACTCTGTTCATTATTAACTATAAATGAGAACTGTTAACAACCTTTGAATGAACTCCATAGTTGCACTACACGTTTCAGGATATTTCATATTAAATACATAAAATGAAATAAACCACATCACAAAGGCGTCATTTGCTGTAAGATATGAAGAGTATTGTTCTTTCTCAATAAAAACCATGCAAGTCTCAGCATTTTGACCTGAAAAAATGCACATGTATATATGTATGTGTGTGTGTATATCTATATCTATATATATATATATATATATATATATATATATATATATATATACACACACACAGAGTGTTCCAAAAATATCTGCCAATATTTGAAAGAGAGGGAGAGGGGACCAAAATAAGCATTTTAAAGCCAGAGTCATTTGGCCACTGGGACGGATGCACAAACACCCGTCCCAGCAGCCAAATGTCATTTTACCCCCAGATGCCATCGGCTACACGAAACCTGCGACATCTACTAGTGCTTAAACGCATCATTTCTGAACACATATTCTATGACAAAAAAATTCTTATCTTAGTTAGTTCTCTTTACCCCCTTTCAAATATTGCCAGATATTTTTGCCCTGTACATATATAAATATCTGTGTGTGTCTAATATAGCATACATCAGTTACTATACTTAAACATAATTATAATAAAATATTACACATGAATTAAAGTTGTATGTCTTGAAATGTAATACTCAAAATATGCTTAACAGGGTTCATACAGAAGTCCAGGGGAGGAAATTCAATGTCTTTTTAAAGCAAACCATTACTTTTACAAGGACTCGAAAATTAATTATGTTTCAATTTAGAGTGCAATAATATAAATTACCAATTGTAATCTTGTTTTACACAAGATAGATTATTCACTAGAAAAAAAAAGTATTCTTTAATATTTAAAATACAAGAATAAATAAATAAATTACTTTTCCATATTCATGAATACTGTATAAATTGTTCGTTAATAAACATTACAACAATTTTAAAATAAAGTGCAGAGCTGCAACATCTCCGGCAATTTTTGGGAGATTTCCCACCACTAATTTTTACTTACAAATTTATGCTTAAAATAAGTCCAAATATTTAATCCAAAATAAAGCTGTCTAAAAATTGTGGTGAGAAATCTCCCGGAAAAAGCCGGAGACTTGGCAGCTCTGGAAGTGTATTACTTGAACAGTCTATTTGGTTATCTTAAAATTATCCCATGCAAATTTTTCTAGGATGTTTCTCAGCTTGAAAAATCCAAGCACGCTGTTTTTACACAATGCCTGGAGACTTAAAAAAAAAAAAAAAAAAAAAGTTAAAGACTATTCAGCATACCATTTTCTGACCACTGGGAGAGAATACAGCACATTTTAAATATGTAATTATAACATATATACATTTTTTCTTTTCTAGAAATAGTTCTTCCTGGTTGTTTTGTAATTCTATCTTAGATTGTCCAATTTTGTACAAAAAAGATTTTTCATTTCTGCCTATTTATTAGAATTATATCACTTATTTCTTTTTTTTCCCCTCTAAGATTCCTTTTCTGAGGAAAAATGAAGAACTTGTATGAACCCTGCTTAAAAATTAATACAGTAAAACCTGCCTAAAACAGACCTTTTACCAAAGGGATATATTTTCTGATCTTTGATTCAATGGAAACCTATCTTAGAAGCAAAATGTCTGTCCTCGCCAATTCCATTTAAGACAGATTTTACTGTATTAAATAAAATATCGGTGGGAAGTTAGGATTACTGATTTTAATGTTTATTCTAACAATAAACCTAATTATGCCTAATCATATATATATATCAAACTTACAATTTGAATTATTTTTTAATTTAAACCAGTCTTTTTTTCCAATCCTTTTCCACCAGAGGACCAGTAAAAATAGCAAAATATATTTTGGCAACCAGCCAAAAATAATAAACATTCTTTAAACATATATATACTGTACTGCTGCAATTCACTTTTTAACATACCAAAAATTGCTATAAACGGTGTAACAGGAATAGATTCATCTTTTAATACATTATCTGCAGAGTCTGATTCCTAGAGAGAAAAAAACAGATAAAATTTCACAAATAAGTTTATAAAACCACTTTATAGTATAACTAATCTTTTCGGAAAGAGGTCTTTGTAAATGGTTTGACTTATATTTTCCTGATAACTGAGCAAACACAAAGAAGGCCAATTCAACACATCATGTACTCAAGCTTACATAATTTACTATACTGGCTACAGTTATGTAATTCTCATACCAAGCAAATGACTAAATTAATATTCAGCTGGAGTTGGAAATTGCAACTCTCCTTTTAAAGCAAAATTTAATACTATACTTATAGTTTACATTTTTATTGTTATCTTTATCTGACAATATAAGAGGACTACATGGGTAGACCTGGAGATAAAAACTTTCGAGAAATGTTTTCTTAAGCAAACTTAAGTTTTGCCTATTTGGTACAAAATTATATAATTAAAAAATTTTAAATCATAAAATGTTCATTTGCTATTAAAAGAAAAAAGTAAGGCACAGAAATGTAATATTAATTCCAGTAATGGAAATAGATGCTTTTGTATGCTCTGACGGAGTAATATGACAAAAACCATCTTTTCATTTTAAACAAGTTATAAGGCATTAGAAAATTCAATTAATTTAAGGTAAAATGTTAACTTTAAATATACACTCTTTGTAAATCTCAAACAAGGTGATGAAAGAATTTAAACCAGCATTGACAGTTTGTTCATAAGCACTGCAGAACTGCAGCACCACTAGTTTTCACAAAATATTATTAATAATGATAAATATAATAGGTCGTTTTTTAATTTTTTCTGAAACTTGTACCAATCCTTAAGTTTGAAATTAGTAGCCATCCCATAAAAATATTAACCCTGCCCCTTTCTC
Source organism: Cheiracanthium punctorium (assembly GCA_038373885.1). Lineage (NCBI taxonomy): Eukaryota > Metazoa > Arthropoda > Arachnida > Araneae > Cheiracanthiidae > Cheiracanthium > Cheiracanthium punctorium. The sequence goes on from JAWZYV010012893.1 coordinate 306,994, forward strand.
ATAAAATAATAAAAATTCGGAAATTATAATAAAAATCTTTGAAAGAAGCTGTCTATGAAGTAGCTTACTTAACACGTGCACATCAATCAAATGTAGTGCTAAGTCCAAGACAGCATGCTTGAAATTAGATAGAAAATCGGAGCAAGAATGATGAAATTCACAGCTCTAGTCGGTAAATTAATAGTCCAAGACTGTTTAGCAGAGAAATGCAATACATATCCTAGTTAAAACAGTTTGAGGCCCACACACCTGGCATCTTTTTGAAGGACCCCACTCATATTCTTTACAATGAAACTTATATGAAAGTTGCTTTAAAATGAATGGGAATTATGTTTTTAAAAGGTGCACTAACAATTTGCAGGGCCCAATTTTATGTTAAAATATTGCATAATTATATAAAGTGGTAAAGTGTTTGCTTTACCTATTGTAAAGTATTAATTTAATAAACATAACTTTTTTCTTTTAATCAGTATTTGTATAAAATTATGCAACAAATAATAAAGATTTTATTTATTTACATAAAAACATTTTGAGAGATTATATTACTACCAGTGCTGCAACTACAGTTTGTGTCACCAGGGCAAACCTTAATTAGCCCTGGGTGCCCCCGTCTCCCATGGAACCATCAAGGCCCTAGCCAAGGGGGATCATGGGGGTTTGATCCTCTCCCAAAATTTTTGTCAATGCATTAGTAGTTTTTTATTTGCGTTGATTCTGAAGATCAATTAAAGTTGAAAAAACTAGAGCTACCTATACCTTCCCGAACTTTAATTTTAGTGTTACATATCCCCCTCCGAAATTTTTTTCTGACTACGGCTTTGGGAACCATAAGTGATTTTGGCAACTCCATTACTATGATGCCGGACACATGCCATGTTTGCCTCTCGCCTCCCACAGCTACGGCCTTGATTATTACTACACTTCAGAAATTTTGTGGAGAATTAATTTCGTAGCTGCTTAAACAGTATACTTAAACATCTCAAAACAATTTTTATACAATGTATAGAATGCACTTAAATAAATGAAAAACTTGCAAGTTAGATTTATCAATTTAGATTAGTTTTTTTTCCTTTAACATTTATCCATCTTTCAAGGAGCTGATAAATTTAGGACAGTTTGCTTGGGGAATTAAACATTGAGGAAGGGGGGGGGGGATTCACGTCTCAAAGCAAATGTCTTTGCATCCCAGGGTCCATGGTCGAGAAGCTGTGGCTGGGTATCACAGGCCTTAGCCCTCATATGGGCTGTTGTGACAAGAATTTAGTTTTTTTAAAGTTATTTTTCTTTAAGAGAAATTTTTTAACATTTATAGGAAGTTATTTCTCACATGTTTGTTGCGTTTACATAACACTGAAATAATGGCTAAATTGTTTTAAGCTGCATCAACACTAACTGAATCTTTAAAGTCACTACTAATGGCAGTGTACGAGGAAAAAATAAAGAAAGAAAAAACCTTCATGTTAGTAAGAATGATAATACCTTTGTTTAAACTATTAAAAAAATTAAATTAACTCAACAATCACTTTAAAATTGAATAGGTTCATTCTGTTTTTTTTTTTTTTTTTTTTTTTTAAGGGAAGCAGTAACTAAACCAGGATTTAAGCAAGAGGAAAAACACCTTTAGTAAAAATGCGAAACTAGAGAAAAAGTCTCACAAAATGCCAAAATAGCAATTTTTTTTTTTAAATTATTTAAAAATTAAAGGAACCATATTTTCCAAAGTGACTTAAAAAAATATTAATGAAAATAAAGAACACCATGAACAAATACAATATTGAAAAACATTATTAAATTTATCTATTTATTTTTTCAAAACACATACATTTAGAACGCCAATTTAAAAAAAAAAAAAAACACTAAATTGGTTCACTTTTCAAAAGCTTAGCCATTTAGCTTAGCCAAGTTAAAATTTTTCATTTCCGGGGCTTCAGCTTTTATGTTGAGGTGTTGCTTAGCATGATATAATTTGATTTAGTTTCGAATGCCAGTTTTAATGTGGATTATAGCAGTAAAACCCACATGTATTTTAGCGAAAGTAGCTTTTATTTTATTTTTTTCATTTTGAAGAATTTCACTGGCATTTTGCTAAAAAAAGTGACTGTAGCTTAATCCCTGCACTAAACCTATGCAAAACATAAATATAATAAATACAATTTATAAATCCAAGTAAACACATTTTGTATTGCTTGGGCCTGTGTTCGCAAAAATTTGGTTAGTACTTCCCTCTTGAAGAAGAGGAACCTTATACCTCTCAAAATGTTTGTTGAGTTAATTCTTTTGGAGTTTTATATACATTCATGTTAAAACAATATGCAACAAAATTTCTTACTTTATACACCTTGATAATATCATTTCTTTCTTTAAAGTGCAAGCATAGTAACTGTAAAGTATAAATAATGTCAGACTGGCAAGTTTCACTTTTTACTTTCGTTTTTAAGTAAGCCAAGATCGGTGGAATTTTATTTGCAATAACATCCCAATTGGATAAACAACCAGACAGTGCTTCCGACATTGATGATTCAAAATGTTTCACCATGTATTCTTGTACAGTTAAGAAAGGCCACTCATGAATAATATCTTTTATAGAGCTGCAAGAATTTATAGTGATGCACTGGGAGGAAAATGTCATTGACATAAAATTGTCTACTTCCTTTTTGTTTTGTGGGACTTTTTTAAATTCATTCTGTAACCATATTTTTTTTTCTTCTTGTGTTACTTCAGTTTCCCCTTCAGGTAAGCAATCAGGCTGAAAATTTAAACAACGTTTTTTCCTTAGTGTACTATATGTATTCAATTCAGGTATTTTACGTTTCAAGGAATTAACTTTCATTCGGTTCATATTATCCATTCTCAAAATGAGAGAACGTAAAATGGATTCATATCCAGATCCAAAAACTTGGTTTGCAATTTCATCCCTGAAAGATTGAGGATATGATTCAACTAGACTGGATGCTACCTTTTCAAGGTTTCTTTTACCTGGTTTTTTGTCAATCTTTGCAATTTCATAACACAAGATTCTGATGATATGTTGTTTTTCTTCGGGATCTAGTCTAATACCATCCAGGCACTTTTTTAAGGTATCAGATGGAAATTTCTCTATTGGGATAACAAAGTTATCAAATAAATTAAATTTTGAATACAATGTTGTAGAGCTCATTATATTACTGTTACTATAAGTGTCTTTCTCAAATTTCACAGGTGATGGAGTGCCTAAATAACAAAAAAGAAGGATATGTTATATTTCTCACATTTTACAGATTATTTTTTTTTTACAACTGTCCAGTGGCCACATTGCTAATTAAATTTACTGTAACATAAAAAAAAAAAAGTATGCACTACAGTGACGACATACCTTTTAAAATGTGAAAGTGCCAATACCACACACACAAAAAGAGGTATTGGTGTCGATCCCTAGTGTTTATAAATTACGAGATACCACACACAATAAATTTATAAAAATGTTTACATATAATGAGAGTATTTTAGCCTCTTTATTCCCTTAGAGGACAAATTTTTGAAAATCGTTTAAGTGTACACACACTTGTGCGTGCATGCACATTATATATATATATATATATATTTATATACATAACCTATAAAATTATGTAACAAATGTCAATTTTACTGCACCTAGCTCTAAAATTCAACCACTATTACTACTAGCATTTTAAATTTTGACAAAAATTTAATTATGCTTCAAAAGTGCCTGCATGAACAAAAATAGTCTTCATTAGTAAAGACTGTTATAAATTTTATTTATTTACTTTCTTTTAAAATATCTTTTGTTATGTCATTATACACAATAAAGCAACGGCAAAAGCTTCTGCCCCTGATTATAATGAAATTTATATAATACAGGTTAACATACTAAAATGTTTTTAAGACATTAGGAAATTATTTTTCAGTATAAAACTATGAGTATCCATATATCAAACAGGTTATCACAAGATTATTCTAAATGCAAAACAAAATAGTTTTTAAAAAAATATTACAGCAAATTTCAATAAAGCATTTAATAAAATAATAAAATTTTAGATTCAAAACTAATAAATCTCATGATTAATCTCACATAATAATAATAATAAAACCCTTTCACATAAAAGGACGTTAGCTAACTAAAGCATATTTTAAGTAATGAAATTTATCACTGATGACTAATTTAAAAATAAAATAACAGTCAGATAATGAGTAATACTAGATACATGGATCACGCTGACACACTATAGCATGTATTTCACGCATTTTTTCCAAAAAGGACCTCTTCCCCCAGTTAAACTTTAAAATGTTTCCATTATTTTCTATTGCTACCGTAAAAAAGACCCAGCAAGTTCAACATAGGACCTCAAATAGGTAATAAATTGAGTCCCTGTGACCCATAAATTAAAGAAGCCAGTGCAAACTCTCAGATACACAAATAACAAGTAAAATGTTATCTATAAGGGAAGAATGCCTATTCTGCTATCGATTTATAAATCATTTGGCAAGTATGTTTAACATAGCATGTTAATAACTAAAATTTAGTCATAAAAAAAGGTGTACACAAAATCTTACCAGTTACATTCTTGCTAACAAAATTAACAAATTTTCTGGCTTGCAATTTTGTTAAATGTGGGGTAAGGTCTTCGACCTTTAAAAACTGCAAGTCTCGAACTTCAGCTGGCTCTTCTTTAAGAATCATATTTGTAATATCATTCACTTTATCTTCATCAAGTGTAGGTAAAGCCTCAATAATAATTTTACGCACAGCATCCTCTATGCAACTGAACAACAAAATAATGAATATATTAACACAAAGCAATAATCAAAATATGTCACCAGACACATCTTGCAATTAAAAATGAAATTGTTTTTACATTATTCAGAGTAACTAGTAGGAAAATAATAATAATACACACCGTAAGGCAATTCCTGCAACCGCAATATGCACATTACTATATGCTTAAAAGTTCTTTTTTTTTCTTTCGTATTTTAAGTGAAGCAGACCATACGCAATATATATATTTTTTTATTTCATTATGTTCAATTGCTTTTATGTGATATGCACGAATGAAAATTCGCCAAAATTTTGACTATGAAATAATCATACTATGATGATATGTGTTTAGTATATTATTTCGTTTGACTTGCACAATATTATTTTTTTATAATATAAACAGATGTATAATTCTTCAATTAATGTTTTGATCGGAGGTTTTAGTAAAGCACAAAATGTTTGTACATAAGGTAGAACATTTTTTGATTAAAATTCTTTTAACTCATACAAAAAGCAGAAGTAAAAGAAATATTTTTCCTACTTAAACATACATTAAAATCTTGTTACAATGAACTTCACTTTTACAAATAATATTTGATGAACAAAAAAGTATTTCTAATAAAGGGAAAGCATTAGTAAGAATTCAATTACAATAATGTTTCACTTTAACCCTTTATAAGGCCGTGGTAAGAATACTTACCACCTACAATCTATTGACTTATAGAAATCAATTATCATTAGTGAATTTTCTGATTTTTGTTCAGGAATAATGGACAAGTACTTTTACCAAACATATAGATTATAAATCACATTTGGCTTATAAACTTTAATTTGGTACATATTTTTAAAGAAAGCTCACATAATTATTCCAAAAATTGAGCACATGAATCATCACTTTTAATTATAAATTTTTTCGTTCAACTGCGTATGCCAGTGGCAGTTAGTTTTTTGACTTTGATTTGTTAATAATAAATTTATTCTCCTGCAAAGTTTGTATGTATGCCTACAACTTGTTTCTTTAATTTTGACGGGCAGATGGTTAGCATGGCAAAAATTCTGCTTTTATGATTATATAGCCTTATTACAACTAATGTTATTTTATTTCAAAAATAGAAAAAATCACTTAAGTAATCTTTTTTTTCATATGCAAATGCATTTGTCTATACATAGTATTTGTTTTATGCTGAAGAGGGCCCCATCCAAAGTGATGTCCAATTTTTATTCAACAACTTGCCTTCAAGCAAATATCAGTCAGCAGAAATTAATCAATTGCATATCACATACATGAAACGTGTAGTTTATTATTTAGCGTATTGAATTTTTCACAGAATTTCCAAAGGAAAAGAGTAAAAACAGGGGGGAAAGTGCGATATATCGAAGCACAATATAACGAGGAGGTAATGCACTGTGATTTTAATGTAATGATGTAATTAAAAATGTTTTAAATACCCAAGGTTTTCTGAAACAGCGATCAGTGTTTTTAGCTAGACATAGGCATTGCTCAAGTGGAGGGGCTAGGGAGCTTCAGACCTCCCCTCCTCCAAAAAACATTGTTGAAAGGTAACATTTTGATTTATTGTGGATTTTGCATAGGTAAAATAACACTTTTTTAAAAATTTGCCCCTCCCAAAACAAATTACATTGCTTTATGGAAACATTTTGCAAATTGTGCATCTTGATTAGGTCAAAGAAGCTTTTTCTTTAAAGTAAGCCCCTCTCAATAAAAATTTAAATTCTGGATTCGCTGATGCATTGCTCAGCCTTTCTGCTTATATTTGTTAACTCAATCTATGCAGAATTTCGGCCACACACTCAAAGAGTAGGACTTTTCAAAGTATAAATAATATTATGTTCTTCATGTTAATAGAATTTTTTTTTTAATATACCACACAGTATAAGTTGTAAATTAAAAGAATCGATTTTAGTTCTTTCATGTTTCTTATTTCCACTGAAAAAAACTATTTAAGGAATCTTAGAATTTTCATGAATCCCATGGAATACTTCTTTTAATTACAAAATAATTTCTCCCATTCAAATTATGTACATTGATAGAAATACTTTTAATTTTAGTGTGTTCCACGCACTGAAATATTTTAGTTTCATTTTCATAACAACAATAAATTCTAAGATAAGGATCAAATGTAACAGTTTTCAATTCAACAACGAAACAGGGATTTGAAATATGAAATAAAATAGTATTTATCTGGCCATATTGTAAACACTCTAATTCATCATCACTAAAAGCAATCACATCATTCACATTAAAGGCTGTTCCCTGAATTATAATGCTTTTACACTCATTTATATTACCCAAATGATAATGTTTACATTCAGATATTGCCCTGCATATATTTTCATCATGAAAATCTCTATGAAATGAGGAGATTTGTATACCTTGCATCTCGTGATTAAAATATCTACCAGATCTGAAATATGCTTGTAGGTATTGATGTCGTTCAGCCATTGTGTGCAAAATATTCTTAAAATTTTTTGCATGTCTGACACACTCCTTAAAATAGCTATGCTTACTTTCAAATCTAAGTGTCCATAAATGTGAGAGAGGCCCAAACTGAACAATTAATTCTGGATAATGTCTCAAAAAATGATGTTTAGGACGCAATGGCTCTGTAGGGAAAAGTTTCTTTCGGAAATATATGTAGTTTTCAATTAACTGGTTTAGCCAAGCAATCTGATTTTTAGTTATTTGAAAAGCACAGATTAATTCTACAATTTCCTGGAGATAAGTTATTTGTCTCCATACAATATCAGAAATATCATTTATTTTATCTCCAATAAGAAGACTTAAATTTGTGAGTAAACTCCAATTTTGAACGGCATGCCCATTAAGTTTGTTTTTATTCGGAATAACTGGTGGAGGTTTCGTACAATTCTTAAAGTTAAAAGTCTGAAGACGAAAGTTGAGATCATTATAATCAAACCACTGTTTTTCACAAACAAAATAATTGAGGTAGATTGGTAAATCATAAGTTAACACACCTTCAAATACATCATGTGCAAGGCATGGAGGTAATCCTGGATTACAGACATGGAAGTATGAAAGATTGTTAAAAATAGAGTTGCATTTTATTCCTGTTATATGTGATTCTTTATTATCTGGGGAGTTTAGTTTCTGAACAGCTCTATTATAGTTTTCAATATTACGAAATTCTGATTTTAATGCATGGGGCTCATTTTGAAATGCTGAGCCTGAAGTGAGGCAATATCTACAATAATTAGCATGATTTGAAAAATTCTCGATGAAACCTCCAATAAAATTGCTCCCTAAATTATCCCCAATAATACATAAAACTGTTCCCTTTATAAGTTTACCAAACCCTATATCAATTCCCATATTTTCCAGAAGCTTGATATCATTTACTAAATGTTCAAATAATATGTTCTGCTTGAAATATTTCATATCATTCTCTTTACATAACATAACTAACTGAATTGGATTCACCTGCGATCTGTTGTAAACATATATATTTCCCAAAGTCATATAAACAGCCAAAATTTTGTATTTACCCCTTGATGACCCTAATGGATTCACAATTTCAAATGAATCTTGAAATAAAATAAGACTTAAGGCGTCTTTATTATCAACAAAAAATTTGTTGTTTCTGTATGAAACCCCATCTCTGAAATCACATAATACATCATCATTAGAGTTAGGAGGATTTAAGTATTGTTGCCTAATAGATTCATCCTTAAATAAAGACTTTATAGTTTCTAAAATGGGTATATACTGAAAATAACATGGTTTTTTGTCTTTATTAAATCCGAGTTGAAAACATTGAGGCTGGACAAAATCTAATACTTGTTTTAACACTTGTTTTCTACAGAAGTCAGATCTTAAGGATTGCTGACTTTGCAAGAATACATTTTTGTCAATAGCACAGGAAATTTCCTCAAATATGCTTTTATCTATATCATTTTCAACAAACTTATCTAAAATGTGTTTCTTAATTGCTTCATTGCTATGTTCTAAAATTTTGGTAATTTCTTCAAAAATTATTTGAATTGTAGAAGATGGGACGTGATGTTTTGAGAGAAGTTTGGCATAAAATAATGAAAGATTCTGTAATGCTAAATTGGAAATTTTATTTTCTGAAGCAGCAGTAGAATTTTCGATGTTTTCAAAATCAGTATTAGATTTATTTGTAATGCACGGTTCTGCATTTTCTTCACTTACGATCATCATACTACAATCAACACTTTCTGGTTCACCGGAGTTGTTTTTTTTCAGGGATGTGTGTTTTCTGCTTATGTGTGATGAAAAAGAAGATACGTTTTGATATTTAAAGTTACATTCAGAAAAGGGACATTGTACACTCTTACCCTCCGCAATATGCTGTTTCAGGTGTTTTAGCACAAGCTTAACATTATTAAACCTTAATGTACAAAATGGAACATTACAGTGAAAATCTCCGATGGGGTTACTAATTTCTGTTCGATTCCGATCGCCGTGTTTACGACACATATGTGTCTTAAAACCCGAAATCGTATTAAATGATTTGCAACATTTATCTACGCAACATGGAAACTTTATGTTGCATAAATGGGAGTGCATCTCATAATGAGAAACATATTCCCTGATAGTCAATAAGACTGAAGGACATTCTTTGCATTTATACATTTCTATAGAATAAATATGTTACTTACATGATTACTTTTGTCTCCATCATTATTAATTAAATAAATCTTCCTGTGCTTTCCGTGGTCAGACGGTTTACATTACATTACAACATTTGCGATGTTGTGAGGTGTGCTTGTGCTACACTTCGTGGAAGATCTTTGGCTTTGTCTTTGGTTTCGTTTCGTTTCTTGCCCGCGCTCGCCGAAACTAGACTGTTGCCACAGCTACAGAAAAATCTCGTTAAAGAACAAATTCATCTAAATAACTGTTTTATAACATAAAATATAACAAATTTACGTGGAAAGCATAGTTAGATTCTGTTAACATTTTTTTTCTGTCGAAAAATGACAGAATAGTTCTGTATTTTTATGATTATTTTTTGCAGTGTACATGGCAACTACGATCCTTATTTCACACTTTTTTCACTACAGGGGTTACAATTACGGAAAGATTTTTGCGTGAAGAGCATAAAAAAATCTCTTAAATTCCGGGAACGGGTGGACTTTCAAAGTTTTAAAGTGGACTATGATTTATTCTATATTATTTTACATATCTGTGCTAAATTTCAGGCCGATAGGTCCATTTTTGTGGATTTGTATACGAATCAAATCCACAAACAAACAAACAGAATTTCATTTTTATTTATAAGATTATTATTGTAAATCGAATTGTTACAGTGTATTATAAGGATATAATTATTTATTTTTCGAACATGTTTTTAAAAAAAATTATTAATAATATAGTGATCTGGATAATCTGGTACATGTCCGTAAAAGAAGGTAAACAAAAGATTTTGTTTTAGCAGCATCGTCACTCCTGTGACGGATGTGCTTTACCCCATGGGTGTAGTAAATTTCCGTCGCCATTATGAACGGATTATGAAATTTTTGAACGAACCCACGCAACCCCAACCCCATGGTGATGAACTGACGAACTCACGAAACCCCATGGTAGTAAAACTGTGGGAAATTTTGCTCGAGCTGAAGAAGAAAGCATGTACTGGAAAATGAGAAATGTGAGAACACGTTATAACAGTGAGATGTACGAGGATTCTAAAAATTTAAGTCGGTTTTTATATAAAAATTTCATGGGACTGTTTTTGTTTTGACGCCTGATAAAGCTGGCTTAGAAAATGTATCTTTTATGGTAGAGTAATAAAGATTTTTATTTAAGTCCCATAAATTGCTTTGCCTTATTTTTTTTAAAGGAATCTAAAAACCCGTACTCGGTTAAAAGTACAAAAGTGTGGATTTTGCCCGCCATATATTTCAATCATCAGAACAAATAAATGACAGTCTTTTGTAGAATTCGAAAATAAAGTAAAATACTTTATTTGCAGTCATTACCAAAAAAAAACATTCTAACCTCCCCCCCCCCCCAAATCTCCTTCAAATTCTACCACACTCTGCCATTTAATAAAGTCGAAACGCGCGCTGCAGGAGAAAGATCATAACGAGTTCGAGTGAGAGAGAGTCAAATCTGATGTAAAACAGCATTTACTGCGGGATGTGTGTTCACAAGCGTGACTCGAATGCTTGGCACACAGTTCCTAAATCATGAATAAATTTGTATCCGGCGGAAGATTATGGAAGAATATCCCGAAACGAGCCCGGGAAACAGAAATTTTAATAGAAACGCCATTTAGATGTACCGGCGGCGCTGTGGGTAATACATACTACGTTTTGTGAGCTCTCGATTCGGGAGCGTTTCATTCAAAATTATGCACGAATGAGTTTTGCATTTTTAGCCGTGTTTAGGAGTCGAAAAATATTTTTGTCTGAAGTGGGCGAATTTGCAAAAGAGTATAAAGGTTGCGGCTAAAGCTTGCTCTCGTTTGTTTTGCCTCTTTATATTTATTTATATCTTTTTTTTTTTTTTTTTGAGTGTGTACAGTACATATGTGTCCGCGTTTCTTAAGGTTTGTGCAAATGCTAATACCAAGGACAAGAATAAGGTTTATGCTTAAGCTTGTTTGAAATGCGGGGTTAGGTATTTAGTTAGATTTTAGTCCTTTCACTCGGTCTTACAAACGTGGTTTTGCAAATAAATTGTGAGGTTTTTACATTCACTGAATTTGCGGGGGTGCGATAAAAATCAAAATTAGATATCTGAAGACGTTTCATGATGGGTTAGTATAAGGTGACCCTATTTTTAACGTAAAATTGGGGACATTTTATAATTAATGAAATAATTTGCTGCACTCTAACTAAACAACAATGTGATAATTAAAAATTGTCCCTAGTTGCTTTTTTACATTTTGGAGACAAATCTAAAAAAATCTATCTGGAGTGACTCCACTCGACTTTCCGAACACTTACGATTCATTACCAAGCATTTAAATAAATTTTAATCGATGAATAATTCAAACATATATACCAAATTGACGCTCAATCGAATGCACTGTTTAAACGCTAGTGTACTTTCAAGAATTTCCCCCCGTAGGCCCTAATGTAAAATAAATCATTGTCGTAGCCCTGTTGAAAAACTATAAGTCCGATACACATCAAAATCAATACCGGTCTTACGATGGTGGTTTATAACATATATGCCCAATTAGAGCTCAATCGAATGTACCGTTTAAACGCTAGCGCACATCCAAAAATTTCCCCCCATAGGCCTTAATGTAAAAGAAATATTTGTCGTAGCCCTGTAGAAAAACTATAAGTCCTATACACACCAAAATCAATACAGGTCTTGTGACAGTGGTTTGTAATATATATACTAAATTTGAGCTCAATCGAATGCTCCGTTTAGGAGCTATCGTGTTCAGTCACATACACACACACATACATACATCTCGTAAAAATAGCATAAATGAATTCAGAAGACATCAAAGCGTGTAAATACACCAAAATCTCGAAGTCGAATTTTTTCATGATTACAATATTTTCCTAACATGGTACATGTTCGAAAAGTAAAAAACACAGAAATCGGGAACTGTCCACGAAAATTGGGGACGTATGGTCACCTCAGATTAGTAGGACAAAAACTTGGCTTACTTTGATTATGTTAGTTTTATTTTTATTATGGAGCATGTCTTTATGTGCAGGATTTATTAGAGCACTCATTTACGATTTTTACGTTGCAGATTCCAATCGCACTTCAGGCACAGTTTCCATTTCTGTTCATGGTCCCTACAACGGTGAGGCCAACACCTTCTAGATGTAGAAGGCCTAACAACTTAAGATTTGACGTCATCACTAGATCTTCTTAAATGACGTCACAGTTGTATCTTCAAAAAGTATCGCAATGTTAAAAGAGTCGAGTGGAAGAATATGTTAAGGGGCAATTTAGTAATTTTTACATTATCAGCTGTAAAATGAATAAAATGTCTTTTATCATCAGCGCATTTATTTCCAGTTTGTCTTCTGAAAACCGCCTTCTAATAAGATTCTCAGAATCAATGAATACCCAATAAATAGTCAATGAAGTCTAGGGATGGACGCGAGACGAAAAGCAAGTGTCTCGCGTCTCGCAAAACTGCCAAAAAGCTTTGTCTCGTCTCGCAAAATGCCTATATTGTAAAGTTAAAAATGCTTGTCTCGTCTCGCAAGAAAGCTGTTAAACCGGGGCCATCGTGATTTTACCGGGCCTGCTTGTGCACTCCGAAAGAGGCCTACGGGCGTTTCCTCATTGGTTAGATTCCGCCGTTAGATAACGTATCTAAGTGCTGGAACCAATCAGTGAGCATCCGTAGGCCTCTTTGGATGATTCATCGGAGTGCACAAGCAGGCCCGGTAGAATCACGATGGCCCCGGTTAAACTCTGTCTCGTTTCGCAAAAAGTCGTCTTGCATCCATCCCTAATGCAAACTTTAACATGTTCTTCCACCCGAAAATCTCCATTTTACCAAAATGTCACACATATTGATCCACTCAGCTGTTCAATTACATCCTGTATTTTCTGATTAAATTACATTCTAAAAAGAGTATGGGTAAGATATAACCATGCAATAATAATGTAGCACGCAACTGTAAAATGGAGGTGGGGGAGGGCTCGTCTCTGGTCCAGGGACCGCTAATCGAATGTGGGGAACTATGTTCTGTTTGCCTCTTCGGTACATTTTTTTTTTTTTTTTTGTTTGTTTGCTTTTAATAACATACGCAATAACTACCCTTCATAAATACTCTGGGAAGAAATAAATCAAACTTATGATGTCCCTATGAAAACAAATAATAATAATTTAATGAACTAATTCATTTTTTAATTCTATTAACAGTGTGTTATATAACTCTAAAAATTTATTTTATATGGAAGTATGTTCAATCCAAAATAATAGAGTTCTCAGGATCTTTGCGACTTGATTTCATTGATTACATGATTTATATATAATATATTATTTGTCAGCAGCTTAGAAATAAAAACTGGGAATTTTCAAAAAATAAGTCCTCTACTCAGCTTATTTATTTACATTTAAATATTGGAGTTTAAATTTGAGAAAAAAGAGCTTGTCTTCAAAATTCGAAATACACGAAAACCAGAATCACGATAAAACGTAGGAAAATTTCTTCTTCTTAGAAGATATTGTCCAATACGTTTAACTTATTGTGTCGCAGGGTCATAATAATTCACTTAAAGTTCAATTTGCGACTCCGGTTTAATTAACAAAAGACATCATTCGTCTAAAGGGAATTTTTAACATGCCACTAGAACAATGTTTATTGTCCTCTTTTTCCTGAAGTAATTTGTTTTTAAGCATTTAAATAATTTATGTTTAGAGAAAAAAAATACAAGATTTAGTTAATAGCTTTAATAAAAGAATTCGATTTAAAGAATATTTTTCGTAACGAATGACATTTGCCGTACTACTGAAAATTATTCATTAGTATCATATTAGTTTTCTTTGAGTTGTTATTTTTTTTATTCACATGCACGTATTTTCTTCTTTAAAATATGATTGACTCGAAAGTAATAAATAAACAACATTTATAAAGAAGTTGACTTATATGCATGTTTATCCAAACAGAATGAATTTTAAAAAGACATAAAAAGTGCAATGAATACATCATTAAAATAATAAATGATGTGTTTAACAAATTTAATAATATATATTTTATTTTATCATAACTAGCTGCTTTGTCCCCGTTTCAATGTATTATAGAGGTTAAGATTTAGCTTACCGAAAAACTTACCAGCTGATGTTCACTAGTTTAATCCTGTTAGTATAGTTAGCTAATCAACTAGTCCCTTTCTTCGAATAGGAGAGAATTTTGTTATCACAACCACTAATGCATAAGGTAAATGGGAATTTTTAAAGATATTTGTATGCATATGTACAATTTTTCAAACACTGTATGCGTACACTGTATTAATTTTTAATATTACTAACTGAAGAACCTGACGTTGACAGGTTAGTATATAATGCATATTTTTAAAAAAAAAATTAAAAACTGAAATTGTTTCGTCAGCATTGTAAGAGTGCAAAAAATGGAAATAACAAGATTGGCAAAAGTATAGAAAGCAAAGTTTTAAATTTTGTGTTTTGTTATAACATTACAGGTTGAAAAGAAACAAAGTACTGAGGGATATTGCCAGTACAAAAAATTTTATTTTCAAATTTATCTTTTTAATTTAGTAGAATGAGCTTTTGAAGTCAAGAATTCATTCTTGGTTGTAAAAATTTTTATATTGTCCCTTGAGAAAGTTTTGATAGTTTCAAAACATCTAAAAAAGCAAACAAACATTTAACAAAAATCTTATAAATTTGTTTCATTTGGATAGTCAACTAATATATTATCTCTCAACAACCTAAGTGATCTCCCCAACCTCTCAAAAAATGGAGAAAAAGCATTTTTTGCAATTTTTTAAAATTTATTCAAATTTTCGAGTATTTCCGACATTTATTATTTCAATCGTTGCTGATCATGTTACTAAATTTAATCCTATTCTCTTAAGCTATTTTTGAGGGATGCGAGAACAAAAATTTACACGATTTTCACAAAATGTGAAAATCTGTGAAATATTTGAAACAGTTGAGGCAACTATAGTTTTAATATAACATAATTCCAAATTTCATTCTATTTCATTGCCGTTTCCCAGGATTGAAATAATCATTTACTCAATTTTTCATCAAATCTCAAAAATAAAATTTTTGAAGTACTTTGACACTTATAGTTCCAGAAGCGACCACCTATTACTATGTTGAATTTTATTTCATTCACTTCAGTGGTATTTACACGTGATGGGCAAACAAATGTTTCCGCACATTGAATGAACTTTCGCAAAATCTAATCCAGATTTTCAAAAAATTCGACGGTTATACTATAAGTGGAGCGACCACCTGTCATGTCAACAAATTTCTTTTAATTCGCTTTAGTTTTTTATTACATAATCCGTGAACAAAAACGTACCCATTTTGATACAATTCTCGCAAAATCTAAAAATCAATCTAAACAATTAAACATTTGAATTAAACAACAAAATCTGAACATTTTTTTTTTTAATTTTTTATATATTTTCCCTATAGTTTAAATTGCCTGACCACCTATCGTTACCAAATTTCATTTCAATTGCTTCAATCATTTTTAGGTCATGCGCGAACAAAAAAAACGTAAGACACAGAACGACAGACATAACTTTTTTACCGTCTTTCTGGGTTCCTAGATGCTTGAAATGAATAGAAAAAGTAGACAAAATATGAAACCTTGATTTTTTAAATATGCACTAATTGCTATATATTAAAAAGCGTATCATAATCGCTCCACATGAGTCGCCCCTGTTTGTTTTTTTTTTCGACGTATATCGTTTCACAAAAATTTGTCGACAGAGAAACCTGGTGTAAAATATAGCACTGTAGTGGAATAAATAAATAAATAAAAATAAAGAGAAAATGCTACTGTAAAAACTTAAAATTTCATGTAAATAAAAGTCTTTAAATGTGTTTATATTTTTTAAACGATTTTATCAGCGATTCTTACGCAGTTTTTACTTTTCTTTGTTATTTACTGTTATTAATTAATTTTAACCTTTAAGTACCACGTATTTTTTTCGGTTTGCCTAATATTCGAGCACATTAATCTAACGTTCACTATGTTAAGCATTTCAGAGGCGTCTCAAATATAAGATTAAAGAATTTGAACATGCATCTTTTACTTTCAATTCCCACCCACCCCCCAAAAAAATTGCGCGAAGAATTATTTTGATTAGAAATACTAAAATTTACGAATAGCGAATAACCCAAGTAAGCTGTATAACCTAAGCAACTACTTATAAAGATCCTACTACAAAAAATAAGTGAAAATATTTCCACCGTATATAACATAAAAAAACCATACATCTTTTTTATTTCTTATATTACACTGAATATGTTGGTTTTGAAAGTATCAGAGCTTATAAACCAAAAATGAGTCTCTGAAATAGGAATGGGACTTAACTGTACTTCTCAAATATCATAAAACTAAAAGTAACAAACTTTTTGAAAGGTTGGATTTAACTTCAGCCGTACCCGGGGCACAGCTGACGTATTCTTGAAGAAATAAGATTTATGATGGAAAGTGATGTCAAGTTACGGGTACAGAAATAATAAATAAATAAAATACGTGCCTCTCCTGGAAATGTGTGGAAAAGTATGTAGAAATGTTTTGTATACGCGATTTTTCGTACAGACGCAATTTTATTTTCGATCTTTCGTATTTCATGTAAGTTAAAATACTCGTTAAAAATTAGTTTTTTTCCGCAACTTATATGTATGAATGCATAAAATCGTTAAGTAAAGATATTTTTGGTGTATGCCAAGTATTAAGTGATGAAAGTACGCCTTACAAATTTAACTACACGCTAGCCTCACCATGGCACAGTGGCTATGCCACTGAAAATGGTAGATGGCCGAAGTGTGCAGGTCCCGGGTTCGGGTCCCATCGCGCGGCTGTCGATCTAACGGTCTGGAGTTTTGGTAGGTTTTCTCCAGATGTAACGTGAATACGCGTTAGAACCCCCTTAGAAAGTCCTCCTACGAAGGCACCCCCCCTTGGCAGATCGCCCTAGTGTAGCGTTGCCGTAATTACACACAATTACAATTAACTACACGCTAACTTAACAGTACAAATTTAACTACAAATATATATGTGGGATCAGGTTAGTCACTGACTCCAATAAACTCACTGGTTTTATTTAAAACGAGACATTTCATGATCTTAAAAGGCATTGTAAAAAGTGGCACGCGCAAAATTTATTAACTACGTGAAAATATAAAGAGTGGGTTCTTCTATAGATTTTGAGTGTGTGAATAGCATAAGTGCTGTATTAGCCAAAAGGGCTTGTTTGATGATTAAAAAGTTTTTTTTATTAGTCTGTTTATTTATTTGATTGTAATCAGCATTCAGCTTCCTACAAATGGGGGCTCTTTACCGGGATTGATTTACTGACTAACGTTGAGTAATGTGGTTGCAGCATTTCAACCACTGAGTAATCCAAGGAACTGTGAGTAGAAATTTTATTATATCTTAAAAGAATAGAAGTTTATTAAGAAAATATGTCTTGCTTAGCGAAAGCCAAGAAATGTGATTTGTTATTATTATGCGAAGAGTTAGATATCAATGTTCTGCCAAATACAAAAGCACCTGCGCTTTTAAAGTTAATTAAAGACTGAGGATTTTGATGAAGATTTTGTCAAATCTCGCCTTGAGGTCATAAGAGAAGAAAGAGAAATGGCAATCGCAAGAGAGAGGGAAGAAAGAGAAATAGCAATCGCAAGAGAGAGGGAAGAAAGAAAATTTGAGTTACGACGGTTAGAAATTACTTGTAGACGAGAAACCACAATAGAAAATCCGCTTGAGTCTAATAATGAGAATAGAAAACAAACTCCGCAAAATATTATGACGGGATTCGACGGATCGGGAGATATTAGTATTTATTTAGCACTATTCGAAAAACAAATCGGCCTATTAGACATACCTAAAAATAATTGGGTAATGCATTTATTAAGTTTGTTACCATTAGAATTCGTAAATATAATATCGAGAGAATCGGATCCCTTAGCAGATTCTTATTTTAAAGCGTTTTAAGTTAACGGCAGGAGAATTTCGGCAGAAGTTTATCTCTCCAGAAACAACAGTCCGCCAATTGGCGAGATTTTGCTTTCGAGCTTCGTAACTATTTCGATGAGTCGATTCACGGTATGGAGGTTGGCGATTTTCAAAATCTGAAGGAATTAATTATAACGGATCGCATAAAAGAGAGTTTGCCTTATGACATTCAAGAATATTTCATTGCTGACCTCCCAAGTATTAAAAAAGTTGATGTGTTAGTAAACAAGCTAGATGATTATGAAGCCGCAAGGCGTAATTTCAAGAAGGGTATTAATCGAAGTTCAAATAATTTTGAAATGACTAATAAAAGATCCTACATGAAGGAATCGGATAATGAAAAGTATTTTAATCGTGTCCAAAATAATAATAAATCCAGGTATTCAAATAGCGCGAATAATTCAAATGTTGACCATGCGATAAAAAATAGGGACAGATAAAAAATTAAGTGCTTCGCCTGTAATCTCTACGGGCATGTTGCTTCTCAATGTTTAAATAGAAAGAATGATTGCCAAATTTCCCGCCATGATTCTCCAAAAAAATAAAAATTTCAACCAAGCATCCACTTCACATACCAAAAAGGAAGCGAACTTTTATAACTCTTTCTCTAATTCTAATAGGATGGAAAAAGATATTCAAATTAACGGCAAGAACGCAAGATGTTTGATCGATACTGGAAGCGAATTGAACCCAGTGAATTACGAAACTTATATAAAAATTGGCTCTCCAAAACTATTTTCTGATGATGTAAAAATATCAGGTATCGCCAAAGAAGTAGTACTACCATTAGGTTATTTTCCAACGGAATTGTGTATCGATAATATTGCCATTTCTGCTACTGCTTACGTTATGAAAGATCTCGCGCATGAAATTGTTTTAGGAGTCGACGGAATCAACAAATTAAATTTATCTATCGATGAAAATGGATTGAAGGTATTAGGCAAGCGGGAAAATGTTTGGATCGGTTACATTAAAGTAGTGAAAG
Source organism: Cheiracanthium punctorium (assembly GCA_038373885.1). Lineage (NCBI taxonomy): Eukaryota > Metazoa > Arthropoda > Arachnida > Araneae > Cheiracanthiidae > Cheiracanthium > Cheiracanthium punctorium. The sequence continues at coordinate 326,391 of JAWZYV010012893.1, forward strand.
AATTTGTGATTGGATATAAGGAATCGCCTAGAATTCAGAGTATTGAAAATAAAAACGCTTTTCAAATAAATAAACTGTTGACGCATCAATATTCGCCTAATGAAACGGATTCAAGCGAAAATACTTGTATAAAAACATCTTATATAAATCACGAGAGTAGTGTAAACAAGGTCTTAAATGAAAATCAAGTTTTCCTTGAGAGCAAGGGGAAAGAATTTGAAAATGAAGGGTTACCAGAAAATTATTTTTTTATTAATCTATCCGAAGCTGTAAGCTCTTAAGAAATAGATTTGAGTAATTTGATTAAATTAGATTGTAAAGAAGAAATCAGGAAGTTGATTGCAGATTACAAACCAAGAAAAACGAAGACTGCTGAACTGAAGATGAGCATAATTTTAACTGACGATATACCTGTGAGCGAGCGTCCACGAAGATTTCCTTTGAAAGAACAGAAAATAATAGAGTATCAAATTCATGAATGGTTAAGGGATGGGATAATTAGACCTAGTTATTTTGATTATGCTGCACCAGTGGTGTTATGTAAAAAAAAAAAAAGATAACTCGTATAGGTTGTGTGTAGATTACCGAAAATTAAATCGGAAGATCGTTAAAGACCGTTTCCCTTTGCCATTAATTGAAGACGTATTAGATCACTTGGAGAAGTCGAAAGTTTTTACAACTTTGGATCTGAAAAACGGATTTTTCACGTCGAAATAGATGAGAAGAGCAGAAAATATACTGCATTTGTTACACATAATGGGGAATATGAATTTTTAAAATGTCCTTTCGGGTTAAGCACATCACCAAGTCAATTTCAACGATTCATAAATAGAGTTTTCAGGGAGTTGCTGCGTGATAATACTATTGTTATTTACATGGATGACATAATCATTCCATCCCAAGATGAAGAGGAAGGAATTGAAAAGTTAAAGAGAGTGCTGACTGTTGCCTCTGAATACGGGTTGGACATCAATTTTAAAAAGTGCCAGTTTTTGAAAAGAAAAGTTGAATATCTCGGTTATGTCGTTGAAGACGGAACGATACAACCTTCACCCAATAAGTCATTAGCCGTTCAAAGGTTTCCTCAACCTAAATCCATTAAGCAAGTTCAGTCATTTCTAGGGTTAAGTGGATATTTTCGCAAGTTTATACCCAAGTATGCCCAGATAGCCAGACCATTGAGGGATCTACTACGAAAAGGCTCCAAATTTAAGTTTGGTCCTGAACAAGAAGAAGCATTTAACAAATTGAAAGAAATGTTGTCCCAAAAGCCAGTATTACATTTGTTCAAACAAGGATCTCCGTTAGAATTGCACACTGACGCAAGCAGCCATGGTTTTGGTGCCGTATTACTACAGAAAGGAGATGATGAAAAATTTCATCCTATACAATATATGAGTAAGAAGACAACTCCGCAACAAGAAAAGTATTGCAGTTATGAATTAGAGGTACTTGCAATAATCGAAGCCCTAAAAAAATTCAGAAACTATCTGTTAGGTTCAAAATTCAAGATCATTACTGATTGTCAGGCATTTCAGAAAACGTTGAACAAAAAGGAATTAGCGGCAAGAGTTGCCAGATGGGTTTTATTCCTAGAAGACTTTGATTATGAAATCGAACATCGAACAGCAGATCGAATGAAACATGTGGATGCACTGAGTCGAAACACTGTTCTGATCATCACTAGATCTTTAGATGGGGTAACAGCCAGAATTGCCATTTCACAAGAGCAGGATGAACATATAAAAACAATAAAAACCTTTGTTGACAAGGGAGAAGAAAACGGTTACTTTCTTAAGAATATGCGTTATACAAGTGGGAAAATGGAAGAGAGTTGCTAGTAGTATCTGAAGAAATGCAAAATGAAATCATTAAAAAGATGCATAACAGAGGTCACTTTGGTGTCACCAAAACAGAAGAATTAGTAAAGCAAGAGTTCTATATTCCAAAATTGAGAAAACAAGTCGAGACGGTAATAGCAAACTGTATTGACTGCATTTTACACAATAGAAAACGCGGTAAAGCCGAAGGATTTTTGAATCCAATTCCAAAAGAAAACTTGCCCTTAAGCACCTACCATATTGATCACATTGGCCCATTGCCATCTACAGACAAAAGATACCAGTATATTTTCACAGCAACAGATGCTTTCACGAAGTTTACGTGGTTTTATCCTGTTAAGTCTACATCAGCCAAAGAAGTCATAGACAAACTGAACTACAACAAGTAGTGTTCGGTAATCCTTCAAGAATAATATCAGACAGGGGGTCTGCATTCACATCTAAAGAATTTGAAGAATATTGTGCAGAGCAAAGTATTGAACACATAAAAATGCCTACCGGATTGCCTAGGGGGAACGGACAGGTCGAAAGAACGCATGCCATCTTGATTCCAGTCCTGTCAAAACTCTCTAAAGAAGACAATTCAAAGTGGTACAAGTACGTAGCCTATGTACAAAGAATTATCAATAGTTCTACCACAAGAAGTACGAAATTCACTCCTTTTGAATTATTGATAGGAATTAAAATGAAAGAAAAGAATGACTTGAGAATTAAGGAGATATTAGAAGATGAATATATGAACTACATGATGAAAGAACGAGAAGATATGAGAGAAGAAGCGAGGAAAAACATCATGAAAATTCAAGAAGAAAATAAGAAACAATTTAATAAGTGTAGAAAGGAATCAAAGAAGTATAAAGTTGGTGATATAGTAGCAATCAAAAGTACCTAATTGGGTTCAGGCTTAAAGCTGAAAGAAAATTATCACGGACCTTATAGAGTATCGGTTGTATAGCCAAACGATCGCTACGAAGTAGAAAAGGTAGGAAATCACGAAGGTCCAAATAAAACATCCAGTGCCGCCGAGTATATGAAGCCTTGGGGAAAATGACTTAAGTTTCAGTCGAGGACGACAGAACTGTCAGGACAGCCGATCCGGGGCCTTCGCTATTTGTAACGGGCCTGCGCGTGTATTTCGATGGGCCCGTTCGAGAATTCACCGGTTGGTTATGCACCGGTGCTACCGGTTGCGGTCATTCTTTGGTTAAGTGACGTCACGGTTGTCAACCGGTTTCGGTCATCCTCACCACATCCAATTCCAAACCAAGAAAACAGAAATAAACATCAACACTACGCTAATAACCGGAATAACCCACCTCGCTAGCAGGGTCATTCTGGTTGCGCTCTGGTCACGCTGAGACAACCGCTACATGACCGAAACATTTTCGAACGCGGTTAATTCCAGAGCTCCGCCCAACGCTCCGCCTTTTCGAACGCTCTGGTCGTGCACCGGTGTTACCGGTGCACAACCGATGAATTCTCGAACGCGCCCGATGAGTCATCCAAAGAGGCCTACGGATGCTCGCGTCTTCACATATACATCAAGCATTTTTTAAGCTTTCCAAGGCTTTGGAGCGTTATTTAATGTAGCTTTATGTCATAATTGTGCTACTAATTTTATCAGTTTCTTTACTATGATACATGTGGACATTAAAGCAAGTAGATGTGTGTAATTTGAAGGAAAAACAAAGCAGTGCTTACTCTCATGATTCATTATTTTGGCTTGATTTTTAATATACATTAAACAAATTAAGCTGATTTTTATTATACATTAAGGTAAACATATTCATAAATGATAAACAGTTTATTTATACAGATATTTTTATGAATTTCTTTATACTGAATATTTAAGTTTCACATTTCAAAAGCAGTTACAACCATAACCACTTTTTAAATAAAATTAACTAACAGTTATTAAATTTGCGTTCATTAAATTTTGTCCAGTTAATATATTAACAGAATATATGACGAGGTGCTGGAATAGAAATGAAGATATTTGATATTTACAATTCGCATATACATCATTTAAGTACTACTACAATATTTAATTTTTAATCTTTTGTAAGACGTGGATATTTGGCGAATGTTTACTATAGTTAGAAGTACAACCTGGTGTACTGCATTCCTTTGGCAACTAACTTAAAAATAATGTAAATTAACTTAACGATAAACATTTAGAATAAATTACTCAATAAAATGTGTCCCATAAATAGTAGTACGAACTTTAAGGGAAGATGAAAGAAATCAAAAGGATTAAGAATCACGTAACATAGCACGGCCAAACACGTTGTTTTCATGCTCAGCTTATGTACTGAAAATTTTACCATTCCCGATATTAAAAGGATTTATAATTTTCGTTTATAATTCCATATATTTTTTTTCTTCCAAGAAAAAGTATTAAATTTTAGAAAACCATAGTAGGAAATACCTCGAATATTCTAATATCTTTTTTTTAAGCGATTACTAACTGGTGCTTGAAGACAAAGTTTTCGTCCTTGCATTGCTGTATACAGTGAAACTGCTATGAGCGACCACTTCTATTTAGTGACCCCCTACTGCAACGACACATTTTTTAAGGCACCGATTTTTTACCCTATCTAGTTAACGTTAAAAGAGCCTCTAGAAGACACCACAGAACCCTCTATAAGTGACCGGTCCCAGTTCCCAGTCCGAAAATTTTCTTGTATTTTACCGGAAGTAAAGTAAATAAAAACCACATTCTAAACCAGTCGCTCTACTGCAAATCGACAGCAGTGCAAGTACAGGTACACATTACGTACAAATCTTGTACGTTAGAGAAGAGACATGTCTAAGAAACGAGTGATTTTACTACTGGAAGCGCACTGATGTGATCGAATCACACGAAAAAAGAAATTTGGAGGTTACTTTCGGTTGTAGGAAAAATTAAAAAGCAAATAGATTTTATTATGACAAATTGAGAATGCATGAAGATATCGGAATAAATGCTCTTTTGGCAAATGTAAAAAAAAAATATACACGTATATATATATATATATATATATGCAGCAGAGAGTGAAGTACACTCGAAGCGAGAATAAAGAATGAAACAATCTGAAATTCCTAAATATTTGATCAAAATTTAAAATTTGTTTACATAATTACTCATGCAATTTATTATGAAACTACATAAATAACAAAACAAACAATATATTTTAGCACTTTGAATACAAAGTGAGATAAACCAACAGCTCAAGGACTCGAAAAATTTCAGGATACCTCTTCAAAAGCTGCACTAAACACTGTAGCAAACCAAAAATAAACGCTTTCTTATTTAATTATTCTTTATTATAGCAATTCCAAGTATTATATAAAAGTTATTCTTTTGTCGCTATCTCAATCGAACTTTGGAATTGAACATAATGAACTCTTGTACAAAATATTAATTGCATTTGAAGTTTCTACGTATACATATACAAAATTAATAATTTATAATTTACTGTATTTCTGCACTGAAAGCAGGCTACACATGTCTAAATCATACAATCAATGCACACATCTAACTGATAAATAACATTTTCGGCTGAAAAATTAAATAGACAACATCGTCTAACTAGTATTACAAAGACACGCTTATTTACTGTATAATAAACTACTCAAGTAGTACGATTTCACATGAAAATGATTTAAAAACAGCACATGAATATTAATTCACTAAATTTGATTTACATACCTATTTTTAGAACTTCTAAATAAATTATACAAGTTTACACTTCCTTTACATTCAGAGCAAAATGTTCGAATTTTATGATAAATTACCATAAAAAAAATGGCTCAATCTTCACAAAATGATTATCTACATCTAAAGTTCTTTAGTACGACAAAACTACAAAAAAAAATGTTTTAAAATAATAAAATAATATAATATTTATAATACTTATAATAATAAAGTAGAACAGTGCTAATCGCAAAAACAGGCCTCAATGATAAACTCAATTTTCGTGCTGCCATCGAACCAGCAGGCCCGGTTGCTAATAGCGACGGCCCCGGCCGATCTGTGGGATCAGGTTAGTAACTGACTCCAATAAACTCAGTGGTTTTATTTAAAACGAGACATTTCATGAGCTTAAAATGCATTGCAAAAAGTTGCACGCGCAAAATTTATTGACTACGTGAAAATTTAAAGATTGGGTTGTTCTATAGATTTTGAGTGTGTGAATAGCATAAGTGCTGTATTAGCCAAAAGGGCTTGTTTGATGATTAAAAAGTATTTTTTTATTAGTTTGTTTATTTATTTGATTGCAATCAGCATTCAGCTTCCTACATATATACTATATAATATATCATGCAATTACAAACATTTTTTAAAATTATTTAGTTTTTGTCATTATTTAACTTTCGAAATTTGGCATCTGGTACTTTTTCCTCTTCTTTTGGCAGCAATTTGAACATTCTTCACTCTGTCTTGCAGCCATGCCTGCAGGTCTCATGCTTTCGGCCATCTTTCCTCCATTTTTGTTTTTTGATAACAGGATAGCCCCGTAGTTACATATATAGCTTTCTTTGTGCTAAGTAACTGCATTGAAATCCTGTTATTTTGTTTTTATTTTAGTAGTAAGTATTCGGATCGTGGGGCCTGACGAGTATAGCCGATGATTACTACCCATTATTTTATTCCTTACAATTCCATTTCATTTTTCAATTTTACCTCTGTTTGGATTTTCTATTTATTGGATATATCTACTTATGCCTTTTTTTAGGATACGATTTTATTTTATTGAATATACAGGGTGTACAAAAAGTCCCTCACACATTTCAAAATCTTATAAATAAAAATGAAATTCTGTTTGTTTGTTTGTTTGTTTGTGGATTTGATTCGTATACAAATCCACAAAAATGGACCTATCGGCCTGAAATTTAGCACAGATATGTAAAATAATATAGAATAAATCATAGTCCACTTTAAAACTTTGAAAGTCCACCCGTTCCCGGAATTTAAGAAATTTTTTATGCTCTTCACGCAAAAATCTTTCCGTAATTGTAACCCCTGTAGTGAAAAAAGTGTGAAATAAGGATCGTGGTTGCCATGTGTGGCGATTTTGCCGAATAAAATGTCGTTCGTATACAAATCCACAAAAATGGACCTATCGGCCTGAAATTTAGCACAGATATGTAAAATAATATAGAATAAATCGTAGTCCACTTTAAAACTTTGAAAGTTCACCCGTTCCCGGAATTTAAGAGATTTTTTATGCTCTTCACGCAAAAATCTTTCCGTAATTGTAACCCCTGTAGTGAAAAAAGTGTGAAATAAGGATCGTGTTTGCCATGTGTGGCGATTTTGCCGAATAAAATGTCGTACGTATACAAATCCACAAAAATGAACCTATCGGCCTGAAATTTAGCACAGATATGTAAAATAATATAGAATAAATCGTAGTCCACTTTAAAACTTTGAAAGTCCACCCGTTCCCGGAATTTAAGAGATTTTTTATGCTCTTCACGCAAAAAGCTTTCCGTAATTTTAACCCCTGTAGTGAAAAAAGTGTGAAATAAGGATCGTGGTTGCCATGTGTGGCGATTTTGCCGAATAAAATGTTTTAAATTCTCAAAGTAAAAATAAAAGAATAATAATGATTTTTTTTTTTGTTAGTTTATATTCGTAAGGTTATTTTTTTTTTTTTTTAAATTATAATATCGTGTGTATGGGAAATCAGAGCAGGAATGTAATGCTTTACACGCAAAACAATAAGAATTGAAGATTTCCGAGGCTAATGTGTAAATTTTTTTAGTTTGGCGAAAAAAATAAAATGGCTGAAATATGGATTTTGAGTAAGTGAGTTCTAGCGGTTTGCACAGTTTTCAGCTTGGCGCAATTTATTGAGAGCTTAAGGAAATAGATTTTTGAAAACAAGTGCAAAGGTTTTATTAGAATACAGTGTTAAATTTTAATGATCCGTGAAGAAATAATGCAGTTATTAAGGGATTTCAAGCGATCTAACTTCAGAATTCTCGCCAATTGAGTACATTGATTTAAGTTGGGGGAATTCCGCCAAATTTCAGAAAATTGAAATCTTCTCATTTAGTACATCGGAGTAACGATGAATAAAACTCATTATAGTTGATAATTTTAAAAAAAATCGGCTGTATTAAGGGATTCCAATTTTCAAATAAATGCGTGCTACTCTTTGGCGGTCGAACCATTTCCCATATTGATTGCTGCTAAGTCAATGCTTCGAATGATTCCCTGAAAAAACTCTTGCAAAATGGCGTATGTTGGCACTTTCGCGAGGCTTAGATTTGAAACTGGATTTTATTTGAGACTGGTATATATGATAACACTGTTTATAGATAAAAATGAATGTTGGTATGTGTTTATGAGGTTGAAAAACTCCAGCACCGTTGAGCACCGTTGCACGATGAAATTTGGTTCACCTAAGTCTTTTATGATGGAGAAGGTTTTTATGCTATCCGTTTTCCTTAACTTGCCACTTGGTGCCGTAGCACAACGTTGAATTCTATTCCGTTTAGCCGTTTCTATGCGAATATCGTCCAACCGATTTCGATGAAATTTGGTACACGCGAATATTAGAACACGGAGAATATTTTTCACTATCCATTTTGCTGTAACTTGCCGCTAAATGGCGCTGCAAAGCATCAACTTCTATACTGTTCGACCGATCGGCATAAAATTTTTTATACTTACACATTTGAGCACGAAGAATATATTCTAACTGCGTTCCTTTTGATGTTACTCACCACTAGATGACACTGCAATGCATTATTATTTTAACTCGCCACTAGATGACGCTGCAGCAGGCCAAATTCTTGACCATTCAAACGGTCGCTATGAAAATCAGTATACATAGCTATTTGAACAATGAGAATATTTTGGCGTTATCCATTTTGCTATAACTCGCCACTTGACGGCGCTGTAGCAAATCATTACTTTAATTAACTACTAGATGGCCCTGCAGTGTATCACTTCTTGACTGTGCAAATGATGGTTATGAAAATTGGTATACATAGATAGCTGAACACAGTCGCTATGAAAATCAGTATACATAGCTATTTGAACAATGAGAATATTTTGGCGTTATCCATTTTGCTATAACTCGCCACTTGACGGCGCTGTAGCAAATCATTACTTTATTGAACCACTAGATGGCCCTGCAGTGTATCACTTCTTGACTGTGCAAATGATCGCTATGAAAATAGGTATACATAGATATTTGAACACGGGGAAGAGTTTGGCGCTATCCATTTTCCTATAACTTGCCACTAGATGTCGCGTCAACACATGAACTTCAGGACTGTCCAGCCGATAGTCATGAAAATTCGTATACATCGATATCTGAATGCGAAAAATATTTTCGCCGTGTCCGTTTTGCTAAAACTCGCCACTAGATTGCGCTACGCCGCATGGCCTTCTGCACCGTACAAACGATTGCCTTGCAATTCGGTATGCATGATTATTGGACACAATATAACGCGATATCCACTTTGCTATATCTGTTTATTACAATGAATAGTAATCACCACAAATCGTAATATCAAAAAGTCCATTCATTCCCGTGCGAAGAACGGTTACTTCAGCTAGTTAAATATAAAATCAATTGATTGGGTTACGAGATTGCGGTTTGTACCAAAATGCTTCCTATCATGAAAATTTTTGTTTAAGCAAATAAAAAATAGTTCCAAATTTTACTTCTAGATGGCGCTGCTTGACCTTGTATTAAGTTGAAATGCGTATTTCATTTGAGACTTAACCCCTCTTGACTTCTTCCTGTGGGGGTATGTGAAGGATAAAGTTTATTTCTCTCCTGTGTCTGATATCGAAGAAACGAAGAGGCGAATCGCACAGGTAATTCAATCAAAACCACAAGCAATGCTACCAAATGCGTGGAGTGAAATTGAGTACTGTTTGGATGTGGTTAGAGCTACATCAGGTACACATATTGAAGTATCGTAGTTGGTTATGCTTGTATCTACTTCACAAAATAAAAATGCTGAATATTTAATAGTGAGTTTTGTTTTTACTGTTTCTACAGCGCCATCTATGGGTGAAATTTGGAACTATTTTTTTATTTGCATAAACAAAACTTTTTCATCATAGGTTGCAGTTTGGTACAAACCGCAATCTCGTAACCCAATTAGTTGATTTTATATTTAATTTTGAAATGTGTCAGGTACTTTTCGTACAGCCTGTATTGACTACCATAACTGCTGTTGAATGATTTCTTGATTCGTAAGTTTAGCTATTTTACTATATATATAATTGAACATATTTTATTCCATAAATTGAAGTACAAATGTCGTGATCGAAGAATTTATATCATTTTGGTATTTTTTTCAACCACACTACCCTACATAATTGTATTTGTTTGAAAGAGATAAAATATCAATAATAGTAAGGTTTAGCAATTTCTAGCCAAATATTTCGATATCGCCAAGCTGAGTTCAATTTGAAAGATTTCCTTCTGACACTTTATTTGGCGATATTTCACCAAAAGCCGACAAACTTGAGATAGTCAGCGAGATTTTGGGGATAGCCAAAGTAGTCAGTGAGCACAGACCTTCAATGAATTGAATGCATCTATACACCTCAATGTATTCAAAGGCATTTGGCTCACCATGTAAATAAATTCTCAGTCGATTGCTGTCAAAAAAGATATTGAAAACAGTTAGATATTACAATAGTTCTAAATACAAAGTTAAAAAAATCTACGGGTTAAAGTTTTAGAGTTATACAAAATAGGAAATAATTTTTGGCGCCAAATTTGGCGATATTTCGGCGAAACTCGTCAATGTCGACGACATTTGGCGAGATTTTAAGCATAAACCAAACAATGACAGATTATCGCCAAATTTGGCGATATTTCGCCAAAACTCGCCAAGAACGATGACAAATGGCGATACTTTGGGCATGGACCAAATGACTGACTATCGCCAAATTTGGCGATATTTCGCCAAAACTCGCCAAGGTCGAGGACAGACGGCGAGATTTTGGGCATGTACCAAACAATGACTGTCTACAGTTGTGTTATAATGAAGATGTCCATAGACATTAAGGTACTGAAATTCTTTTCGGTGGTCCTGTAAATAAACTCTCCAGTAGATTGGAACCAAAAATCGAGATGCACAACTAGATGTTAAAACATTCTTATATATGAAATTTCATAATAGTTTTTGAGATTTGAGAGTTAAATATGCACACACGTACACCAAAAGTCGCCAAGCTTGGCGACTTTTGGCATAGTTCTTGAGGGAGGCACGTGACCGTGGTCGGACCATTACCTAACTTATGTGGTAGGACGGTATTGTGCTTGAAATGGATGAATGCCCCTAAAATTGCTATTGACCGTAATGTATTGGAAATCTTTTGAGTGTTCCTGTAGCAGAACTGTAAATGATAAAGACACTTTTTTTAATGGAGAAATTCATTTTCTAACTCTTTACAGCATATATCACTTCTGAGTCGTTTGAAATAGCCCAATAGCTCTAAAAAACGCTTTGATGAATTTCGGCCCATTGAGCGTAATGTATTTCGAATATTTTTGGGGGTTCTGTAGATAAACTATCCAGTCGAATGGAACCGAAAGGGGAGGTGCACAACTAGATATTACAACAATCCTAAATATAAAATTTCAACATTCTACGCCTAATAGTTTTTGAGATATGCGAGTTTAATGAATTTCGACCCATTGAGCGTGATGTATTTCGAATGTTTTGGGCGGTCCTGTAGATAAACTATCCAATCGAATGGAACCAAAAGGGGAGGTGCACAACTAGATGTTACAACTATCCAAAATATGAAGTTTCGACATTCTACGCCTAATAGTTTTTGAGATATGCGAGTTTAATGAATTTCGGCCCATAGAGCGTAATGTATTTCGAATCTTTTGGGCGGTCCTGTACATAAACTATACATTCGATTGCGACCAAAAGGGGAGGTGCACAACTAGATCATAGAACAATCCTAAATATCAAATCTCAACATTCTACGACCAATAGTTTTTGAGATATGCGAGTTACATACATACGTACGTACGTACGTACAGACGGCATGGAAAAACTGGCCACAGTAGACTCGCCACTGGTCAAAATGAGTTGCAGACGCGTTAATATGATCGTGCATGCTAGCCTACAATGAGATGCATCGAAAAAATTTTTAAAATTCAATTTAGAGGTAGTCAAAATCGGTTTTTATGTCGAAATTTGGCCCCCAAAATTTTTCGGGATCGCATTACTTCCTTATACTACGTACAAGGAAGTAAAAAGGACGTTTTTCTTAACACAGTTTTCTTTCACCTGCCTTATTTTGAACTTTTTTTTTCACTATTGTCGGTTATCTCTTATAGAAAAAGAAATAAAACGTATAACTATATTTTTGTGATACCCTTCGGAATTAAAAGTTACACCATAAGCACTTAAAATTTCATTAAAATAAAATTTATTAAATGTGCACTCAATTTTTTTTCAATTGATTTCAGATTAGACTTTCTTTTCTCTGGTCATTTTCTTGCATGTCCTTGTTCAGTTATTAGTTACAGATTTCAGCAGGAAATTCATAAACCAAGGAACCTTTTCACTTGTTGAAAAAAAACATTTTTAAAAATATCTGAAAGTGATTTTTAAAGATATGTAAGAATACGATTAGAATTATGAAATAATGTATTTTAAAAAGCTTTCTCAGTGATTGCATATATATACTACCATAGACACAACTAGAACACAATTGATGTAATTTTCACAATTAAAAAAGTACACATTGGGATTTTTTAAAATTTTCTTTCTGCATGTTTTTTTAAATATACTGTTGTTACTATTATAGATTCTCACCTCCAACGCTTTGATCATTATTTCACTGATGGACTAATTGCATTCATGTGGAATCGAAAGCTGATCGGTATAAATTTAAATGTAAAGAAATAAAAGTGAAAACTCATTACAGTGGGCGATATCAATGTGATATCATTTCTCACTCAACACGTAGCCAAAGCCGGACTAAGGCTTGTACAACATGGTCGGTCGCACACATACAGTTTGGAAAGGGGTGCAGGGGCTCTGTGGGGGGGGGGTCATGACCCCTCCCCAAATGATTGATTAAGAGGCCTGAATTAACCACCTCTTCCAGGGGGAAAAAACCGAAGGCCCAAGCCAAGGACATAGCCAGGGGGTGTGTGCCAAGGGCGCCTGCCCTCCTCTTTGAAATTTTGGAATTCTGTTACATGGATGTCAATATGCAAGCTTTTTTGTGAGAAATTCTAACTTTTCACCTTTTAAGCACCTTACCCCCCCCCCTCCCCAAAATTTTTTCCCGTCCACGTCCTTAGCCCAAGCCGAGTTTGCAAAAGGGCCTGGGGTTGAGAAAGTTCTTTATCATGTACATGATGTGCATAGATTCGTGTTGCCGAAACAGAATTCCTCTTCAGAAAATCATCGGCTCTGACAAATTTACTTTACTTTAGGATAGTACTAAGTATGTACTCAATCCTAACAATTTTTCCAGATGTTGTTCCTATAAATGATAAACATGGAATGGTTTTGGAAATATGCGCGTTGATCCATACATGGAGGGAGTCACTAGGAGCCTGATTAAGGCAAGGACTGACGAAATAGTGACCCCGAACCACAATAAAAGAAAACCAGCCAATTAAAAAATGGCTTGCACATTTCTATGTGTGAATTGTCTGTGCGCCATATACATGCTCGTATTTTAAATTAACACCAGCAAAGCACTGTATGTTTTACGAATGCGTGAATACATGTTGCTTGTTTCTAGACCGAATCTGTTGTGTTAAGTGTAGGCTAAAGGGAGGTGGTGCAAAGAAAATGTGTCGTGGCCCCAATGCCCTCCATATTCAAATGGTGCCTAGCGATTCCCCAATTTCAGATGAGAGACCTACCAATTCAGGTGCTAGGTCTCTCATCTAGGTTCAAAAATTAGGAGACCACTCATATGGGGCAACGTTGGTCTGCCTACTAGATGCCCTCCGATTATGAAATGGCCAACATGCCCAGCTTTATTCGCTCTCAAGCCTACAAGTTGGCCGTTGACTCTGCCTTTAGAAAGAAAAAATAAATGTTTCAAATGTTTCTACTAGAATAAAATGCCTCATGCTGTTGGCTTACTCGGACTTGTACTTTGGCTCGACACCTCTCCTCTTATCCCAGCCGTTGCTATAGAGAACTTTTGTTTACCATACTGATTTTTGTATTATTTTAGTTCTAACATGTTTGAAAGACTTAGATGAGCCCCTCTTCCCTGCAAGAACTGTAATGGGCACCGATGTTTGTAACTTATTAATTCATGGAGCCTAAATTTAGATTAACTGCTACAAGACCATAAATATATAAAGGAGGAAAGGGGAGGAGACAAATGCTTCGGGCAAAGCCGGATTATCCCATAGGCTCAGCAGTTAATAGACTGTGGTCCCAGGCCATTTTAGAGGCACCGCAAGGATTCAAAAGAAAAAAATTGCAATTAAGCGTTTATATAGTAATTTTAGTGATAATTTTTATACACTTGTAAATGTACAAGTGAGAAAGTAATTCTGATGAATTACTGACTTTTTGTACACCTGAAAATCTTTTGAAAATTGCTAGCCATTTATTAGTTGAAATTTGAATAATGGATATGTGCTAAAATGTTTCAGGCTAATTATGCAGCTTGAGGCTTTATGTGTACAAGTTTATGGTGTCTATTTACAGCATTAGACGAATCATTGTGATCCGTCACTACGATTTCAGTTCTGCGTATATCCGAAAGTTCTCTATCAACCATAAGAAGGCTTTTAAACAAAAACTCTTTATAGCTCTATCATCTCATTTTAGCTTTTTGAAAAGAAAAAAAGAGAAAAGTGTGAAGGGGGCCTTGTAAATTTCATAGCCTAAAGGCCCTCGTGCGGTTTAATCCGGCTCTGCTTGGGCCTCAAGCTTATAAAGGTTGGGGGAAGCTGAAAATGCTCATTCATGATTTTGAGCTTTTAATTATGATATGTGTTCAGCGGGAGAAATTACTTTTCCCTTTAAAAATGCAGATCGGGGAGAAAGTAGTTTTGTAAAATTTAGATAAGTGTGAGATGTGAGCATTTGCGGTAGAAATCCCTCTGATTTTGAGAAACATTTTTCTCTCCGAAAAATCATTTTCCTTTCTAGGATGTCCGAAAACATTGTAAGGGAAATCGCCTTTTTGACTAAGCTGATGCTTTGCCATTTACAACTGCTAGTGCATTAATTGGTAGTGGCATATCTTTAGCAAGTTAAAAGATGTAGTAGTAGCGTAGCCAGGATTTTATTTCGGGGTGATGAGTATCAAATTGTAAGCTAAAGTTCAATTGTGAGCTAAACATCGAATTGTAAGATAAGTAATATGTTCCATTTCGAGAGGGGAGCTGCAGCCCCCCCCCCCTCTGGCTACGTCCCTGTGTAGTACAGTGGCCAAGAATCATTAAAAATTCCTAGAAAAGTGATGTCCATCTCTCAGTTCCGTTATGCGTTTCACAAATGAATAACATATGTGAATTCGCTTTTATCAGCAAAAGCAAAAACTTCTTGCATCTGCTTCTTTAAAGGAAATGGAGTAGAACTCTGGATTGAACCACACAAGTCGCAAACAGATACTGTTGTTCCATTTTAAACACATACAAAACGAAAGGTTCATTGTCGCCAGCTTCGGACATTTCAAATACAAAGGGCTAAACTTGTAAGAGATGCAGAGATTGATTAAAAATATCAGCGGTCGCCGAAAACTTCTGTGTCGGAGACATCTACAAACGGGACAGACGAGGCTGCAAGACACGAAAGGGTAAGAATAAGGCCAATCAGCTGATTTAGAAGGACCAACCCTACCTGTACTGGACAAGGAAAGGAGAAATGGGGAAAGACAATATAATCGAGGGACCTCCAGAGCAGAAGGAGAGAGCCGATTATGTTTTGAATATAAGAAACCTAATTCAGAAAGTAGTAAGAACTAAATAACTGCTCTCTAAACAGCACTAATATACAAAGAAACTGGACAAAGATTCGGTAAATATGTAGTTACATATGCTGTATTTTTATTCATCGTGAAGTTATTGATTTTTGAGGGTATCTTGAGATACTATTGATAAAATCAATAGAGAATTCTCTCCTTATGCAACACAATAATTTACTTTTAACTTAAGTAAAACTAAAAATTACTTGGTAAAAAAAGATAAACTTTTTAATTACATGAGAATGTAAATTTAGTTTAGTTTTATAACAGTAAGATTTTTAAGATTTTAAAAGTATTATTTTAAAGTAGGAATTTTTAAGGTTAAATCAAGAATTATGATATGACTCTAAAATAACGTCATGTCACTATTCATCATTTGTGAGCTTTTAAAAGATTAATATGGAAATCAATTAAATTGAAATGATTTTATGTTTCTAATCGTATTAAACCAAGAAACAAGTTCCATAGTTTATTCCAATATGCTATTTGAGGCTCAAGTTTGGTTACTTGTTTTTAATTATTTATCTTTCTTCTACAAAATTCTTTTTTCTGTGTTGTGTGCATTTATAAAAATTATTTTTATGTATGAAATATTCTTAGAAAAATTAAATTAAAATAAAATATTTCTCTATGTATGTATATATATGTGTGTGTGTGTGCGCGTGTATGTAATGTTTGATATACCTTTGAAACCATTATTTGTTTTTACTTGGTAAAAAAAAAAAAAAAAAAATTGGTAAATTTGTAACTTAGTGTGTGTCTGTAGGGGGTGGGGCTTTATTGTTCTCCGTGATTTAAAATAAAAAGTACAATTGTTATGAAATTTTAAGTTTTTTTGATGTGGAAAAATATTTCCAAGGATTATGTCGCATTAAAAATCTTGCAGAAAATTTGATGAAAAGTATTGCAAAAAAAAAAAAAAATCACTATGCAAAGTTTTAAACTTTCACACAAGATCGAATCAATTAAAATTTCGTTGTTTTGAATGGTTTGTATGGTATCGTTTTTAAGGCAAACCTGCACAAGGGGTATCTGTCTAGAGAGAGGGGGAGGGCTAAAGGGAATGTCTTAGTCGGCGTACTTTTTGGGGGGTTCTAACGCACACTCACGTTTAATCTGGAAAAAACTGATCCAAACTCCAGATCATTAGAACGGCAGAGGCGTGATAGGCCAGAACTCTGGGTTTATACACTTTAGCCATCTATCGTATTCACTGTCTTAATCACTCGGCTATACAGGGGACTATTTAGAATGGTTATGGAAAAATCTATTTTGAGAAAATCCGCTTACTAACAGAAGAACTCATTAAAAAAGACACGAAAAATGTTCTTTAGCACATTTTTGATCAAGGGGCCATAAAGATCATAGAGAGCACTTTCGAGTGGTCGAAAAACTGGAGTATTGAGAGGTCAATACAAATTCAAAAGAAAATCCCAGTCATTTTGCCTTTTGAATGGATAAACCCACACAGCACAGCAAATTTGCATCAAACTTGCAGTAAGCTTGATTTATCGAGTCAATAAACTTGAATTAAGCTTGAAAATTTCAAGCGTGTAAGCTTAATGCAAGCTTGGATCAAGTGTTCAAGTTTACACTTGCCCAACTTCGCATTAAGCTTGACATAGCAAGCTTATTCAAACTTACTACACTCTGAAAAGTTATCCTAAGTACACGGGGCATCGGTCGGCGAACTCGCCCCATATATTTTATTTTTCCACACATTTTCCCCTCTACGCTGAAACCTCAAGTTATTTTAATATGTTTCTATCTAACGTCCGCGATCGATCTCGGGACCTAAGGTGCTGGAAGCCAGCGTCCTAACCACAATTCCAACCCGACTCGGGGTGACATGACTAAAATTTGAAGTGACTGTTATGGTTGTCACGCCGTTTTTTGGCGAAAGTGATCAGTATTGCCCGATGCCGATCTGGATCTTTTATTTTTTCCACGGGATGAATCAAAATTAAAATAATGTTATGTGTGATTTATAGACTCTACTAATATGGAAATAAGCATAATATAAACCTAAAAGCAGCACACGTTTTAAAACTCTGAATATCGCAACACTCATGTTGGGCAATTTTGGCCAAAATTGAGACAAACAACTGATTTTTAAATCAATTTTGTAGTATATTTGTATTTTATTTTGAAGAATTTCAATATTTGGAAATATAGAATCTTTTATTTTTAATTCTATGGTCAAGCACATATATGACTGATGGTAAATTATTTGTTATGCGGATATGGCTTTCCAAATCAAGCAGTAATCAAGTTGCATTCAAGCTTGACAGTTCAAATGACTTAAATTCGGCGGGGAAATATTTACTGACTCATTTCTTTGTAATCTCCAAGCTTGCTGCAAGCTTAAAATGAATTGAACTGTCAAGCTTGCATTAATACGTCAAAATTCAAAGAAATGCCAAGCTTGATTTAAGCTTATGTGCTGTCTGGGAAGATGGTAAATCGAAAACGCATTTTTTGCTTAAACCGCCGTTGATAAAAATTATTTTGTTTTTAGAATCAGTAATTAATTTTCATTAATCAATAACATGAAACTGAATTAATGAAATATTATTTAAAAATGAGCCTCCCTCATGTTTTCTTAAAACGACACAACATTTTAAAAATTAGTATTCCTGAAATTACTTTTATTCAAAACCTGCACCTAGACCTGTTTCGTGGTGTTTAGTTTAAAAGGTCATGATAGGCGCCAATGAGAATTTTGAATAATGTCATACGCTTTCTCATACAAAACTTTCTATAAACGCTAAAATACGAATAATTGTAAATGATTGATTGTAATGGTTTATTTTTTTTGATATAGGGACGGCCGACACGGTAAGCAAGGTAAGCATCACAACAGGGCGCCATCTTCGAAGGGGCGTCAAACACTTCGAACTCAAAAATTGAAAAACTTGTTAACGAGCTTGAAAGGGGCTTCTACTTTTGCATTTGAAAGGGGTCTTTCAAGTTTACTCTAGGGCCTCTCCTGTTTTGATATCTGTCGTAGTGCCTCCAAAATGGTTAGGGCTCATAATATAAAGCCTAAAGTGTAATAGCTCCTTGCACACTTTAACGACTTACTGTCGCTTTGAGTAGTGAGCCCTCCTTACACTGAGAGGCTGGAACTGCCCCTGCTTCCCCTTCTCGCATTTGGCGACAGCACAGACCCCATACATCTCTTGGCCTTTCAAAGTTCGCAACTAGCGGCTACATGGAGTATCACACAGCATAAGGTCCGGCACGCGCTGGAGCAAAAACCCACATCCCGTGGCATACGACACAAAGTCCGCGACGTGCAGCAGGAATCTGTCAAAATCCACAAAGCAGGGCGAATTCCAAAACGTTTGGAACATTGTTCATCAGTCTCCGGCGGACTCTCTAGCTGGTAAATAGTGTGACGGCAAAAGATTGCCTCTGCGCACACTACACATCGGCAACTGAAGGCCAGGCAAATATGTATCTTTTCTCCGCTTGTGGGTAACGTCTTCAGCTACCTGCTGCTCTTGACTACCGTCTTCATCTACCAGCAGACCTGCAGTGTACATTGCGGGTCTTGGGATCAAAATCAGCTCCACTACGCTCTTTCTTCACTAGTATTTTGACGTTACAAGAGAGTTACCAATATAAAATAGTTTGCTACATCCAGTAACTGCATTATCAGCTCTTGAAACAGAAATCCTCGATGCGCTATTAATTTATTTAGAGAATTAGCCAACTTCAGCGAAATATCAAGGTCACCTTCGTACCCCATAGAACTACGTAAAATTGGCCTGTAAATTGCGCCCGAAATAAAAATTAGTGAAGTTTAACTTCACAGCGCTTTATAAATATAGCCTATAAGTATCTGTTCAAGTAAAAAATAGTTTCCTTTAAATCAGTGATTCTCAAACGGTTTGGCACGCAACCCTAGCGGGGCGCGATAACCCTACGTAGGGGGTGCGAGCTTATCAAAAAGTCGAAAATAAAAGATTATTTTAAAAAATATTAATTTACTGCAAGGAAGCAAAACAAAATACATTCTGATATTTTCTTTTTCTAACGGGCGGGTCCTTTGCCGATTAGGCATTGTCCCTTGCAACGGCCCGAAGGTGTTGGTCGCTTTATTATGGGGGCACCTAGTAGGTGGACCAACGTAGCCCCCTATGAAGGGACGGACATGACAACCACGCCCAGTCGGGGATCGAACCCCTGCAACCGGGAGTTGAACCCGAAACCGGAGTACGGTGCTCTACCCACCATACAACTCGGTCGGCATACATTCTGATATAATAGAAAATAAAATACATTAAAAAATGCAATTTGAAATTTTAGAGTAAACTTTTCGTTTGGTGTCCCCCCTCTGATGGCGTCGCCTGATGCGGTTTGCACCCCTAGCCCCTCTCTGTGTTTGAACTGTTCTTACAGACATTGTCACAGCAGGAGAAGCATCCTTGTTGATGGGGTCTATTCTGCCACGTACGTTTAAGTGCGCGTTCGGATGTGAGACATCAAATTGACGTTTTTCGCAACCTGTTTGTATCGGAGTAGTATGTTCCTGTTTGTATCGGAGTAGTTTTTCAAACTGGGCAACCGTCCAGGGCCGCTAACTGTTGAATCCATGGATGTCAGGTAGTAAAACAAATTTCCTGATCTAGAACTGAAAACTGCACATGAGTACCACAGCCGAAAATAAAAGGCAGTGGAGGGAGAGCGCACGGCGGGAGTCGGTTTTGAATGCGCGAAATCCAGAAGAATGAGGCCCTTTCCAGCCAAGCCAAAACAGGTACCCATTTGACCGGCCTTAAAATCCGGACGTGTTGTGTGCGCGGAGGTGATCTCGTGCCACCACACTACTCCCACCTACAGAGTACGTCTGAGGCTGATGAACGATAGTCCAAGCATTATGGAATGCTGCCACTCGTTGTGGACTTTGTGAGGTCGCTGTCACTCTTTGTGGACTTTTGTGCGGTCGCTGCCGCTGGTTGCGGACTTTCAAACTGCCGACAGAGAGATGGGAGATGTCCCCAGATAGCACAGTTTTCCATTTTATGTCTATTTCTGATCCAACTCATCCGTAATACATCCATGTCTATACTTTAGGGTGGTGCGAAAAACATTTTTTTTTAATTCGAAACGTCACCATGTGTAATAGTTGCGATTTTGATAGCAAAAATTAAACCCTGAAATTTGTATGAAGTTGTTTAATATCTTAGGCCTCCTCAAGATCCACGAATTTTGGAAATTAAATAAAAAAATGCTTTAAAATCAACTGCTCTGTTCATTAAAGAAAAAAAGAATTGTGAAATGTCACCAGCTTATTTATTTGCACTTTTGAGTATATAAACATTTGTAAAAAGCTAACAGATGTAAAATTAATTCTTAGGCCTCCCCAAATCCCTTAAAGTTTGCCATTTTTACTCCAACAATAGCCCGATAATTGGATAAACAAACTCGTCTACATCCACTTCATTACCAACGTGAGTTTGATATTAAAAAATCTCACCCTCTCTCACTACTTTTTGTAAACATCGAACTGATTTTCAGCTTGCATTCTTCTTTAAATTATTACAAGGACGGAAGGGGGCGACCGCCCCTCTCCCCTTTCCGAGAAAAAAGAAATTAATGTAAAAGATCCTATTTTACTTCCATAAAATGGATGCATATGTCAATCTTCTAACTAACTGCCTCCACCAACAAACTAACCGCCCCACCCCGACAAACTTGCGTTAATCCGCCACTGTCTGGTCACAAGATCATAGCTTTCTTTTTTGACGGAAGAAGGGATAAAACTCTTTCAACTACGAAAATGGATGATAGCTAGTGGTACAAGAGAAAAATATGGGAGGAGCACTAGTTGAAGAACCCGATTCTGTCTATTTGGGACATTTTGCACCGAAGAGCAAGAGTTCAACGGACATTTTCGATACTATCTTTAGCTTATTAAATGAGATATTTGATAAAGCTTTTGATTTATCAGAATTAGCCTTTATTGGAAGTGATGGGAAAGTGACTGATACCTGTGTAAATGCAGGTATAATTAGACGCCTTGAAGAAAAGCTCAATTCTTCCGTACATTGGCCAAATATGTCAATTTCATTTTAACAAACTGCCTTTATGGCACTTTACAGAAGCAATCGACGGGAAAACATAAAGACAAAGCAGATTCACTGGATTGATTGGTAAGTCCCTGAAGACGTGATTTGTGGGAAATTTGTAAGGCTGTTTCCTCTGGTTATTGCCCACAAGATTTAGCAAATAGAGACCCTGGAAAATTTTCCCATTCTCGCGGTCTATCGTTCGCAAATTGCATTTTGCATTTGTATTTTGGAATATCTTATCCAACACCACAACTTATTGTATTAGCCACATACGTAATGAAAGTATACGCGCCAACATGGTTCAGAATCAAGTGTAACAGTGCCTTTCAGGATGGCCCAAGGAATTTGCAATATTTTATATCTGAGTTTCAGTATCTCCCAGATAATTTAAAGGGGTCAAAAAAGTTTTTCAAAACAACGCGTATTTTGTTCATGCAGAAAATGTACTCTTTGCAATGTTATTCGACGACAGAATATCTGTCCATCAGCTTGCCATTCAGCGTATCATAAAGGCCAGAAAATCTTCGGAAAGAACAACGAGATTTAGAAGGTGTCAGATTCCAAAGGCGATTTTCGAAAGCAATGACTATATTGACCTTATCCATTAGCAAGAATGTGTTGTGACTGAGCCTCCCATCACATTGAAATGGACAAATGGCATGTTACCAGAATTACTGAAGTCGGATAAACATCCAAGTTCTTGCGATTATTTTCTAAAAAGACCCTGCCATTCCCAAGCAGTTGAAAGAATGATTAGGATTGTGACAGAATCTGCTCTTCATGTGTGTGGCCTTCATGCAGGAGATGGATTCATCCGAGCAAAAACATTCGATAGGAAGCTAATGCCATGTTTTGAAAAAAAGTCTGATTTCCGCGTGAAATAACCTACTCCTTACATGAGAAGGTAAGACTAGTATCTTCTCTATTTACATATCTTTGCGTACCATTTTCAGTGAAAAACGCTCAACTTCAAGTAGTCTTGGGAGGCCTAAGAATTAATTCTTAAATAATGATGTTAATTTAAGAATTAAATTAACATCAGCTAGCTTTTTACAAATGTTTATATACTCAAAAGTGCAAATAAATAAAAATAACCCAGCGACGTTTCATATTTTTATTATTTTTTTATGGAAATAGCAGTTGATTTTAAAGCCTTTTTCCAATAATTTCCAAAATTCGAGGATCTTGTGGAAGCCTAAGATATTAAACAATTTCATCCAAATTTCAGGGATTCATTTTACTATAAAAATCGCAACTGTTGCACATGGTGACGTTTCGAATTTAAAAAAAAAAATTGTTTTTCGCACCACCCTACTATACATAGACATCCATAAGACATCTGTTTATGAACATAATCTGGAAAATCCAGAATATGTCTATGAATAGACGAAAACTAGAATTAGAATATCCAGAATAAGTCCATTTATGGACGTATTCCATGTGATCCACACTATGTCAGCGAAACGACATGAAATGGATGTATGTATAAGTCCAGAAATGGACAAAATATGGAAAAGTTACTTTTTTGTAATTGATTTTCATTTTACCCAATACTGAACTTACGACGCATGAATTTATTATACTTTATGTTTTTATTGATATTGCACTTTACCCCAAAAAAGTTTACAAACATTTTAAATTCTATAGAGGTGGTTTTTTTTTTTTTTTTGTCGGGGAACTTTTGAAATTTAAAATAATTTTTTATGTATTATTATTTCCTTTATAAGCGGTATTGTGTAAAAAGAAACTCATATCCTCATACCAAAAAAGAAAATTCTCCAGCGACTCAGCATCCAAAAAGGAATAGCTGCATATTTTTTTTTTCTAAGTTCCCAGTCCGAAACTAAAAAAATCTTTACTTCAACATTTTGACGCAACAGAGCAAGTCCCGCTTCGTATAGTGGCTAGCACACTCTACTGTGAAGTCCATGATTAAGGGTTCGAATCTAAAGCCGGGCAAGTACTTAAAGGTTGGTTTAAAAAAAAATTAGGTACGAATATTTTTACGAAATTCGTTATTAAGATGTAATGATAAATTTAAATTAATCATTACATAAAATTAGCTAAAAATTATTAAATGGCTTTTGTTGATGTCGAGGATTCGACCGTAAAAGGTCTATAAATAGACAAACACGTCCATTATTATGTCGATATGCATGTCTATAAGAGGTCATATGGGCGTCCTATAGTGCCCTATTGACGTAAAATGGACGAGAATTGGACGAATCCTGGATGTTTAATAGACATGTCAGCTTGTCAGTATGACTTCTTCTAGGCGTGTTCTGGACAAGTTTGTGCTATCTGGGAAGGCGTTTTCCATTTGACCGGCCTTCAATTGCCGGGTGTTGTGTGCGCGGAGTTGATCTCGTGCTGCCACAGAGGATTGTCTCACACAGAGGCTTTCATTAATGTTATTTTGTTAACGAAAATCCAGATTTCGGGGAGAGGGGAGGGGGTGTGTTGAAGCTTTTAAATGTGGATTAAATTAGTGTTTTTACTGGTGGAAAATTTGTAATTTCGTGTTTAGCTTTCTTTTTCAAACTGACAGCATGTTAAGTAGCTAGAAAATAGCACTTACATTATGGAAACGTACTGTATTAAAATCTTAAATAAGTAATTTACTTAATTAGGTTCAATAGCAGCAGCAGTTTTTACTGAGGGAGGATATGTCAAGATTCACAATTTAGAAAGTAAAGAAACGTACCTGTAATTGTTTTTTGTCTAGGGCTGCTACGCTAAATATGCTTCGCCCAGGGCCTGTAAAACCGGGCCGTCGCTAAGCAACGGGCCTGCTCATGAGTTGCCATCGCTAAAACTGAGTTAATCATTGAGGCCTGTTTTCCACCATTCGCAGTGTTCTATTTTATTATTCTAAGTATTCTAAATATTATATTATTTTATTATTTTAAAACAATTTTTTATAGTTTTGTTGTACTAAAGAACTTTAGATGTAGGTAATCGTTTGTGAATCTTGCTCCGTTTCCTTCATCAAAATTTATCATAAAATTCGAACATTTTGCTCTGAATGTAAAGGTAAGTGAACACTTTTATAATTTATTTAGAAATTCTAAAAATATGTAAGTAGATTATGTTTAGTGAATAATTATTCATTTTTTATTTATAAATAAATTATTTTAATCAAAAATCGTATTACTTGTGTAGTTTATTCTTGTACATAAGCATGACGTTGTGATACTGGTTAGACAATTTAATTTTGCCAGTTTAAAATGTTATTTGTCAGTTATATATGCCTTGATTATGTGATTCAGACTTACATTTAGTACAGTGCAGAAATACAGTAAATCATAAATTATTGATTTTTGCCCGTTTATGTAGAAACTTCAAATGTAGTTAATATTTTGTACAAGCGCTCATTATGCTTGCTCAATTCCAAAGTTCGATTGAGAAAGCGACAAAAGAATAACATATAATACATGAAATGTCTTTATTAAAGAATAATTTATTCCGGGATCGCGCTATAGAGCGTATTTTATCAATATTCTCCAATATACAGGATATCCCGAAAACACTGAAATGCGCTTTAATAGATCATTTGTTAAAGATTAATGTTAAATTGTTTAAAATAACGTAGGAAATACGACTGCGTTAATGAAATATTCATTATAAAAATGTCTTTCTCATTTGTGTATTTAGTTATTTTAAAGTATATTAAATATCCACTTGTGAAACTAAAATAAGCAAACGTGAATCCTGAGAGTAAGCGCTACTTTGTTTTTCCTTCAAATTATATGCATCTATTTTCTTAATGTCAACATGTATCATAGCAAACAAATTAATAATGAGTTCGTACTTGAATTAGTAACACAATTACTACTTAAAACTACATTAAATAACATTTGAAAGCACTAAGGGCCGTATTCACCAAACTGTGAGTAGCCCGCCATCATCCGAGAGTTGGGAAACCTGCATTGCCGGTTTGACTCGGAGACAACTCGGAAACTGTATTCACCAACTTATTTCCGCCCAGGGTTACTTGACTCTGGAGTTGTCTCAGCCAGCTTTGAAAGCTCGTCTCTGATTGGTCAGAGTAATTATTCCATGAAGGGGGTGAACTAGGTTTAATGTTCGGGAGATCGAACCCAGCTCCCACCACACAAACTTCCTTCATGATATTTAATTTGTTTTTATGCAAACTGCGCATTAAAATGTGAAAATTAATTTTAAAAAATAGACTGATTAAACATTTAATACAAAATTACATCCAATATTTTTTATAAATAAAATTTCATGTCTGTTATACTTTTTTCAAATTTAGGAATTTTCATATTTTTTAACACACAAAAATTAATTTATGCAGTTTTGATGTTTTTCTTTTTGAGATACTTTATATATTATACATAGAATATGTATGTCTTTAAAAAATTCTATGATACTGAAACATATAGTTTTTTTTTCTCACATTTGTGTGAAAAATTGTTAATTCGCTATTCCCAAGTACAGTGCACTACAATCAGACAAAAATGTTTAACCCCTCAACAACACTTTTTTTTTTCATCCTTTACACATAAATGATTAATCTCTTCAATGTAAATATTTTTATCCCGCCTCTTCTTGCAAAAAAAAAAAAAAAAAAAAAAGCGCAGGCGTAGTAGATCCACAGTGCTCTGGCCAAATCGCCCCTCATTTGTGGAACAATAGAGACAAGAAAATAAATAGGAAAGATCAGAATTTACTTACTTATTTTCAACACAAAAAATAATTAAGAATAAAAAAGCGTTCAAATCAGAAAAAAGAGGGAATGGAAAAGCAAACCAAGATAAGGCCGACAGATGGCGCCTGCAGTCTCTACGGCAAAAAAAGTACAGTCATTCTCGAGAGTTTTTGGAAACATTGTACAAAGATTTTTTATCCCTTTTGGCGGCTTTTATAGCTGGATGGGTGGTTTTCACAGCAGTTTCCGTCTGTTAAAGCACAAAATATTCAAGTATTAGCAAATTTTTGGGATTTTCCAAACCTATAAAAAACAACCCTCGTATCCGCCATTTATAAACCCGAGTCAACCCTCCGATTTTGCGGGGTTAGAATCTGCACCTGGAGTCAGGGTCAATTCTTGGAGTAACCCCTGATTTTGGAGTTGTGAATACCATTTTCTCACTAACCCTTGAAGTAGCTCGCTTTGCTGGGTTAACTCCAGGGTTTAAAGTTTGGTGAATACGGCCCTAAGAAGCTTAAGAAATGCCTGATGTATACGTGAAGACTCGAGCATCCGCACCTCTTTGGATAACTCATCAAAATACACGTGCAGACCCGTTACTAATTGCGAAGGCCCCGGTAACACCCTAATCACTCCCTGGTTGATATTTTGCAAGGTACGGTAAAGTTTTAGATGCAGATTGTCCCTACCGAATATTTACATTCTAGCAAACGTTTCGAATTACGTCACAAATCCGGATGTTCGCTTCAGATGTATGTCCTTTAAGTGACGTCATATAAAAACGCTCAGCATAATTATATTTTAAAAAAATTCAATGAATATTAAATTTTAGTTAAAATTTATGGATTTTTCGCCTTATCTTGGCTCAATGAGCTCAAATTTGATTAAGAATAAATGTTAAAATTTAAATACTGTCTTCGATATTGTAGAGTCCTTCTTCACCTATATTTACAAGTAAATGAAGCAATTGTGATGTCCGTTGTTAATATAAAAGACTTATGTATCTTTAAAAAATGTAAAAATAACATTTTATTAATTCAATAATTATGATTAGTTTATTTGTACCTTCTCAGTCTGTCAATCAGGTTGGAGATATTTTAACCTTAACTTTGACATTCAATGTTTTGTTGCGTAATTGTAATCAATAATGGCATCGTGGTTTCTCTCTGCGAAAATGATAATGGCGGTAATGGTGCAATATGTATTGAATAATATGTGCTAGATTTGGTTTATATGACAACTTTCTTGTATAAAGTTATGAATTTTTTTAGAATTAGCAGAAATTTTTCGTTCCACATACATTAATCAATTAATCATGGAGTTTGATGATTATGAAACTTTACCGACTTCGTCAACATCCACTCACATGGTTGCAGGCGCTTTTGCTGGAATTATGGAACACTGTGTGATGTACCCTTTAGATTCCGTGAAGGTAAAAAAGCTATTTTTTATTTAAAATAATATAGATTATATAATTTAAGTGTGGAGTTGAATATAATACCTGTTGACCGATTTTTCATGTTTGATTCTGTGTATGATTGTGCAACGAAACCTCACTGTACTTAAATATTTATTTTAATAATCTGTCCGGATAATTGCTTTTCTATCATATGTTGTATATTTTCTTCTTTGCAAGTGGTTGTCTCCTACTGTTTTACTCTGTCGCTGGTTTGTTTCCAGAGTACCACCTACCCTACAGTACTTGAAACAACGTAGTGACATTTACCTATCCCTTGATTAAATCGTACGTGTAATTAGCAGAATCTATAAGTATGATAAAAAAAATTGTTCGTCTGTACTTGTTTTAAATCTTTTTGTGTTTTAATTACAGAAGGCGTGTATAATTGAAAGTGGGTCAGTTGTGTTTCATTATGATTTCGTAAACTTTCTGCTTCGTTAATTTTGCTCTGCTGGTTGTTGCATGTTTACGTTTCGTTAGAAAGAAAAAATAATTTCATCTGTTTGAAAATTAATTATTTGCTTTCATAAATAAGAATTTCTAAAGCCATATAGTAATACACACATGTATATCATAGCTGCATTTCTAAAATGTGAAGATTTGTTGTGTACATTGCTTTTAATTCCTGCAAAAGAAAAAAGTATTTTACCTCATGCTCAATGAATTATGAGTTCTTGAAATTTAACTACTTCTTGAGTTTTCAGTTTAAAATTATACTATTCGTTAAGTTCCTGTAACCAACCATGTCAAGTGCATTGCAGTAATGTTGTCCAAGTTGATTTTAGTCATTTCAGTTTACATAATTAGTCAGGATTGACTTAACTTCCAAATAAGGCATTAACCGAATTGCAGTCAAAGTCTAACCGTGGCAGTTTTTTTTTTCTCGTTGTTGCAAAGTGAAATGCCTGTACTCCCTTTGGTCATTTCTTCCTAAGCATATACAATTTTTTATAAAGAGTTCAATCTTTATAATTCAAGTGAAATTATTGAATTAAAATAGTTTGCAAGTTTATTTTTAAACATTCTATTTGTTTTGTTTAGTAAAAATTGATGCTTATAACCTATTATCCTGTTGACTGCACCAAATTAGCATTTATTTTGGCAGCTAAAGCTTTTATAGCTGGGGATAATCATTGGAAAAAAAAAATTTCAATTTGAGTAGCAGTACTGCTCCTCAAATTCTGATGCTGAGCTGAGCAGTTGTACAACAGTTGCTAAATTACATTTTCAGCATGAAAACAAACAAGTTCAGAGAAAAAAATCAATATTTAATGATTTAATGACTTTAATTACATACTTCTACAGAATAGAACTTGTGCAAATACAATTACTACTGCCAGTGGCGTAGCCAAAGGGGGGAGGGGAATAGCCCCCCCCCTCCCAATGAGGAATTTTTTGCCTTACAAAATGTATATTCTTCACTCCCTTATCCCACACACACATATATGTGAGCATTGATATATATGCTAAGCTGGATTGTTGTCTGGCCCGGTGTTTTTGCGAGGCCTCCGATTGTGCTCTTTAAATGCACAGCTGGTGAAAAAGGTGGCAAAAAGGTCTTTCTGTCCAATGTAATGCTATGCGTTTATAAGTTAATATTTCCGTTAGCTTTATATATAATAAACTAATTATTTCAGAAAACGATAGGGCTTATTTAGACATTTTGTAATAGTACCGCTAAAAGAGTTTTAAAAATAAATAGATTGTATTTAGAATTATCTTAAATGGAAAATAATACATAAAACCCCAGTGATAATCTAACAAATGTTGCATTTTTCAGTAAAGAAATAACATGCATTTGCAAGAAGATTAATTGTTATTTAGGTAGGCATAAAAAAACAAGCTCCTTACCTTTACACCTGATTTTGAAAATTCTGTAAGATATACTAAGAGGTTATATGTGAAAGTTACATATTATAGTTATATGTGAAAAGCAACTGTACTCGGGGCAAACCTAACCCGATAGTGGAGGTAAAGCTATTGACCGTGTGATTACACCACTCACAAATAGTTCTTTCCGTTTCCACAGCTTATTACAAAACTAAGACATTTTTCATCTATTAAGTGCTAAAATAAAGTGTTTGTTATAGAATAATTACATATATATGTTATTCGTATGCAATAATTAAAAGGATAAAGAAATTAAGTCAGAAATCAGATGTAATGCCTTCCCAGACTCTTGACCAATAATAGACCTCTTTTGTTCTGGTGGAAATTGAGTCCTGCGGATTTGCCTTGTGATTGGGTTGCTTCGTGATGTTGACAGACAAATAACTGGAAGGAGAAATGAGTGTCGGAGCGATACATGCGGTAGTGAAATGGCAGCTCTAGCCTTCTCCTCCGCTATCAGGTTAGGTTTGCTCAGAGTATAGTTTCAAAGCTTTATAATTAATTAAACTTAAAAAAATTAGTTTTTAAGTTCTATATCGTATTCAAAAAATTTATAAGCTATAATTTAATAACCACAATCTGGAGAAGATTAACACTGATGATATTAAAAAATATATATAAAGTACTTTTTTAACATCTAATGTACTGGTAATTTATTTTTCCGCACAAAAAAAAAAAAAAAAAAAAAAAAAACATTTCAAATCATGCTTTGTAATTCATGTCAACTAAAAAAATATTTTTTTTCTCAATACCTTTTCTGTTTGTTCCTTCAGTAAATTTAATAAAACTGGTGAAACCTGCATCTTATGATAATGTAGGGATCTAAAAATGTTGTTATATAAACACTGAGATTTTGTGTATAGTTTAAGTACTGAATGTGCTTTATAATTATGAAAATAAAGATAAATGTCATTGTCAGGCACTGCAGAGTAACCCATCTGCTCTCAAGGGGTATGTCTTGTACACTCATTTTAAAGAAATCAATTTGAAAGGAAAGAAAAACATTTTTATATATTCCTTAACCACAATATAAAAATAATATATCAGACAAATGAAAAATTCATAATGCTTATTCATGAACAACACTATATACACTCATACAAGTAATAAACTTGTATAATTTGTAGTTAATTCAAATAAATAAAGCTGTGTAAAAATTTAACTAAAGATTCTTATTTATTTTCATCTTACTAACTATATGCCAAACTGGTGAGCAATTCAGAAAATATAGCACATAAAAATTATTTAAAGGATAAACTTATGAAAAATAAATAATAACTACTTAAATTCAGTACTTTTAAATATATATAATAATTGTACTAATTAATTCTTGTGTATAACAAATATTTTAATAATTTATAACAGATTACAAAATTCATAAATTTTAGAAAAATTGTAAATTTTTTATGACAATTGTAATTGTTTTAAAACTGATTTAAATCACGTTCATTTTCAATCATAGTATCATAAAGCAATATCTCATCGGAGCTTTGATCCTGCACATATTGCAAGCTTTTTATATGGTAAAATTGGATCATATTAAAAAAAATCAAGATATTCTTAAATATAAGATCTTTATTGAATAAAATCATAAAATAATTTTGTAAAAATATTCTTAAAATCAACATTCTTAGATTGCAGTTACTTTTAAAATGACTGTTCTCTCAAAAATCAAAAATGACAATTATAACAGAATCTATAGTGAAAGTCAAATCCTCTTCCTGTATGGTTAGTAAAAGGCTGTCTAACACTTTCTCAAAAAATTTAGTAGCACCTCTTTTTTATATTAAAATCTGAAAGCTGTGGTCCTAACTTGTCAAAAGGCTTTTCAATACCTCTACTTAATCAGTTTTTATCCATTTCACAGCATAAAGTGCCCTTTCTACTTTGGCGTTTGACACTGGTAATAATCTAAGAATTTCTGTTTTTCGTATCACAAAATTTTCAATGCAATTTGCACACTGATGTTGTCTTGCGTATGTGTTGATTTGCAAACTGCAGTGTGATATCACTTATTTCCAACCTTGCTTGTGATGTTGAAAAAATGTAACAGGCTGTCTAATATATAGATTTAAAAATTGAAGGATTGAGTAATAGTTTCAGTTATTGGCACTCAATCTCTTCATATGAAAGAAAAAAATATTGGTGGAAATATCATCAGGATAATGAATAAGTATCTTTTTAGATACTTATTCATTATCCTGATGATATTTCCACCAATATTTAATTGGTGGTAAAGTAATTTAATTCCACCAATATTTAATTGGTGCTGAGTAATTTTCTTGTTGCACTTTGACCTGAAATGACCTTTAAATGGTCTCGTGGGTTTTGGGTCTACTGTATTTGAAGCAATGTGAAACGTAGAACTGATTTTTCTAATTGTATGTTTGCAGACTCGCATGCAGAGCTTAAAACCAAATCCTGAGGCAAGGTATAGGAGTATCCATGAAGCACTGTTTAGAATGGTTCGTGATGAAGGAGTCTTTCGGCCAGTCCGTGGAATGTCTGCTGTGGTTGTGGGTGCTGGGCCTGCTCATGCACTGTATTTTTCATGCTATGAAAAAATGAAGCGCACTATTAGTGGAACAGAGCATGGAACACCTTTAGTGCATGGTAAGTGATTTTTACTAATGCCTTTAATATTATGCCTAACCATGGTCTTCATAGTTTTAATGAAAAGTCTATTTGAAATTTAAAGCTTATGCAAATGCATGATTCTCGAACTAGACTGATATTTAATTTTGTTCAATCCAGCTAGTCGGGTTTTTTTTTTCTAAACCCGCCCAGGTTTTTTTGGGGTGGCCTGAAACCCTGGCAGGTATAGTCAGTACCGGAATGTTCCCATCTAGGAACTCCCCACCTGTTGTTGACACTATTTTTCTTTTACATTCATGTATTACTAGTATAGTATTTCAGTTATTTAAAGAAATAGTATGGTGTGGTTTAATTTCATATAGCTGAAGAAATTTTTCTAGAAATTTTAAAGACAAATTTGAACTGCGGTAAAATTTGTTTATTCATAAAACTGTTAGAATTATTTTACTTCAGAATTACAGAAGCTAAATCTGTTGTATGTTAGGTTGTACCAGAAAAAAAAAAGGAAAACATTTGAGATAATATGTAATTTTGTTAAATAATGAAACAGTTTTCAAAAGTACGGGTGTTTCAATCTTATTTTGTTTATCTGAGTATTTTTTAAAAGTTTGAGATGGAATAAATTAATTTTTAAAAATTATCCTTTGCTCAGAGAGAGGAAAACTTTGTGTTCCAGGCTCAGTGGTTCTCCCTTAAAAAGAAAGCTGAAGAACTATTTTTAAAATAATTATTTTTGTATGAGAAAACTATTTTCATATGCAGGTCCTAAATTTAATTCAACTCTTTTTGCCTGCTCCATTACAGCAAATTAGATTTAGAAAATGAATTGATATTAATGAATGGGTTAATATTGATCAAGATACTTTAATCATATGTAACAGATCTGTCCATTGCAAGCTATTTTTGGTCTGTGCCTAGTTTACCTTAATCATTGCTTGAAGATTTTCAAAGCCTCCCAGATTTTTGAATGTTTTTAGTATTCATTCTTCCACAGATATTTTCTCTCTAAAGCCCATATCACACCTTCCTGGTCTTCAATTCAGGCAACACTTTCGTTCGCCTTGTTTTCAGGAACAGTTGGATGAATGTGTACGATATGTATGCTCAACGTCTGCAACTTATCACAGCCGGTCCGGGAAAAATTGAGCATTTCATTCAACTTGTTCAACTTCTCTCACAGACAAGCTAATCAAGAGGGTGCAATGACATCACAGATTTGCTGATTCCTCTTTCCAGTCAAACTAGTTGAGTGAAATACAGTCAACTCCTCAAATCCGCAAAAGTTTTGCCCAAAAATTGTGCGGATTATAGGATTTTGCAGATCATAGGTCATTGTTTACATTTTCTTTTGCAGATTTAGAGCGAGTTGATTCATTTAATTATGCAAAGAGATTAAAAAGAAAAGATGGTATCTAGTAAATTTTTAAGATTAAGTATTTTTTCAGTAGTAACTCAACTTATCAATAGGAAAATAATTTAAGCGTACTCAAATAGCAATAAAATATACATATTTATTTTCGTATTTCAAGTGCAGAAATGAAAATTCATAATTGATTACTCTAAATTTTTTAAACATTGATGTAATAGTGGTCTGTTTTAAATTTTTCATTTGTTTTCCAAATCTTTAGCTTGCAAATTATTGTGTAAGAATACAATTTCTTGTTCAGAAATATAAGTATTTTGCAAGTAAACTAGTGTAATTCTTTCCAATTTTAAACCCTTCGTCGAGAGACACTTTTTTTTTCTTGATTGATTCTGTATCAGAATCCTTATTGTGATCGAATGTGTTAACAGCATGCTAAAGGAAAATGAACATATGCAAAGTTGAGTTGAGCTAATCCTAAAAAACTATGAATTACGAGAATTGCCAGGTAATAGAGCATTTTGATGAGCCTAGCAATCGGACGACTTTCCTCCTGAGTGAAAAGCTAACTACACTTGTAATGTATCTATTTCAATGAGAGAAAACCAATTTTTAATGTCCAATTATGGTATTAAATTTGACATTACATTTATATAGATATGCTCTTTTAGCATTGTTATTTATTATTTTACTGCATTTGTGCCTGTATTTTTATTATTATTATTATTTGAATATTATGTGAGAATCGCCGAATACATTGAAATTGTATTTTCTCAGAATTGATTTGTTTGTTTACATTAAAAATCAATTGCAGATTACAGGTCTGCAGATTAAAGGGAGTTGACTGTAGTCAAACAAGTTAAACGAAGTAGTTGATTGAATTGAAGATTGAACGTAGGAGAAAGTGTGATGTGGACTTTAGACTTGCACTGAATGGTTTAGTCTGTACATGATAAGGGGTTGATATAGAAGTTACAAATTATGTCATAACAACATAGTCTGTAATTTTATCAGAAAAGTTCTGATAAAATTCAGTCAAAATCATTCAGTAAAATTCAGTAAAAGACAGGGAATTTTCTTTCAGAAGTTGAATGGTAATTCTGATACTTTGTGACCTGAATTTTTGAGTAATCCAAACACTTACTTGCAGCATGTTGTTTACTGAGAGAGTGCTGTCATACTATAAGCATCTAATTAACTGTGAAATATAATTACGTTATACTGAAATAATAATTTTTTTTGACATAGCCATGTAAAATCAATTTATTGCAAATCCACATCCTTTTAAAATCACTTTATTGCAAATCCACATCCTTTTAAAATCACAGAATTGTGTAATGTAATTTTTTAGGTTTTCATAAAAAATTTCAGATGTGTAAATAAATCAAATTTATAAAAACAAATTGAAATAAGCATTCATGTACTTACTTGGTAATTGCATTAGTGATAAAGAAACACTAAAAAGGAAAATAAGTCTTTTAAGGGGCCAGAAAGAAATAACGTTAAATGTAAGAAGATGCTAAATCAAGGTTGAAGAAAAATGAAATGCTGACAGCAAAATAAAATATAATTTAGATTACATACCATTTATTTATTCTGCTACAATAATGTAAATGTTGTAAGTTTTCAAAATTATTTTTTTAAGGAATCAGTTATTTAATTTATCTTTGTTTTATTATCAGCATCATAAATTTCATTTTTAATACATAAGAGTTTTTAAAAATATTTTTTGATCTTCAAGCTTGGAAGGAACACTTTCACTACTTTCATAACTTAGATCGCTTGAATTAATGAGGAAATTATATGACCTTCCTCATCGTCGTCCTGATCATCGTATGAGCTACCTGATTCTGTATATAGTGCTAAATGTGGGAAATGTATCATGCATCTTATTAGTCTTAAGGCAACTAAAAATTTATTTTCCAGAATTTTGTTGTTATATATAGGTTGGTATTTTTTAGGCTTCTCCGGAGCTTTGTCCACTTTGCTTCATGATGCTATTATGAATCCTGCTGATGGTATGTTCCCTTATTTATTTATTTAATATTGTAATGAGAAATATTTTATTAAAAGTGTTTACAAGATAACAATTAAAAAGTAACATTTAATGTGGATTTTTTGGTACTCTGGTATTATATCACCCATATTAATGAACCATTGATTATACTATTTCATTAAAACAAGTAAAAATGTGCTTTAAATTATAATTTGAGTTTTAAAACGCATTAAAACAATTATAGGCTTTTAATTAATTCATTTTGACCTGTGTATATTGTGAATCTGACCCATGTTTCGAAGTAAATGTCCTTAATATTTTTTTATGTCTTCGTACAATTTTCAGTTATATACTGTTAGTTAGTCTTTGACTTTTATTTATTGTGATCAAAAAGTGAGGGAAAAAATGCATATTAAAAAAAGTATTTAAAAATGCTGTGTAATTTCAACAACCCCTTCTTCCCTATTTAAATATTTGCTTTGTTTGCTTGATAAGGTATCAGCTGTACTATCAGAAAAAAAGTAGGTCAGGAAATTTCTATAAAATTATCAGCATTATTATCTCTTAGTTTTTTTTTTACTTCTTTTGCTTATACTTTAAGATTAGACCGTTTGAAAGTTTTTTAAAAATGTGCAAATTTTATTGTAATCTTTTTTAGAACACATATTCTCAAATTACATGAATTAAAAATGTTGGCTTAAGATTGTTCCTGGGGAGGAGAGGGTGGAGTATATACTGTTAAGGCCTGAAGTTAACGCAACCCCAAAATTTTTCATCAAGATAATTAGAAAAATCCTATATTTTGACCTCAGGTCTTTGACAGTTTAAAAATAAATAAAAAAAACTTTATTTGCAGGTGTCAGTGCGAAACAACTCTTTGTAAATCACTATTTTAGTACTGGTCATTTTTTGTCAAGTTTCAACTAGAGATGTAACGAATAGTGATTTGGCCGAATACCAAATATTCGGCCAATAGCTCAGACCGAATACTAAATTTTTTAAAATTTCATTTTAATTGTAAACAACATATCATTTTTCAATTTTGTAATTAAATACTAAATAAAGACTAATTAAAATTCATTTTACATCATTTGTAGGTACTTAGAAATACAAATCTGTAAAACTAAAAAAATCTTGGTCATGAAAAAAAATATCTTTTACAAAGTAAAACACTAATACAGAGTTGCCAACTCTCCTGATTCAGGCAGGAGACTCCTGATTTTTCATTGATCTCCTGCCAACCTGATTTAGGATACATTTCTCCTAATTTTCAATTATTTGTTCATTTTCTCCTGTTTTTTAATCATTCGTCACATGAATAATGCAATTTTTTGAATTTGAAACCTTTTTCTAGAGTTTTGTCGTGCCAAGGAACCCTTTTCAGCATTTTCCCCTTTCCTGCAATTAAACTAGTTCCAGGAACCCATGCATATGTGACATCAAAAAGTTCAGGCTTCGCTGACAAATATATAATAGTGAAAGAAGTGCTGCTTCATGTTCTAAATCATTGAAATTTCTGTCTTTTTCCATCACACTTAAAAATGATTATTTTTCGTTTGACAGTGTTTTGTTTAATCCTCCAATGCCTTAAGAGTAATAATTGACCCCAATTTTTAACTTTCTAAATATTTTTTATGTTACTAAATTTTTTACTAGCTACTGACTATCTAATAGAAGAACCATTTTTTTTTTTTTTTTTTTTTTTGTGTGTGTCTCCAAAAATATCTATCTGGCAACAAATAGCACCTAAGAGATATGCTTTTTTTTTTCTCTCTCTATCCAAAATGTAGTTTTAGCTGATACAACCTGATCTTTTAAAATTTAGTTTTTTAATCGAAAACAAGTCTCTCCTGATTTTTAGAATAAAATTTCCTGATTTTTCACCTTTCCAGGTTGGCAACTCTGCTAATAACAGCATAATTATGCTTTGAGATTTTAGTAAATATGCTATGGTAAATGCGATTAATCTGGTAACTATACATAATCACATCATGTTTTGGGCTTTACAGCCCTGAGGCAAAACATATTTAGCAGCTTTTCAAAATTATGTTTGTAATTGAGGATCAGAAAAAATCCCTCCTACTCCCACCCAATAACGAAATTAGAAAATCAAATCAAGTAGTGTTACCCAGTAGGAAAGGCTGCATTTCTGTAATATTATTAAATACATTATATTATGTATGCTCCATTCATCTTAAAATTCAATGACTTAGGCTATATTACTATATGAGATTAACATATTGAAGTATAACTAAGCAATATTGTTTGTAAAAGAATAAAAAAAATTTTTCCCCCTCTTTGTTCTGAAATTATTCAGCTGAATATGTAGAAATATTTGGCCACAACTATTCGGCCGAATACCTGTTCAGTATTCGACTTACCAAATATTCGGCAAAACAGCCGAATACCGAATAGTGGCCGAATATTCGTTACATCCCTAGTTTCAACATTCACATGCTGTTAAAAATTCGTTTTGTGTTTGAATATTTCCATTTAAAAATATTTTAAACTAATGAGCTGTGGTGGTGGCATTCAGGAATTCTAAAAATTTGATACAATTTGTTTTAAAAATTTTAACCATGAAAGACGTCTGGAAATTTGCTTTTTTCAGTTACTACAAAGAACATTATACAAGTTTTCAAACTAGTCTTTTTCCATCCTCCTTATAAATAACAATTTTTCCTTTAGCATTCCTTTATTTAATTCTCCAATACTGTAGAATTGAAAATTGACGCTTATTTCACATTTACATCATTAAGTTTTTACGAATTTATCATATCGAAATGCACTTAAGATTATGGCAAGTTAAAGCTAATTTTTCTGAAATCTACTTAAAAGATCTATATGTGCAATGTGAAAGATTTATTGACAGTAAGAGATTGGGTTTATGAGATGACAAAGGTGAAAACTATGTTTTTACAGTTAAAAATTATCAAAAACCTATGTTTTCTTTATTTTATATTACACCGAACAATAGATTTTATATAAAGTTTTCTTTACAACTGAAAACTACAATTAATTATTGTATGTAAAAATAACTAAAAATATAAAATATTAAGTTATTAAAAATTTTGATACATAACTTTGTCTTAATTTGCAATGAAATTCAAAATCATAATTTTACTTATAAAGTAATTGTTTATTTATTAATTTTTTTTAAAGCACCAGATACAGATTTTATTTTTTTGTTATTGCTATCATTTCGGTATCTATGTTTTTTAAGATATTCCTGGATGCCTGCATAATCTTAAAATTTTTATTCAAAATTTGTAACTACCCCCAATATTAACTAAATGAGAAACCGCTGCAACTTTATCTAATTAAAATTTTCATTTAATTAAAAATTCACATTAATAACAAAAAATGTATGCAAAAATGACATCTTATGGCAACAGGATCAGTGCTTCGAAGTATATGATTGAAAGTTTCTCAAGATTGTTTGTTTTGTGTTCTTTCCTACAGCAGAGATTTTACAAAAGAATTCAAAATCTGGATAATTTGTACTTAGCCCTCCTCAACCCTCTCCCTCACCCAAAATATTTATAAAGTATGCCAAAGAAAAACATAGTAAACTTTGGCCTTTTCTCAAAAATATGCTTTTGTCAAGCCATGGGCAAGCTGCTGTAGATCGTGGCTTCAGCATAAATTAAAAAAAAAAAAGAAAAATCGAGAATATGAAAGAACACTCGTATATTGCCCAGAGGCTCATATGCGACTATATCAGCGATTTAAGGGGCAAAATTACTGATGTAACAATTGATAAGGAGTTATGTACATCAGTATCAAGTGCAAGACAAAAATATTTCCTGTACCTTGATGAGGAAAAAGAAAAAGCATCAATTATTAACAGAAATAAAAAAGGCTGTTAGAGGAATCAGAAATTAACAAATTTAATGAGAAAAAATTGCATTTGAAAAAAATATTGAACTCTTTATAAATATTTATAATTTATAAATATTTTATAAATATTTATAAATTATACTTTATAAATATTTTGGGTGAGGGAGAGGGTTGAGGAGGGCTAAGTACAAATAAATTATCCAGATTTTGAATTCTTTTGTAAAATCTCTGCTGTAGGAAAGAACACAAAACAAACAATCTTGAGAAACTTTCAATCATATACTTCAAGTTCTGTGCGGCTCTGACACACATGCTGAAGAAGGCGAGAAAAAAAAAAAAAAAATGAAATGGTTCTTGTAACACAAAATCGAACAGTTTGCGACGAACACCAAAAGAAAAGCAGGAACTACTGGAATTACCAAAAAAAAAAAATTCATATGACTAATTAATGTTTGCACGAGTCAATGATATATTTAAATGGAAGTTTATGACTAATTTTTGGAAAAAAAATTAATTAATAAATGTTTTGATTATAAGTTTGTTGTTTAATTAATATTGATAATTTAAATGTTTCCCAATTAGAAAATAGGGCAATACTAAATTGTTCTTTTAACAAAATTGAACAGCAAAAGAAAAGCAGGAGGAAACAAATTTCATAACACTAATAAATGTTTAATTTTGCATTGAACATTTATGATTTTTAGAAACAATTATTTTAATTAATAAAAGTTTTGGTTATAAGTTTGTTGTTTAAATTAATATAGATAATTTGAGTGTTTCTTAATTAGAAAATATGGTAATGCTTCTATGCTTTTGCGCCTAAGTTTATCTGTTTTAAGTCCTTGAAAAATGTTAATTTGTCCTTGAAAAGTCCTTGATTTTTTCCTTTTGAAATGTGTATGAACCTTGGATATTCAAAATTAATAATGGAATATGTGTCGTAAAACAATCTATAAATTAAAAAAAAATAATTCATATTTATTTTATTTAAAATGTAATTATATTGGGAAAATGTAGTAAATTTCCTAATTATATTCTTTACCATTTTACCCAGTCACTTTTTGTCAAATGTCTTTCATAATCTTTTTTTAAACTTATTGTTTTACAGTACAATTTTTATTTAAATTATAAATGTCTGAAATAAAATAGACAGATAAATGCAGCATTATCAAAGATCTGGGTTTTTGATATAACAGTAATAACCATGGCAAAATCCTGTAAAAACCATCATGCGTCAAAAATCTTGCCAACCTTTTCACAGTAGTTAAAGAAAATTATAACATGCTATTTCCCTTATTAATAAGAATAGATGGGTTGTTTAGCAAGCAATGTATAATGTTTAAATTTTATTTTTCTAATTGCGGGCACTTGGACGTATAGGATTGGCCAAGGCTGAAATTGGTATTCTTTATTATGGAGGTACCTAATATGTGGATCATCATTGCCTCCTATGAAGGGACGGGCGAAATGACATCAAAGCCCATGCTGGGAATCAAACCTATATCAGTGGTGTGATAGAATGGTTCATCACTATACAACCCTGGCAGCTGCATTGTATAATATAGCAGTATTGGTTATAATAATTTTAATATTATTGTTGATTTAAATTTAATATGTACTCTTAAACGCATCTATGGCATTTGCAAAATATTTAAATGATAGTTATAGGGGGGGTTTACTTAAGTTCTCGCTTTGCACCATTCAGTTTTCAAGTTCAATGCCATGTTAAATTCTGCTATTTTTTACGTTTGGACACACACACTTTCATGCCTGAAATTTGAAGCTATTTCATCTGAAAATTTAGTGCAATTTGATTAAAAATGTGTTTTATGCCGTTGAAGAGGTATGTATAATTTTCTAATTTTTGTGTAAGTGAAATTGTTGAGGAATATGCAGACTTGCCAACCTGGGAAAATCAAAATGTGTAAAACAGCGCACGAACAGAAATTTTGACTCTTTTTGCTATACAACGCGTGACCTTTCTTTTTTACCTTTCACTATAGAATGCATGAGTATTATTTTTAATGCATTTTATATCACAATTATTTGTTTGAAGTATTAAATAAAGCTAAGAACAATAAAAGAAAATGAAGCTGTTGAATAAAAGGCAAATCAATTAATACACCATCTTCCAGATTTCTGGCAACAATTTATTAATTATTATAATCACTTAACTGACTTGAAAAAACTCTCATTTTGACTGTGCTGACTTCAAAGAAGCAGCAGTAGCTTTTTCGCCTTTATTCAGAAAATCTGAAGTAAAAGTTTTCTGGAAACAAGATTTTTCGCTGTCGGCTTTCCAAAATCTTATTAAACAAGTTGCACCTGAATTCAATTCTGTTTTTCCGAATAATACTGAAAACCCTCTCACATTCAGCATGGTCAGCTGCTGAAATAGGAACATTGCTTTCGATCAAGATAGATGTAAATAACAGTTCTGCATGAATAACGTCCGACTGTCCCAAGGGTGGATTAAGGGGGGGCGACTGCCCCCCCCCCCCCCCCCCCCCGAGAGAAAAGAAATTAATGTAAAAGATCCTAAATTGCTTCCATAAAATGGTTGTATATGTCAATCTTCTAACCGCTCACCCCCCCCCCCCCCCCACCCCCGAGAAACTTGCATTAATCTGCCACTGGACTGTCCGTCCTCTTTGAAATATGTTTGTAGACTTTTGCTGCTGTTAGCACGTTTCACATTTTCACTGTGTTTAGACGAACTCACGCAGCGAGAAATGTCATACTTTCCTCCGTGTGAGATGCTGAAATCACTACGGCACACGCTACAATAAGCAAATTTCGCTCCTTTGACATCTGATACTATACATGCCCATTTTTTACTATAATTTTTTTTATAAGTTATGCTGTTCTAGTGGCCATTACAGGCCATTTATCGAAAATAATCCTCAGAAAATCAATCGAAGTATGCTCATACTACCGTCTACCAATGTCTCTTAACCACAAAGCAGGCACACGCTGATAACGAGGAACACCACGTGAGACGCACAAGTAACAGGAGAAAGACCTACACCCTAGTAAGCGATTCTCCCATTCGCTCTACTCTATGA
Source organism: Cheiracanthium punctorium (assembly GCA_038373885.1). Lineage (NCBI taxonomy): Eukaryota > Metazoa > Arthropoda > Arachnida > Araneae > Cheiracanthiidae > Cheiracanthium > Cheiracanthium punctorium. The sequence goes on from JAWZYV010012893.1 coordinate 369,131, forward strand.
CGTCATGACTGGGTAAACCAATTAAGAAATACTCGGCGTCACATCTGGAAAAGGATTTTTTTTTCTTTGCCTCAGTGGCAACTAAGAAAAATATTTTGATGCGCATTGTATCAACATGGATGTGCGATATCGATCACGGTGCCGATGATGTGCACTTAGATCCATATTGAAAAGGCAAAAAGGCCCAAACATAGAACATCATTTCAATTTAAAACCTAATATATTTCTTTTTAATATCAACTTCAGTTTTAAAGAAATAAACACAAGTTAGGAAGAAAATATACGGAAATGCGTAAAAAAAGTGCTGTATGTGTAAAAGCATAAACAGCAGTCGAAATGCGTAAATTTTACGCGTAAAGCATAAAAGTTGGCAAGTCTGAATATGCTTTGACATCTCCCTCCCTTTCCTTCTTGCTCCGTTCAAAATCATGGGCTAAGCTTTCTCCTACTTTTTTTGCTCGTGGTAATTCTGGGCAATAGTGCTCAAAAGCTATGCATCAGAAAGTTAAGAGCACCAGAGATCATCCTAGGATTAAAAAGGGGCAGGGTGCTAGTCCGTAAAAAAGGGCAATTTAAGCTTTTACGGGCATGTCAGAATATAAACAGGGCCTGATTTATGGCGGGGCACTAGCCCGGGGCCCCCACTCTAGGGGGGGGGGCAAAATAAAAAAAATACACAGTAATTTTTTGTACATCTAACATTAAAAAGATAAAACAATGAAAACTTTGTAAATAAACACTCATAAAATGATACCTTTTTTGCAGGAGACGCTTTTTCGTACTGTAAATTTCAGTACCTCCTCAGCCTAAAATTGTGAACCTTTAGACTGAGGATATACTGAAATTTTCAGTACAAAAACGCGTTTTCTGCAAAAAAAGGTATCATTTTATGAGTGTTTATTTACAAAGTTTTCATTGTTTTATGTTTGGAGTTAGTTTAGTGGAATTCTAAAATTAAAAAAAAAAAATTTCTTTCATTAGATTCACAAAATGCTTTGCTTACGTATACCTGTCAAAGGTATGTAAACTCATAGCAGCCTATAAAATAAAATCACTCTTGTATTCGAGGAAGGTAAGATGTATGGGGGGGGGGCCCCATATGAAGTTTTGGCCCAGGCCCCCAGGGGTATAAATCGGGCCCTGAATATAAAGAAGCACTATATGAATATATATATATATAAAGGCATTCAGGAAGAGGAGTTTACATGAGTTAAACATGGCAACAGAGTCAAAAAAAAAAACAAAAACTAAAGGAATGTTGAGGTCTGCCTAGAGCAGCGGTTCCCAACATTTTAACATTGCCTCTCACCAACAAAGGCTAACTTACTTTGGCGCCCCCTTCTCACGTTTATCAGCATACATTTAGTTTTTTGTTCTTCAACAATGAACATTTAGTCAAATTTTCCACAAAATAATGTTATCAGTAAAGCTTGAATGGACATTTTAAATGAAAATAGATATATTTTTGAGTAAAAATAAGAATAAGATCGTTTAAAAATAAGTATCGTTTAGGGGGAAAATAAAAAAAAACCTTGCTAGTGCACAAAACTATTAAAAACATCGAGAAGAGTAATAACTATATACAGCTGGCAATGAACTCTTGAATAATGTTTGTGTGATAATTTGCTACTACATATTTATCAAATGCAGCTACCGACATTTGAGGATTGACAGATGGAATCAGAAATTTTTAGATAACTTTAGAAAATTTTGAATTTTCCAAGTTGTCCTATATTTTTGAAACACAAATCCTATATTTTTTTATGTTCCTGCTGCTACCACTGTAAGTGAAATGCCCTGGCAGTTCTGCCCTGCCGATCAGGCTTCTCACTTGAGTCAGCAAAAAAAAAAAAAAAAAAAAGAACATACTAGAGGGGCCACTTTTCGGGTTACTCGGCTTACGCAAATGAAAACAATGAAAAAGGCAGTGACAGTATTTCGATATCTAGGAATAGAGTATTTGAAAAAGGCATTTTAATAAATTACATTTGTAGGAAAGATCCGATTTCATAGACAGTTTTTGAGAAGGGCCAGTTTCAATCGAAAATATTTTTATGATAGGGTTATTGTACTCAATCGTATTTCTGCGAAGGGGGCCATTTTGATTAACGTATTCTCTTGATGGGCCATAATGGTATGCAAGAAATTGAAAGTGGTGATTGTTGACTAATAATAATATAAATGTAAAAGCACGAGGGTGCAGAAAGAAGAGAAATAGAGCTGCCAGGCTCTAAAAAGACGATAAAAGGGCTGCTGAGCGCTGTGCTCTGTCAAATCAATCTTGAGTCAACACAATAGAATCTGTGAAGGTGCTAACTAATGTCAACAAAAAGGAAAGGGATTCCGCAATGCAATAAATGTAAACAGAGGGGAAAGGATGGCGTTATGAATGAAATCGGGGCAAGAAGAGCGGCAGGCAGGGTGCTGTTTTTGGGTGGCAAAAGGGTGGCGATTTTTTTTTTAAAGGGCAAGTAGGGCAGGATTTTTGCTTTAATGGGCGAGCAGGGTTCAGCGCCCTTCATAAAATGCCTAGGATGAACACTGAGAGCACTTCAATTCACAGATTTTATTTAATATATCTCATTTTACAAAACAGATGACAATACCAGGCTACTTTTAACTTAATTTGGAGATAGTTTATTTTTAAATATATGGTAGCAGTACTCAAATATGTGTATTTTGTGATATGCATTCTGCAATCTTAGCTCACTTTTTTGTACTTATGTTCAAGGAAAACTTTACAAATATTTATTTATTTATTTTATGAAGTAAATTTAATAAAATTCTTCTTTAGTGTTTAAAATGTTTTTAATTATTCCCTGCTTACTAGAAAACAGATTCAATCACGATAACCCTGTATTTTGGTTTTCATAGCAATTTAACTTTTTTATCTTTCACGCTAAAAAAAATGTCCAAACCCTTAAAATGAATAAAGTATATTTCTGAATTTTCAGTAATTTTTCGAAAGCTAAATTACGGGGGTCAGCTTATATACAGATCTGCTGATCCTGCAAAAAGCATGTCATTTTCTGTTTGCCAGGAAAAGTGATAGATTGCTAAACATGCCAAATACAGCCCTTTTTATTTCAAAAATTCATACTCTTGTCTTAAACATACACAAAAAATATTAGAATACCCAAAGGTTTCATGTAAAATGCAGAAAAATGGAAGAGATTTCACACACATACATCTGTCACCATAAAAATAGCATAAATGAATTCAGAATACCTCAAAACGTGTAAATATATCAAAATCACACTCATTTTTTCATACTTAATTACTTTCCTTACATGGTACATGTTCTGAAAGTAAAAATCGCAGATGATGTTCTGATAACTTTATTGCTCTTCCTTTTCTCTTCTAGTTGTGAAACAACGAATGCAAGTATACAACAGTCCTTACCAAACATGTGCAGATTGTTTTTGCAAAGTGTTCAAGAAAGAAGGTGCTTCTGCTTTTTACCGTAGCTATACCACTCAATTACTGATGAATGTTCCCTTCCAAAGTATACATTTTATGACTTACGAATTTTGTCAAGAATTGACAAACCATGAAAGGACTTACAACCCTGCTGCGCATATGATATCTGGAGCTCTTGCTGGTGCATTTGCTGCTGCTGTTACAACACCTTTGGATGTTTGTAAGACATTATTGAATACTCAAGAACAACAATGTCTCCGCTTAACAAAACAAACTCATATTAGTGGACTAAAAGATGCTGCTCTTACTGTGTATAGATTTAGTGGTTTCAAAGGATATTTCCGGGGCATGCAAGCTCGAGTTCTGTACCAATTTCCAGCAACGGGCATAGCATGGTCTGTGTACGAGTTCTTCAAATACACCTTGACTTTGAATCACATGCCAACTCATCACAACTATAAGCAAGAGCATACTTCATTACTGTCACATGCCAGTTCTATTGAAAATCAAACTTCAGCAAAGACCATTTCAGCTTTACCAGTTGTTTACAGCAAATGAAAGATGCTTGAAAAGGTTTGTATTTAGACTTTTATTTGCATGAACAATCTTATTCTTTATGTGCTATATTTTTGTAAGAATTTCATTTTTATATTAATTTTACTTAGGAAAATGTGAAATCATGTTTCTTGAAAATTTTGTCTTGATATGTGATGAAGGGACATTAGCTGTACTTCTTATGCTTTTAACTTTCTCAAAGAGAAATTGCAGAATTGCTTTTCCACTAAATAAATCCGACAAAAAGCTGGATCTTCGGACTAGTTCTCCCAGCAACTCTTTCCCCCATTGAGTTCTGTTACTAGGAGAAAAGAGGGTTCTAGGAGGCGCATCTCTTCCTGGGCACAGCACCCAAGGGTACACAAAGTTGTATATTAAACTTTTCTGCGACTGTATTGTGGCTGATAGGAAGAGCCGCAAATTCTTCATTTGTCCCCGGGAGCTGAAAACCCTAGCTATGCTGCTTCCCCCATTCCTGTACTTTCGAAACAGTACCTGCAAAGATCCTTTATGGTTTTGAAAAAATAGCAATATTTTCAGTATTTGTTCTTTATGTTAATATAAAGGTTAAATAATGGTTATTTTGTAAAAACAAATAAATAAAAGAAATTAACTTGAAATATCTGTGCCCGAACCTGAAGAACTTTGAATGCACTTCTCATCAATATCCATATTGTAAATATCGTGAAGTTGTAACTCGTGCTCCTTTATAGCTGACAACATCCATCTCTTCCACCACCATGACATGAAGGGAATTAATAAAAACAAAACCAATATTCATTGTAAAAATAATGATTTAGGTAATAAAAGCTTATCTGAGAAAAAAAAAAACTCAATTTGGGCTTCATGGAATAGAAACACTAATTTTTCATTTGCCCGAACATGGTTTGAGCTTCATAAATTGTGCATGTTTGAATTTTCCAAAGTCATAGAAAACTTATTTTCATTGAAAACTTACAAAAGCTAATATATCAACTTTTAAAACCTAGGATGCACTGATAAAATATTAAATGCAGAAAGAAAAATCATTACTATTTTTAATTTAGTTAATTGCTTTATTATATTTAAGTGATACAGTTTTTATATTTATATGAAAATTACTGATATAAAATTGAAAAATATGTATGTAATTTAAACTTTTCATTTGAAATATATTCAATCATCTATTATTTTATTTCCATTCACATTATTTTTTATGTATATATTATGTATGCACTTACATAAATTTCTTTCCAGACAAATTTCATTAACTAGATTAAAAATATATATGATATATATATATATATATATGTATTATATATACAGCTTAAATATAACTAAAAGCTTTTGCTTTTCTTCTAATCTCTGATCTTATTACTTTTAGATTTTAATTTTTAATTGTTTAAAGAAGGCATATAAAAATTATGGTACATACCATTAAAGTGCATTAAATTTGAAAATTATTCAATGACTTATCTTGACGTATTATCATTATTGTTACACTCAGTTTTAATTTTTGAGGTACTATAATGTAGTCAAGAAAACAACAGAGAATCATTTAGCTGTTGATTTTTTTAAATAAAAAATTATAGTGACTTTAAAGTTATTTTTAACTGTTCACATATTTATAATTTCATATAATACAATTTTCCTTTCATACACAGTATATCTACATGAAGTGCCATGCAATGGCTGACTTTACAGGACACCTGGTGAAGTTCTTCACTGCGCATTTGGAGAATAAAAACACAAATGAAGTGATTTTCAGTGTCCACTTTCAGCAGTTTTGTTGCTGAAGGGATAGTGGCAACTATAATTTTTGCATTTATCTATGGAATACCCATAACATCAAACTTTTAGAGAACAAGAATTATACGCATGCTTAGGGGGAAAAGATAGTGTTAAATGTATTTTAATTAAGTAAATTTGTATAAAATCATTTCAATGTGTGTTTCAGGATGCATAAAGGTTCCCTATTCTTTAGCAGCAGGATATTCATCAATCTACCAGAAGCTATAACAAAACTTATAAAGAAAAAGCATCAATGAATTAAAAAATATTTGTTAATACATGGATGTATAACGACGTATAATGATAAGGGGTTAGGGTTAGGTAGGTCTGAAAAAAAATTCTAATTTTGGCTGAATATCCACCTGTAAACTCTATATTTTAATGTGCGAAAAAAAAAAATAATAACAAAGATTAAAAATGTGTAACATAACTGAAATGTTTACAAGTTATTTATAGTAAAATTTACCATCAATCAATTTACAGTAAAAGGGCCCCCCATAACTGAACCCCTCCCATGTGAAAACTATAGCTACTTCTGTTTGCAAATATACAAAAGGGGGGGGGGACAGATGATGAATGTTGATGTTTCTGCTATAGCAAGGATGGATATTAGTGGAAGGTAGTAGATAAAGTGACTGACCATCCCATATTATATGGGACAGTCCCATGTTTCAAGGTATTGTCCCGTATCATCGTGTATTTTCATCTCTGAGATTACCGCCAGAAAATAGCCATTCTTTGTTAAAAACCATGATTTTTGTGGCCATCCAATTTAATTTTTTTTTTTTTAACAAAGAACAACAAAAAATTAAATCTGTGCCAGTAAATATGTGTCGTGTGATTGGCAATGTTATGATCTACTGAGAGTATAAATTTGCATTAAAGAATTCATTCGAAGTTTTAACAATGTTATTTTCATAAGTTTCAAAGTCCCCCTCCCCTTACACACACACATTATAGTAGATCAGTTTGTCCTTTCTGATATTAGTTGAATACTACTGAGCATAAGATAAAGCAAGACATTGTTAAAGAGCAGGAAGATCTTGGAATTATGAATGAAACTTGCTCTGTCTGTGCTGATTAAATTCTCTTAATCAAGGAAAAAAAATTGAAGATAACTGCTTAGTTGTGGTTTAAAAGCGCAACTGTATTTTAACACTTATGGTTATAGACCACTGAGACGAGATATCCGCTTTCTAAAATAATTTATTGGAAGGTACCACCTCTCTGTAACTGATTTTCCCTTGTAGTACAAGAATAAAACCAATAGATTATAGATTACAACCATCAATGGTACCTCAAACAACCTCAAATTTTAAACCATTAATAGATTCAGTTAATTCAATGCCTCATTGAGTTTGATTTAATCAGAAAATGATGATACTTTTAAGTATTAATGTAATGAGCCCCCCCTTGTTTAATTCTACTCTTAAAAATGGAGCTTAATTGTTATACTTAAATATTGTGTACTTAAATATTTGTCTTGCTATATGCTGATTGATATTTACTCCTGAAGAAGGGAGAACCTTTGTATCTCCTGTAACATACATAATTTTTTTGCTCTTGTGCAAAATGTTTGTAGTCATTTTATTTAGTTATCGAATTAGGAATATATTATTGACATTAGAAAGTTTGTATCATAAAAAATTTCTTAGAAGTAACAGATTATATATTATTTATTTAATATGACAGTATAATTTTATTTAAAAAAGTCCTATTGGTAATAAAAGTATATGTAAAACATGCAATTTTGATTTGCTTAGATCAATTTTAGACAAACATGTTTTTGCAACTTTTTAGGTATTAAATTTGTGTGGACTAGATGTATGAATGATTGTTTTATGTCTTAAGTGTGTAAGTATAAATTCCTTGCATGATAGCAAGTAAAGCCTTGCATGGTTTATATCTTTTAAATTTGACTTGTGATTTAATTTTGCTAAGCGGGTTTAAAAAGCACAACTGGTTATATTTCTTATATAATGAAAGTTAAGTTAATCAGGAAAAAAAGAAATTCCCTGATATTTCATGAGAAAAAATTGTATATATTAACATAATTAATTTATAATTTGCATATCCATTTAAAAGTGTTAAAGTTGCAATGTATTAAATTATAAGAAATGTTCTTAGAATTATTATTTTATATTCTTGTTTAACTTTCTATATCACTGATTTTTTTGGTTCAGTATAGGAAAATTTGTATTAATAAATTTATTTTTTTAATTAAAGTATGGCGTTATTTAAAAAATGTTGGTAAGTGAGTGAGTGTTATTTAAAAGAACTATTATATTCAGTTTGTATTTTAAGCAGGTGTGTAGTTCTTATTAAATATTTTATGTTTGGGTAAACTGTGTGTGCATGCAAAAATAATAGTGTTTGGTTTGCTTTATATCCAACAAAATACTAAATGTTTGACTAACTTTAATCATATTCCTTCCCCTCTTAAAATCTACAGTGAGAAAAGTTTAACATGAAACTTGAGAGACTGATATATTTTCTTTAATAATTTCATCTAAATTGATTCACATGAATAAAAACATTGTTTTCAATGCCATCAAATTTTATTAATTCGACTTGCTGCGAAAATTTATCCTTAAAAGTGTACATACATTCAAATTCTATACTCACACAGCAATACTTATTTTTCTTAGGGGGTAAAAAATAATTTATTTTGTGATCTTTTTCAGCAAGAAACTGTTAGCTGTCATTCCCCCCCCCCCCCCCCTTCATTTTGCCATTCAAATGCAAATTTAAAGCAAAATTTCTTTAGTGTTGATAAATTTTATTTTTATTTTAAAAGAGGGAAAATAAGCATGAAATTATGTAGTATTTTGTCAAGACAGCAGTATTATTATACATTAATTGATTTTTCATGTTAAGCATTTTTCAGTTGAAAGTTTTAAATTTTGTCATTTTTTAAATATATGCTTTATTATTAGTTTTATGTTTATTCTTTGTTATACATTTAGAAACTTTTAGATTAATTAACTTATTCATGGCTTAATCATGTTCTTCCTCCCTTTATTTTGGTATATTGTTACTTTTATATATTTATTGAAATTTTTATTTTTTATTTTATTATAGGTGCTGTCTGTTAGACATGTTGTTATTGAGGCTATACTGCACCATGAGTCTGCCTATATTGTTATTAGCATATGTTGTAAGAAAGATAATAAAAACTATTTTAAATTTGTACCGTTTTTGTTTGTCTTAAAAACATTCTGCCTATGTTACAACAAAAATAACAACAACAACAAAAAACAGTGTTTTAATGCTTATTTAAGCTTTTATTTACAATAATATTATTATAATTTGAGCAATTCATGATCAAATCAAACTCTATCATTAAAAGATAATCTACATATTTGCCAACTTTTGCACTTTCCACGTAAAATTTACACTTCACTGATTTTAAAATTTTTAAGCTAAACTGATGTTTTTTTAATGAAGTGGAGATTCTTTTTATATTAATAAAATCACAAATCATATTTTGTTTTAAAAATAGTCTCGTAAAGTTTATTTTTCATGAGATTTTTCCACAGAATTATACAGTTTTGTTTATTTTAAGATTATATGCTGAATGCATATAAGGGGGCTGCATGAATTGCTGGCCCCCCTTTAGTGTATTTTTATTTGAACCTCCTATACTATATAGGGGTAAAAATTGATTCTAATTTCAAATTTAAATTATTTTTTGACCACTTTATAAAATGGAAAATAGAAAAAAAAAGTCATGAAGATGACAGGTTTTTTTTTCTTTATTTCCTTTTCAGGTGTAATTTTTACAGTACTTTATTAAGGAATTGCTTTTTTCCTTCCCTAATATGTTTAAAATCATAAATTTTGAGCCCGGTATGAATTTTTTTTAAAAAGAAAAATAACTGCAGTTTTATTATTAAGGAAATATGTATTAAGTGTGTGTTATGTAAATCTTAATACAGTGGAACCCCGATTTTACGTAACCCGTTTTGTACGTTATCCCGCTTCATACGTTATTTTTTGTCGGTCCCGAGAAATTCCTATTCCGATAATGTTGAAAATACCTCGATTCTACATCATTTACTCTTAATGTTTCCCGCTTGGTACGTCATACTAGACGAATTACCTTCAGAAATTTTGTCTTCTTTCACCCATAAAAAAAAAAATCTGAAGAACAAAAATACTTTCCATATGTTCAACTAGTTGTTTGTTACCAAAACCATTTCTTCCAGTCACCCCCTCCCTGTGAATGCCAGTAAATGTGTGTCTTCTATTGTGTGTCGTGACGAATGGACCCGTCCACCCACAATACCTTGGGTTGGGTTCAACTCAACCCACAGTGGAATGGACTGTCCCTTGTAAAGTTGCTACCTGCTCCCCTTTCTTGTTCTCAGAATTATCGCAGTACCACTGAGGAAAAATCGGCTGCCGTTAGCTATATCCTACTCCCGTGAATCAAAAGTAGGATGTCGAAAAGAAAATGTTTCTCTGTGGCCGAAAAGGCAGAAATAATTGAAAAAGCAAGAGTTTTCAAAGGAAGTAAAGTTGATCTCGCAAAATCACTCAGTATCGCAAATTCTACATTACAAGGCATCCTAAAACAAGAGGTCTCAGTGGAATTAAACTCTGAAAAACTGGGAAACTTTTCAAAAAAAAGAAAAACATTGAAAACCTCTCCTTTTGAGGAACTTGAAAAGATTTTGTATGAGTGGTTCAAACAAGCCCGTACAGCCAAGATTCCAATCAATGGCTCAATTTTGAAAGAAAAGGCACTTGAAATTTCTTCTCGTCTTGAAATACAGAATTTTACGGCATCCAATGGTTGGATCGACTGATTCAAAAAGAGGCATAATTTATCATACAGGTTTATTTGTGGTGAGGCAAATGGAGTAAATACTGCTGTCGTTGAGGAGTGGATGGAAAAAACATTACCTTCTATTTTGTGTAATTATTCACCAAATGACATCTTTAACGCCGATGAAACCGGACTGTTTTTTAATCTATTCCCTGATAGAACATACACGGTGAAAGGAGAAAACTGTCACGGTGGAAAGCTATCAAAAGTGCGATTAAGTGTTTTGTTATGTACCAATGTGGATGGAACTGAGAAGCTAACACCATTTGTGATTGGTAAATCCAAGAAGCCCCGATGCTTCAAAAATGTTAAAAGTTTGCCAACAGATTACAATGCCAACCAAAAAGCTTGGATGACACAAAATCTTTTTGAAGATTTCATAAGAAAATTGGATATGAAAATGCGCTTACAAAAGCGAAAAATAATTTTATTCGTGGATCAGTGCACTGCTCATGTTAATCTAAACTTAAAGAACGTGCGTATGGAATTTTTCCCACCCAACTGTACCAGCTTACTTCAGCCTTGTGACTTGGGAATAATTCGATCCTTCAAAATGCATTTTAGGAAGCAACTGGTAAGAAAAGCCCTTTCTGGACTTCATTCTGGTGAGTTTCAGGATGCTTGGAAAACGAAAATAAACGTGCTAGAAGCTCTTCATTTGATCTCATCAGCGTGGAATAGTGTCGATAAAAAATGCATTTCAAATGCTTTTTTGAAGGGAGGATTTTCCAAATCTCACGTCGACGGTGAAGTGCCACCGGAAGAGCCCACTATGGAAGACTATAATAAAGAGGATGAATTTAAACTTGCAGACATCAATTTTGACGAGTACATTAATTGTGATAAGGATGTTACCGCTACTACAGACATTCAGAGTATTTCCGATTTGATTTCGCAGTATGAAAGTGAGGACGATATTGATGAAGACTCAGATAGTGAAGATCCAGAAGAAATCATGCCTTCTTCGGCAGAGGCCATTGCGAGTTTAAATACCTTAAAGAAATTTTTAACCGGACATGAAAATCAAGAAACAAATTTGCAAAAACTTGCATGTATTGAAAAAAGTATATGTGAAATTACACTTGAAAGGAAAAAGCAGTCAAAAATAACAGATTTTTTTAAATAATATGGCATTGGTAAGTTTTTTTTGTGTGTTTGTTTTCTTCATTTTTTTTTTTCTATTGGACCCCGATTATACGTTTTCCCGTTTCGTACGTTTTTTACCACTGGTCCCGTGAAAAACGTAAAATCGAGGTTCCACTGTATTTTAAACTGCAAATTGATAAAACTTAAGTCTCTCATGAGTTTATTTAATGTAAACCATTAAAATACTGTGTGCATGCTATTAGTAAAATTCATTTAAAATGTTATTTGCACATTCTTTAGCAGAAATCATCAAAATTGTTGTATATTGAACTGCCAACAGTTCAATATTCATATGCATGTTATTTTACACCTTCAGAATTTCAAATCGGAATTGTAAATGAGAATTGGTTCAGCGCAATGTCTTGCAATCAGCACTAGTACAATACACCTGAAAGTGTATTGTACTCTTGAATTATGATTAATTATTTATTCGCCAGGTAAACTTTTAGATTTAGTCTGTTAAAAAATGAAGTATTGATAAATATATATTTATTGTAACAAAATAAGTTTCTATTGTTTATTACTGTTTTCTTCTTGAATTAATAAAACCTGTGAACAATTCAGTTTTTTTTACTGTGTCAGTTGAGCAAATTCCTTAATTTAAATATTAAACATTTTTTGGGTACAGTAAAATGTGGTTATTTCTACAAAGTAGAGAACTTCACACGTAAAAGGAAGTGTGGCTGCACTATGGCCAAGTGGATAAGGCACTCAAAATGATAGACGACTGAAGTGTGAATATCTCGAGTTCATGATCTGTCGATCTAACGGTCTGGAGTTTTGGGTGGTTTTCTCCAGAAGTAATGTGACTATGTGTTAGAACCCCTTAAAAAGTCCTCTGACCAAATCACCATCGCCCTAAGCAGATACCCCTCATGTAGGTTTGCCTTAATATATACAATATAAAAGAAAGTTCATGTGCAGACAGCAAACAATTCTTCGGCGGTTTTCTCCATAGAAAATGATTTGCCACAGCTGACATACATACTTCCTAACATTTAGTATCGAATTTTTACACATAGACCTAAAAATAGGGCAGTGTCTCTTTATTCTGCAGTTAAAAGATTATTTGTTATTTGAGTTATTTAATTATATATTATTTGCAATTTTAAGTAAATGCTAGGCATTTTAAAAAGGCAATTTTTTGAAACATAAATTCAGCACGCAACATTATTGTGAGTTTTGAAATCTAAGGAAAACATACATATAAATTTCTAGAGGTGATATCCCATACTTTTATAGCAGCTAAAAACTTAGTTTAAAAAAAATACTTGTCTGTTGTATATATAAGGTGAAATTGATCTATTACTCAATATCTTTTCAATAAACCCTTTCAACCTTGATCATCTGTTATTTTGATCAAATTTGACTTTAGAGGTAGACCTTTTACTTTCAAATGTTTATCGGTTTTGATATCTTTAAATGCAGGATGGTCAATTTAAGAGTACCCATTGGTTTTTCTTATTACTCTTAAATCTCAAGGATGTGACAACTATTCTAACTCTGACATATAATTGTTTTAACCTTTTTTGTGTGAACCTTGTGGGAGACAATTTCCAACACTTAGACTGTTTCAACTGTATCTGTGAGGTGAAAAAGAAATTAAGACGCACAAGGTTATTTAATCCTGTGATTATATTATTTTATTTATAACAAACGTACATAATTTAATTCAAATTTTGTACATCATCATTCCATTATTAATTTTTCCTCACCTGTTTAGATTTTTATTGTGTGGGGTTATTGTTAAAGATAGTATTTTCCAGAGAAGTCTTACAAACATTAATGAATTAAAGCAAACCATAACTGAAGAAATCTTGTCAATAACACCAACAATGTTGCGAAGTTTGTCAAAAAATTTGGTTTGATGTGTTCATGTTTGCATTCAAAATGGTGGCAAACATTTTCAATATTTGCTGTAAGGAATAATAATGTAAAAAATTTGAATTAGATTGTTTTTAAAAAACAAAATTATCACAGAATTAAGTAACATTGTGCATTTCCATTTCTGTTTTACCATAAAAGTAAAATTTCTATTGCAGCTTTCTTTATTTAGAACTCTAATTGTGTCATTTTAATGCAGGGTTGGCTTTTTACCAGTAAAAACCTAATGATACAAAAACTCCCCGAGTCATAAACTGTATATAAATGCTATTTATAAAACTGTATTTTCATGTAATTGATGTAGATATATCATCATCAGGACATCTTGATGATGCAAACTACATTATGCGATTGTGCAAACTACATTGTGTAATAAGTAATATTTGTAAGCATTTGGTTTTCATTAAAATGGTTAAGATAAGTTCAGTGTAATAAAAGTATATTTACAATTTTCCTTTAAGTAAAAATTATTAAACTAGCCTGCATTACATAATTGTAATAAATATTGTAATGTGCCTTCTCATAATAATAGTTTTAATAAGTTTCGTAATGATAAATGTACATTATCTATAAATTTGAATTCTTATAAGATGAAAACTGATGAAAGTTTTCTGTGTTTATTATATTCTTCAAAATGAACTATTTTCATATAGCATTCTTTTACTTACCAAATCAGACACTGAATTAGGTGAATATTGTTATATGGAAATGGAAATAGTGATGCTAAATGTCCTGAACTTTTATCCCTGAGAAAATGAAAAAATAGCAGATAATCTTCATTGTTTGCTTGTGGATTAAGGCCGATTGACTGCACTAGGGTCCCAGTCCTATAGGGGAATACCTTCCTATTTCTAAGGGATCCTAGCCAGTATTTATGCGTGGTTTCTGAAAAAAAAAAAAACACGAAAAACTCCAAACAGCTAGATCAACAGGCAGGAACCTGGCACCTTCCACCCCCATTTCGAGAGCAGAACCTCTCAGCCATTGGTGGAGAGATAAATCTTCAAAAAATAGTCAAACTAATAAGTTTTTCTCAAAGGTTGTAAAAACCCTGGTAAAAACATGTTTTTCCAAAGACGGTAAATACCGCCCAACCCTGTTTTAATGACCTATCCTGATAGGTATCATTTCAACATTTAATTTTTTTTTTTTTTACAAATTTTAAACCAATAAGAATCAAAAAATATTTTATTATGGCATTTTTCGTGGAGGGATGTGTTTAGATAATCTAATAGGCCACTTTCAAAGACAACAATTGTAAAAATATAACAGTTTGTCTATCCGGTGAATTGCAAATTACCTTTCTCATTCTGACAGTATTGTGAAGATGCATTAGGACCAGAAGATGTGAGGTTATTAATGAGTTATCCATACAGTACCGGCGTTCAGGAGAACCACTACATCTTGCTACTACATGCACACAAACTAACTACATCAATGTCCCACATCTTTAAACAGTACTGTTTTTACTAGTCTTGTGTCTGACCATATCTTGGCATTGTGAGGTTGTCCAGCTGACAACCATCTAGTATCACATTACTCTTATGAGCTTCATGTGACAGTGATTCCGTAAAGTAATTCTAGAATTTAACACAATTATAACTTTGTTACAGTACAATTATCAAGGTTACTCCCAGCACATAGTATTAAAATTACAAGTTGAGATTCAACTAGCAAAGCTCTGCCAAGGGAAAAAAGAAAAAAAAAAAAAAAGCAGAGTAGGCTAAATAGCTCTGTTCCTCAACAAGGCATTTTGATTTTCATCTGAAAAGTGACAGGTTTTATTAAGACAGCCCTTAAATTTATTCTTTTCAGATTATTGGTGTAAGTGCCATAACTTTACGATTCTAGCTGATATTAGCACAGTAACTTTGATGGAAACGTTTTATCATCAGCAGAGGCGTAGCTAGGGTTACCAGCGCCCGGGGACAACTGAAGATTTTGCGCCCCCCCCATCCACCTCCCCCTAAAAAGAGAAAGGGCAAACCCATAAAAGTTCTTCAGAAAACTGTAATATCTGAAAATTAAAAAAATTTTAAATAAAAAAAAGTGATTAAAAAATACAATTATTTAAAATACGTTAAATCCCCCACCCCCTTCCTTTCTTGATTGCATTTTGGCTTGTTTGCCGATTACAGCTACTTTCTTTTAACATCAAAACCTTCTGTACCATTTGTCCATAGAACGCCATACCATTTACCCATAGAAGCCCATTATCAACGTAATTCGTTATGTGAAAAAAGTGATAGAAATAATCTGAGGACAAGTTTTAAGAATAAAACATTTTAATTCATTAACTGACAATTTTCTATTTTTTTTAAAAAATTCCCTTTTAACTCTCCACATTCAGGCGGGCTTTAGTCCCTACCATTGGGGGGTGGGCATATGTCAGTGATACAAAAATGTTTTATCCTTCTTCAGCAGTCGAATTAACTATATTTAATATTTATGTCAGGTCAAAACTAATTTATACTTGCTTTACCATGTATCTCGTATAGTGATTTGCACTTCGATAGATTATGCACACCAGCTAATAATGAATGTACGTATGATGGCATTTATTTTCTACAATTCGAATATTTTACTGACCCGATTACCAAACGGATCAAAATGAATTTTTTTCGGGCTTTTTTTTTTCTGGCATTTGAAATATAAGACATTTTGAATTCTTTTCCAGTTACTGATATCAACTTTTTTTTTTTTTTTTTTTCCCGAGAAGATGCTCAAAACTTGTATTATTTCTTGCATTATTACTTGTAAAAATATAATTAAAAGAACAACCTTAAGCACTGAAAAATTTTAAACACGCATTTTTATTTCAAAAAATCATAATTAGCATTCAGCAATATAGAAAACTGCAAAAGTACAATATTTCTTACCTTAACTTGAAGGTTCTCTTGGGAAGGAGAACCAGAAACGCAGACTTTAAAGCAGTTTCTATTTAAATATGCAGCTTTTTAAAAAGACGAGTACAGCAGATTATTACTATATAAGGAATGAAAGACTAAGTAGAATCATATGAGAAAAAAATATCTCACGTTGACATTCAGTTCTCTTCAAATGTCCCCGAATTACGAGAGAGCATCCAGACAGTGGCGGCTCGTGGGTTATTTAAATGGAGGTTCACAAAACAAATGTCGAAAATTAAATAGGCAGATACAACGCACCTTACAAATTAAAATATATTTGCGTTTCCAGCAGTTAAAGGAAAACAATGCACGCAACTGAAAGAAAACAAGTAATATTTTGTCTTACATTTCGTCACCAAGATAAGTGTTAGCAAAGGTACAAGTCTTGATTCATTTTATTTCAATTTTTTGTCAAAGGATAGTATTGAAAATTGTCCCTGCTTTAGCTCCGAAACACTTCTTTTGCTCCCATCTTAATTATTTACACTAGTTTCTAAAAAAAAATATTTTAGTGGAAAAAGGATAGAAATGAAGAAAATAATAAGAAAATGAAATAAAAATGGATTAACTAACCGAACGTAACAAACCAAGGGAAAATCCGGAAGAGATAACCGCAAAAAATGTCCCTTGTCCACACCGAAAATGTGCGAACGGAATGATATCAGAAGAGCCGTACTGCTTCTCAATTCTCTCCGCTTCTGTTCTCAGAGAGCGGATCAGAAGGGAATTTTTCCGTTCGCACGAGCGATCGATTAAAGGCTGTACTGTAGAACCTACACTACAGTGCGTTAGCCATAATAAGAGTATTTTAATAATAGTGGGGGAAGAGAGTAAAACTGACGTTTTAAATTCACAAAAATCTAGAAGTGTACTTAATATTTTAAAAAAATAATAATTTGTCAATGTGTTTATTTTATATTAGCTGAAGTACCCGCCGTTGACGGGTTAGTATTAAAAAAAAATGAATGCAAATTTCAAAAAGCAAGAACTTTCGTTAGCATTGTAGGAGTACACAGAATGGATGTAGAATGTTGCCAAAGTAAAGAAAGCGAAGTTATAATTTTTATGTATATTGTTTATTTGCCAGGAGAGGACAGCTCGCGTCACTGAATGTGTCGCTTAGAGCTACATATGCGTCCTTCCCGGAATTTCCCGCCACAATTTGGAACCTCATCAGAAGGTGGGGGGGGGGGGCTTCTGAATATTGGCACCCCTCGGAAACTGCTAGCGACCGCTGAGAGGACTTTCGGAACCAAGGATTTAACGTGCACGTACACCGCATGTACACTGTGGTCTTTAGTGGTATGCCGGTATCGAACCCTCAACCTTCCGGTTACGAGTCCAACGCCTTAACCACTGGGCTACCACGGCCCTATGTACATTGTTAAAATATTACAGGTTAGAGAGTAACTTAGTAATATTATTTCATTCGCTTTAGTCGTAATTATGTGATGAGCGGACGAATATTTCCGCATATTGAAATAATTTTCGCAAAATCTCAAAATCTAATCAACATTTTTGTAAAATTGGAACCCTAGAATTTAAGTTGAGTTGAAACCTATCATGTCACCAAATTTCGTTTCATTCTCTGCAGTCTTTATTTCGTGATGCTGGAACAAAAATTTCAGCATTTTAAAACGATTTTCACAAAATCTCAAAATGTAATCAAAATATTTTTTAAATTCAACACCTATAAATTAAGATTAGCAACTACCTATCATATCACCAAATTTCGTATTAGTCGTTATTACGCGATGCTTGAAGAAATATAACCGCATTTTGAGAGAATTTTCACAAAATCTCAAAATCTAATCAAAATGTTTAAAAAATTGGACACCTATACTTTATGTTGAGCAACATCATGTGACAAAATTTCATATCATTCGCTTTAGTCATTATTATGTAATGCGTGAACAAAAGTTCACTCAGTTTGAAACGATTTTCGCAAAATCCCAAAATCTGATTTTTTTTTTTTTTTTTTTTTTTTTTTTTAAGATGCTTATAGTTTAAGGTGCATGACCACCTATCATTTCACCAAATACCATTTTTTCACCTTTGCTATTACGTGATGTGCGAACACAAATTTACGCAGTTTGAAACAATTTTCGCAAAATTTCAAAATCTAATCAAGATTTTTTAAAAATTCGACGACAATGTTTTAAGTTGAGTGACCACCAATCATGATACCAAATTTCATTTCAATCGCTTCGGTCGTTTTTACGTGATGCTGGAACACAAATTTACGCAGTTTGAAAGGATTTTCACAAAATCTCGAAATCTAATGAAGATTTTTTAAAAATTCGACGCTTATGTTTTAAGTTGAGTGACCATCTATCATGACACCAAATTTCATATCATTCGCTTCACTCGTTTTTACGTGATACTTAAACAAAAAAGCGTCACGGACAGAATGACAGACAGACAAACTTTTTTTAAAATTTTTGAATTCCAAGAAGTGTACAGAAAAGTCTAATTTTATTTATATAGATATTTTACTTTGGGGCTTCACGTACTCATCTCCTCAAATGGATGAGCCGCCACTGCATCCAGAACGTAATTTATGACTCAAGTACCGGATGATAGTACATAATAGGTGGTCTACGCGTAGACATAATGAATACACTGAAACCTCTGGACGATAGTCTTCCGGCAACAAGGTAACTGAGGAGTCAAAAAATTTACGACTGATTTCTTGCACTTTCTAGATAAACATACACGGGTTATTGAAAAATATTTTGCCTCATGTTCAATTTGAAGACTGAACTGTGGGCCACAGCTTTAATGATTCCAGCTTTGATTTTTGATAATGATTGTATAAAGAATAAATTTTTATTAATGAATGTTAAAAATCAAGTTTAAATTTATCTAAAATACAAGATTGTTTAAATAATTTAAAAAGAATAATTTTACACTAGTATAGTGATCGGTGAATCTTTTATACGTTCTTATTAGAAATAATACTGCATTTTATTATACTAATAAGAGTTATATTAAAAGTTGCGTTATTAATTACCAAACGGGTGGATCGTACACAGGAGCGCCCCGACACAGTAAGCAAGATAAGCAAGGGGCGCCATCTTCGGAGAGGCGCTATTTTGAACTCAAAACTGAGAAAAACTTGATCTGAATTTAAGAGAGTATTTTGGGTTTGAGAATGCCATTCTCTATTACCGATTAATCATATATATAGGCTTTTTTTTTTTTTTTTTTTACCATGGCTAATGCATAAAAGTTTGATTTGTAACACCATAAATATCCAAAACGAAATCCTCCAAGATCATTCTAAAAGTTTGGGAAAACTTGAGTAATGTTTTGACCTTGATAAAATACTGTAAACAAGAATTCTGGAACATCCTAGGAATATAGTCAGAGACAGAAATGGCCAAATATAAAAAACGCAGTTACACGACACAGAAGCCCTCAAGAGAGAAGAAAAAAGGAATGGGGAAGCTCAACTCGATTTCCAAAGAAAATCTTCTGAAATAGCTACAAACATTTCCTGTACAAGTCATTGTGAAAAGTTTGATTATAACTTTATAAAAAAATTCATTTGTGATTGTTCTATTTTTTATTCTTTTTCTGTCAACAAATAAAAATACAAACACAACTCCTTTTTTTTCTTCTAAAATTTCGTAACATCGATTTGGCGCCCCTTTGGTGCTGCGCCCGGGGACAGATGTCCCCCCTTGCCCCCCCCTAGCTACGCCACTGATCATCAGTAGAACAATTTCACAATTTTGGAGATTCAGCATCACTTGAATGAACTTAAAAGTTTTGCTGAATCTCCAAAAATTTTGTTAAGTCAACAAAATTATCCGATTGAAATAACGCCAACAAAATTTTTGTTAAATTAACAAAATAATTTTCTAAAATTATTTGGTTTTTTCAACAAAATATTTGTGAGTTTAACTAAAGAATTTTGTTAAACTGAACAAATGTTTTGTTAATTTAACGAAACTGTTTGTTTAAATGATTTATTTGGTTAAAATCTACCAAATTATTTGTTTGAATCAACAAAATTTATTTGCTGGTATATTCATGGCAAGTTTAATCTTAAATAATTTTTAAGCAAACTTAATTAAAAAAAAATTCTTTCACCTGAAGGACATCAAATGACAACGCAAGGTTTTTTTTTTTTTTTAAATTTAATGTTCCCATGAACATGAATCACCTCATAACTGGTATGCAATGTAAAATATTAAGACTAAAAAAATATATACAATATTCAGTAAAGGTTTAATTTGTTTCACTTTTATGATAAATGTTCCTCTCTATTCTAAAAAAGAGTAAAGGCCGCTGGCGCTGTCAAAGCTTGTCAGCTTATCTCCACCTAAACCGTGGGGATTTGAGTTTCGACTAAGGTGCCCACAGATTCGAAAAATTCCGAGGAACCTGCTAAGCTGAGTTAAATTTCGAAAATCGAATTATTTTAGAAGATATTAATAAAACACTGAAAAAATAAATAGAATGGTTGCCAGATTTGGCATAAAATCATTCATTCCTTTGCAACAAAGCGTTTCCAAGTATCTAGAATCGCGTGAAATTTACAAACATGAGTTAGAATGACGCCCATTTTACGCCAAAATAAAAACGTTCTTCTATATTAATAAAACAATGTGTAAACTGTTAGTTAGTTTGTTTGAATGTGTCTCGCGGTGATCGCAGACCTACCAAATTTTGTACGGAAATTTTCCATGACAGTTCCCGACACACCTCGAAGCGATTTTTTCAAAATTCGAATTATTTTAGGAGATATCGATAAAAAACCTTTCGCAAAAGGCTAATTTTTGCTTTCCGCCATTTCGTAATTGTAACCCCACAGTGGAAAAAAAAGCGACATTTAAGCTTATCTAGGTTGCCACATTCGGCAAGTTTATTAAATGATTCCGACTCTTGAAGTAAAAATAAAAGAATAACGATTTTTTTTGGTCTAGATTATTTGTAAGGCTGTTTTTAAATTAAAATATCGTGTGCATGGGAAATCAGCAGGAATGAAATGTTTTATACTCAAAAGCAGGGGCGTAGCCACGGGGGGGGGGGGGTTAGGGGGGTCATAACCCCGCCATGAGGAATTTTTTGCCATGCAAAATGTATATTCTTCACTACATTATCGCACACGCGTATACATATATATGAGTTGTAGTAGTCGTAACCCCCCCCCCCATGAAAAATTTCTGGCTACGCCCCTGCTCAAAAGAAACATTTAGAAATTTTCTGAGACAAAATGATCAACTTTTTAATTTGGCTAAAAATTAAACGGTTTTGTGCGATTTTGAGGAGGTGATTATAATGCTTGGCGCAATCGTCTGCTGAATACACCTGAGAATAAGGTTTTGAAATTTTCATTCAGTTGGAATTGTGCATTTTTCTGTGCAGATTTTCTCCATCTATTAATGACTATGCCATTTTATCTCTCACCCCCTTTATATAAAACTAGCTGAAGTACCCGTTCTTCGCACGGGAATGAATGGACTTTTTGATATTACGATTTGTGGGGATTACTATTTATTGTAATAAAGAGATATAGCAAAATGGATATTGCTTTATATTGTGTTCAATAACCATGCATACCGAATTTCAAGGCAATCGTTTGTACGGTGCAGAAGGCCATGCGGCGTAGCGCAATCTAGTGGAGAGTTTTAGCAAAACGGATACGGCGGAAATATTCTTCGCATTCAGATATCGATGAATACGAAATTTCAGGACGATCGGCTGGACAGCCCTGACGACGCGACATCTAGTGGCAAATTATATAGGAAAATGGATAGCGCCAAACTCTTCCCCGTGTTCAAATATCTATGTATACCTATTTTCATAGCGATCGGTTGCACAGTCAAGAAGTGATACACTGCAGCGCGATCTAGTTGTTAATTAAAGTAATGATTTGCTACAGTGCCGTCAAGTGGCGAGTTATAGCAAAATGGATAACGCCAAAATATTCTCATTGTTCAAATAGCTATGTATACTGATTTTCATAGCGACCGTTTGAATAGTCAAGAATTTGGCCTGCTGCAGCGTCATCTAGTGGCGAGTTAAAATAATAATGCATTGCAGTGCCATCTAGTGGTGAGTAACATCAAAAGGAGCACAAATAGAATATATTCTTCGTGCTGAAATGTGTAAGTATAAGAAATTTTATGCCGAACGGTCGAACGGTATAGAAGTTGATGTGTTGCAGCGCCATTTAGCGGCAAATTACAGCAAAATGGATACTGAAAAATATTCTCCGTGTTCTAATATCCGCGTGTACCAAATTTCGTCGAAATCGGTTGGACGATATTCGCATAGTAAACGGCTAAACGGAATAGAATTCGACGTTCTGCTGCGCCACCTAGTGGCAAGTTAGAGGAAAACGGATACCATAAAAAGCTTCTCAATGATAAAAGACTTAGGTGAACCAAATTTCATAGTGCAACGGTGCTGGAGTTTTTCAACCTCATACACACATACCAACATTCATTTTTATCTATAACCAGTATCACTATATATCCCAGTCTCAAATAAAACCAGTTTCAAATCTAAGCCTCGCCAAAGTGCCAACATACGCCATTTTGCAAGAGTTTTTTCAGGAAATCATTCGAAGCATTGACTTAGCAGCAATCAATATGGGAAATGGTTCGGCCGCCAAAAAGTAAAGCACACATTTATTTGAAAAGGGGAATCCCTTAATACAACCGAATTTTTTTAAATTATCAACTATAACGTGTTTTATTCATCGTTACTCCGATGTACTAAATGAGAAGATTTCAATTTTCTGAAATTTGGCGGAATTCCCCCAATTTAAATCAATCTACTCAATTGGCGAGAATTCTGAAGATAGATCGCTTGAAATCCCTTAATAACTGCATTATTTCTTCACGGATCATTAAAATTTAACGCTGTATTCTAATAAAACCTTTGCACTTGCTTTCAAAAATCTATTTTCTTAAGCTCTCAATAAATTGCACCAAGCCGAAAACTGTGCAAACCGCTAGAACTCACTTTCTCAAAATCAGCATTTGAGCCATTTTATTTTTTCGCCAAACTAAAAAAAAAATTACATATTAGCCTCGGAAATCTTCAATTCTTATTGTTTTGCGTATAAAACATTTCATTCCTGCTCCGATTTCCCATGCACACGATATTATAATAAAAAATTAATAATCTTACAAATATAAACTAACAAAAAAAAATCATTATTATTCTTTTATTTTTACTTTGAGAATTTAAAACATCTTATTCGGCAAAATCGCCACACATGGCAACCACGATCCTTATTTCACACTTTTTTCACTACAGGGGTTACAATTACGGAAAGGTTTTTGCATGGAGAACATAAAAAATCTCTTAAATTCCGGGAACGGGTGGACTTTCAAAGTTTTAAAGTGGACTATGATTTATTCTATATTACTAGCTGCGTGCCCGTTCTTCGCACGGCAGGAAACGACTATTTTACTAAAATATAATCGTAACTATCTATGAGAAAACAAAATGTCAAAAAGTTCATGTAGTCCTTTTGTTTAAACTACCGCTGGATATATTACGGAACGTAGGATTATGCTTTAGTTAGTTATAAGACGACCGTTGAAAAATAATGAATATAACACTTTTAATTTCGCGAAATAGTTATTAACGTGGTATACTGTGCTTTAATCCATATTATCCAAACAAATCTACTATTACTACCTGAGAAAAAAATGAGAATACTATCTATTACTTATATTAATATTATCTATCTTCGTTACTCCTTCTTTAATGCTCAATTTAAAGAAATAGATTAGATATTTTAAACCAATGATGCCTTTCTACTTTTTGGTGATTCTGTGGAATTTATGCATTGCCATTAAAACAGATCTGCATATATTTTTAAGCATGATTCTTGTCTGATTGGCGTATTTAGCACAGCAAAATATTTCATCTCGCAGTGGTGGAAAACATCCAAGCTGTACCAATTTAAATATTACTATTTAAATCCACCATGGTTCGTGAAAACATCTAACTATGTAATCTCGAGGAACTATATGTATCGCTCAAATTGCGAATAGGGCGTTAAATTGTGTTGCAAAGTTTACGAATTTCGGACAACTTTTCTTTATGGCGTCACGTTCTGACCAGGTAGTCGAATTTAGTCATTTCGCGCAGTAATTTTCAAACGGAGTAATATTGAAATATACGACGTTGAAAAATTCTCGCTTGCAACAGAACTTTATTAAAGTTAATTTGAGAGATATTGGGGTTATAGTTAATTGGTATTTCAAATATTTTCCGGAGATGTAACTTTTGTGCAAAAGCTTGTTAACTTGCTAAAATTTAATTTTAAAAAAGTATATCTAATATAGATAATATACCGCCAAAAGTCGTCCAAACTTGGCGATATTTTGCACGATTTTTGGGAATACATACAACGACCGTCGTCAAACCGATAGCGAACTATGAAATATGTTAATTAGTATTTTGCATCTTGTGCCGACATTTGAATTTCCCACGATTTTCAAAAATGCAAGTTTCCTTTCGTTATTATGGTTGCTGAAAAATCACCGAGCTCAAAAATTGATAAGGGTAACACTTGCATTAAACAAAATACTTTGAATTTTTATAATAGTAAATTTTTGCGTCAAAGCCTTTTAATGTAATTAGATTTCTAACTCAAGTTTTTTAAACTCAACTCATGTTTTTTAAACTCATGACGTCAAAATGACATCATGAGTTTAAAAATGAGGTTATCGCATTCCCAGTTGCCATATCTAACATGAATTAGTGAAAGAAGAAAAAGAAAAAAAAAACTACGTCATTTTATTTTCTACAGCATCTGATAAACTGGATGGAAGTTTATTATTTCGCTCGTGGTGTAATTTTTTGTCCAAACTTGTTAACTTCATTACGATTTTTATTGCATTTTTCCACTCGTGACATCAAAATGACGTCAGTCTCACTTGAATTATTGAAAGTAATAAATAAAAAAGAAATCTAACTTTGTTAACTATGCTCACGAATATGCTGAAATCGGACATTTGAGTACCTTTCTGCCCTCAAAATTGCGAAAAATCGTAAAAAATTAGGGAACGGGTGGACTTCCAGAATTTTAAAGCAGCCTACGGTCTATTCTATGTCATTTTACATGTATGTGCAAAATTTCAAGTCGATCTGTCGAACGGTGTGGGAGGAGTTCCCGGACGAACAAACAAAACAAACAGACAAACTTTCACATTTATATAATAGATTTTACATATCTGTGCAAAATTTCAGGCTGATAGGTCCATTTTTGTGGATTTGTATACAACTCAAATCCACAAACAAACAAACAAACAAACAGAATTTCATTTTTATTTATAAGATTGTATGAAAAATGTGTCCCAAAGTATGCCACATAATTTCACATATATTTAAATACCATTAGTTCACAACAGCTTTAATCTATTGTTACAATATTTCGTAAGCTACAGAATAGGCATCACCTGTTTTTTTTCTATAAATAGGTTACAATAATATGAAATAAGTAACTCAAAATGTGTTACACAAAGTTGACAATTTTCAAATAGTAAGTTCGCTTAGACAACAGGAGTTTAGAATGAGCGATTATTCGTTTTTCCAAAACAGAATAACTAATATCTTGAAAATGAAAAATAATTAAAATGCAGATTATTTTAAAGCCGTTTCGGTCCAGCTGGATTATTTGCTACCAGTAGAAATATTTGGCGGCGTTAACTATGCCATTATAGCAGCACTTTGGATATTTGCTAGCGCGACGAGATGGTATACGTCGCGGTGCTTAGTATGCCAATCTGCAAACGATTATATAAATGAAAATATGAATAACGGTTTTCCGGTAACCTTAAATGAAGAGTAATTATAGGTTGTGAGCATATGTAAATCGCCAAATAATGAAAAGTCGCCATTGGTGGCAAGCTATCCTATCTGTTCCGTAGCTTTTATTAACTTTACATGTACGCAAGTCGCCAAATAATGAAAAATCGCCATGGGTGGCAAATTTGCAAGGTGTCCAATAGGTTTTACATTATTAAAAATACAGCTGAAACAGATTTTCTGATTTTATTATGCTTTAGCTCCTAATTAATATAACTTTTGAATGGCAATACTAAATATCATTGTGTTTCTGAGGAGTGCCAATAATTTTTCCAGTGATTATAAGCGGAGTCCGCACTCCAGGTGGAGTATAGCTCAGGACCCGTACAACACGGATTCCCATAACAAAATATCTTCCGTGTTATGAGGGGGAGGGGTCTACTGTAGTGTGAAGTTTAAATTTTTATGTATCCATGAACATGCAAGAACCATGAAATGTGTAGCTCAGTAACATTCTATCTGATCCAATCTTCGGGTTTTGTCTGTTGAAATTATGTCTTTTTTACGAATAAGCTTTATTAGGGGCCGAATGCCTCATACGAAAAGCGAGCGTACTATCATGTCTTGGCCCCTAGTTATTTAAAAATTTAGTTATTGTTTTCAATATAAAAACTATTATGAAGTACAGCGGAACCTGCTGAAGTGACCACCCGTCTATAGCGACCACGTTTGCGCAATTTCACTTTATAACCACCACACTTTACCACCTTTACAAGGTGACCAGTTTAGTTCTTTCAGAGGGTGATCACTTTAGAAAAATTCCACTGTAATTTACTAGTACTTTAAACCTAAAGTTATTACATGTACATAAATTTACATTAGTAGCGTTAAACCTGTAATAATCAGAGCTGTTTATGACAGTTTCATGTATACACCGTTTTAGATCGGTCCCTTCCCAACTAGCACACATACGTTGGGTTATTGCTGGCAGGTGGTTGGCACAAGGTTGTTACGTTGGGCAAACGTTGGATGTCCATATGGAAATGTCGGTATTCTGTTGGCTAAAGGTTGTGTTGGGCAACCGTTGGTAAACAACCGTTGGCCATCGGTTGGCTGAATGTTGTGTTGGGCAACCGTTGGTAAACAACCGTTGGCCATCGGATGGCTGAATGTTGTGTTGGGCAACCGTAGGTAAAACAACCGTTGGCCATCGGATGGCTGAATGTTGTGTTGGGCAACCGTACCATTGCGCATGCGCAGAGACACACATTCAGGAAACCGGGAAGCGATAGATTCATGTCCGTTCGCCGTTCCGTTTCCGCCATTGCTTGTTATGATGTGTTGATACACTTTTATAAAGTGATTGATAGTTGAAATCTGAAACGAATATTTATCTTTTCAGCTATATTTCTGTGAATTTTATTCGTTGCATAGGTTCGTAGTAACTTGAATCACGATAACTATTATTATTGATGCATTGATTATAGTTCGATTGTCCATAAGCCTAACGATCTTCAAAGTATGTAAACAAACAACTTACTATGGAGCTATGGTAATAAATGTATAATTGCACAGTGCTTATTAAAAGATGCGTTTTGGATTACTAAACAATGCTAGACAGCTTAATAATAAAGTTTTATTTGCTGATAGTTGTACAACAGTCGGGAAGGTAAAATTGGACACAATTGTTTTCTCCTAATAAGTTTATTCTGAAATAAAATCAACTTGAGCCGTGCTTATATTTTACAAGATTATAATGACTAATGAGATTTCAGATTTAGAAGTAGTTATTAAACTAACACTACTTCAATTTTGAAATCTCGTTGGTTCACAGTGGTTAATCAACAACAAGGATTTAAATTTGTGCATCAAAATTGTTTTGTTGTTAAAGGTATGTATAAAATATTTTACAGTTTTAAGAATTCAGTTATTTAAATATTTTACAAATGTGTTATAGTACTTTACAGTTCATATATATATATATCTATATTTACCAACTTCATTTTGTTATTTATTTATTATTTTAGAAGAGATTTTTGTATCTACACCTGTTATATGCTACAGGACTCAAATTTTATGGAGAAAAATACATAATCTATATGCAATCAAATACTCTCTGAGAGTACTGGAAGAAAAAGCATTTTTATTGCTTTGACAAGTCTCTTCTACTGCGTATTTTAGTTGAATGAAAAATATCAGTAGCTCTTTAAGTAATACGCGGTGACTGAGAGTTTTCATTTTATGTGCTATAGCGTGTAAGCAACATCACTAATACATTCTGTTGTACTCATATCTTTCTCATAGTCAGATAATATAGATGCACCCGTGTGTTGATACTTGCATGCGTCCTTGCGATACTTGCATGCGTTGATATTGCATGCGTAATGCATATGCATTATGCATGCAATTTTTTTTTTCTTTTACTTTGCAGTCAATATCTACAGTTAACTGAAAATAAAAATAGAACTACGAAATGGCATTGTATTCCATACCAATTTTATTCGGGCAAACTAAAAATTAAGAACCTAAAAAATTACGTAAATTGAAATAAATGTAAAAAATAATAAATAGATATTTTAGTAAAGAATGATTTCAGTGACATTCTTCAGTGACTTTATATTCCTATTGGATTTCTCCACATGAATATTTAAAAAAGATTAAGCCTCCTTACAAAAGTTTCAACGGAGTAAATTTTCAGATGTTTTGAGAGACACTTTACAAAATTAACTGTCAAAGGACAAGGAGGTATATGAATCATATTTCAAAAAATTAGCATTCTTTCCTTTAACGTTATATGTTTTTCTTTTAATTAATTCGAAAAGTTTTTATGATTTTGGTTTGCCTGCCGTCCTGGTTCTCTAAAACTGTAAAGGATAGCTTCTGAAAGGACCTTCTAAATATTTTCCTGCTTCCGATCTCTCCCCCCTCCTTTTTTTTAAACAGTTCATAAGTTGCACCTGCAATATTAATTTTCCTCATAGTGCAAAATAGGTTAGTTTTCTACAGAGTAATATATGTTTGTAACTTGACAGATCGTTTACTATTTGAAAATAACACATTTCTGTAAGTGACGGGACTAGAGCCGGTTTTAAGCAAAAATGTTGGGAGGGTGGGTGTAAAGACAAAATTTTCTGACGATATATACCAATATGCTTTCAAAAATATACACCGAATATCTGGCCTCTTGGGCGGTTTCCTCCAGATATAGCTTGAATACGCATTAAATCCCCTAAAAGTCCTTCGCCCGAGGCACCCTCCACCCCAGGCAGATACTTAATGTGCATGTTTGCCTTAAATACACACTGCATTACATGATCTGGAATGAAGTTGGCTTGAGGGGACAAAAGGGACTTGTTTACTGGCACAAAACTCACTAAAAGGAAAATCGTAACAAGACTATGTTCATGATATAGTATAACTTATAATAAACATTCGGCAGAACCGGTAATTTATACACTGAGCATTTTACAGATTGGTGATCAAAGCTAAAATTTGCTGACAGTCCTTTGGCAACTGACAATTTTGTCGACAAAAGTATTTTTTAGGGGGGGTGGGGTGTCCGCTCGCCCTCCTCCTAAGCGCACAGAAACCCACTGTTGAGGTGGAACCATATTTGATGAAAGAAAAAATGTGACTATTTGATAATATGCTTCGTTCTACATATCTACCGTCCCTTAAAACTTATCTGAATCTGTCACTGCATTTGCTGTTAGTAAAATAATTAAAAACTTTAATTTCAAATTTGACAGTTTTTCATATATCTATAGAAATGTTATGAAGTAGCACATCAATTTGTCAAATATTCGTCAAATATAATTATCCAACATTAGGTTTCTGCATTGGCCTAAAATATGAAACTAACTTATAAATGTAACGGTTAACAATTATGATAGCTAAATGTTAAAAATAACCAATTTCCAACAGTTGGATAATAGAGTGACAACATAGAGATTTTACGGTGTCCCAATGTATACATTTACATGTTAACCCAACGTATGCATTTATACATTAACATAACGTATGCATTAATACATTAGCCCAACGTATGCATTAATACGTTAGCCCAACGTATGTATTTATACGTTAGCCCAACGTATGCATTCATACGTTAGCCCAACGTATGCATTCATACGTTAGCCCAACGGTTGGAAATATGTTGGCAAAACGTTAGAGCATACGTTGGCCCAACGTAAGAAATAACCAGTTGCCAACCGTTGGATAACCGTAAGCCAACGTGTCATTTCAACGTTGCCCCAACGTATGCATTCATACGTTGCCCCAACGTATGTGTGCTACCTGGGTTGAAAGGCGCTTTGTTTGCAGTTTGATTTTCTCTACGCAATTTAAAGCTCAATTTCTTTGCACTTCATTAATCTTGTCAACGTTGTTACTGTAAGTGTACTTAATGTGTTTTCTCTGGTTGTTCAGAGACTTGCTTGTTTTTCTAAAAACTTTTTTAACTTGAAAAAGTGTAGGAAACTTCTGACACTCAATTGACAATTCTTAATTTCCTAGTATTTAACCAGTTCTCTTCTGTAGAAAATGACCCGGTTTCTATTATTAATATTACATTTCTTACTGATTTCTTGTAACAATCCCCCCCCCCCCAAAAAAAAAGAAGGGGTTTAGAAATTACTGTTTTAATGTGTCTTATCTGATGATTTTGGAACAAATTGCATCTTCTATTTCTTGCAAATTATCATGTCTTGCAATTAATGTCTCATATGCCACTTTGTAACTACCAAGAACAGTGAAGAATCAATAGCTTTTTCACTCTCGACCTCTTTTTTTTAACCAGAGACATGCCAACATTTAGAAAAGTTGGTGTGAGTGTGTGTGGGGGGAAGTAGCAAAGTTTACTGCAGCAAATTTAATTACCAAATGCAGATTTCCTTTTTGCAGTTCCACACAAAGTTTCTTTAATAATTGAGTTCAGACGCATTTTCGCAGTGTTCGACTTATGAACGTAAAGGAGTAGGAAATGTGTTAAGTGTTTTTTTTTTTTAATTATGATCGTGCACAAATGCATTTTCACTCATCTATGAGTACTGAAAATTTTTCCAGCAGAAGCTGTAGATGTAGGTACGATGGATGTCAGTTCCACAAGTTTGAATTCTTTATTCATGAGCTCATTAATCGTAATTAACTCTGTCTCTAGGTTCTGACAGATATTAAATGAAGACATCAACTTTTAGGTATATAATAATACTTTAAATATGCTCTGCAGTTTTGTCACCGATTGACATCCGAATGCAAAGTTGTTTTATCCGAACAGTTTTAATGTTACTTTGGAGCTGAAGTTACAACTATAATAATGTTCTAACATTGTTATAGTTTAACTTCTGCTCCAAAGTTCCATTAGTTTCTTTTGAATAGGATGTGAGCGAATTACATAGCTAGTCCTCTTCTCTTTACATACAGGAAGGTCGAAAAAAAATCTTGTTGGCACGTGCCTGTCCGTAACCAATGGCTTAAACTGAAGATTTTGTATCTTGGATAATGCACTATTTTCATGAATGGTGGTGTAGTTCAACGTCTCATGATAGCTATGGATTCAGGTAGTTTGTTAAGAGGTGCATAATTAGAAGGAATACAATGATATTATGGAAAACCATCCAGGAATCCAGGATGGTTTCCTGGATTCCTGGTCCATCCAGCTATCCAACCATCCAGGAGGAAAACAACTCAACCAGCAGGAGGGAAACAACTCAACTCCACTCGTGACGTCACTTCCGGCCACGGCCCCTATGACGTAATTAGGCCACGCCCCCCTTATGACGTCACTTCCGCCTCGTATAGTGGGGCATTTGCTCTCTGCCTAGCTCCATTCGTGTGTAGAATTTAATTTAAATGCAGATATTATGGCCTCAAAAAAGCGGTCATTGAGTCGTAATATATAGGTGATTGTTTTATGAAAATTCCGAAAAATGATAATTTGTCTAGTTAAAGTGAAAGCGCAAATCATCAGGTAGAAATCATAAATGCACAGACCCAGAACAAGCTATTTCAAGCGGAATAGCACTCACAAAATGTACATGCATTACTATCAGGTAGTTTGTTAAGAGGTGCATAATTAGAAGGAATACAATGATATTATGGAAAACCATCCAGGAATCCAGGATGGTTTCCTGGATTCCTGGTCCATCCAGCTATCCAACCATCCAGGAGGAAAACAACTCAACCAGCAGGAGGGAAACAACTCAACTCCACTCGTGACGTCACTTCCGGCCACGGCCCCTATGACGTCATTAGGCCACGCCCCCCTTATGACGTCACTTCCGCCTCGTATTGTGGGGTACATACTACTATCCCCCCGAAAAAAAATGTAAAATATCCTATTTTACTTCCATAAAATGGATATATATGTCAATTTTCTAACTGCCCCCCTGACATTTTTCCTTATCTGGTTTTCGGACATTTCCTGTTCATACAAAAGTACACCCGTTTTGAACGTTTAGGAATGGTGGAAGAATTTCTTGGAAGTACTGTAGTCCTTACTAAGTAGGCTTCAAAAGCTTAACCCATTGAAATTGCTATCGCTACTTGGTCGTTCTTTCCGGGTTAAACTCTAGTGTGATTCATTTGCTCTCTGTCTAGCTCCATTCGTGTGTAGAATTTAATTTAAATGCAGATATTATGGCCTCAAAAAAGCGGTCATTGAGTCGTAATATATAGGTGATTGTTTTATGAAAATTCCGAAAAATGATAATTTGTCTAGTTAAAGTGAAAGCGCAAATCATCAGGTAGAAATCATAAATGCACAGACCCAGAACAAGCTATTTCAAGCGGAATAGCACTCACAAAATGTACATGCATTACTATCAGGTAGTTTATTAAGAGGTGCATAATTAGAAGGAATACAATGATATTATGGAAAAAAAGAATTAAATAAATGATTTAAATTAATTTTTTCAGACCTTGTTTCCCCTATGAAGTGCAAGTTCCTAGCAGGTTCGAATATTTTACTTTATCAGAAATTCGGACGCGTTTCACGAAAATCAATTATGTAATACTATAGTCACTCAGAAAAATAAAATATACAGGCGACATGTAAAAAAATCGTCCCAAATGTCGCCAAGCTTGGATAACTGTACCCAAATTATGGAATACCCAGTAAGTTAGCCCCCCCCCTTTACCCAATCATAGATCCGCCACTGATTATATCTAACCTCCTAGGTTGTTATAAACATGATTGCTAGCCCATATTAATTTTTCAGTGTCCTACAAAAATCAGTAATGCAATTTTTGCCCTCGCTTCAGTCTGCATCGATGGGAACATATAGGTTTAAACTCGAAGAGTTTATCTGCATAATCCATATTTATAAAATGCTAAAACCCCGGACAAAACATTTAATAAAAAGGGTTTTCTATAATCCTATAACTCCTTCTTTCAATTTCATACAAAAGCCAAATGATGATTCTTTTTTAACTATCCGTAACTTTATTTCCGTAACACTATTTCGTCCGTAATATTATTTCCGGACTTTAACCGTTATTTCCGTAACATATTACCTTCAAATCTAAAATTTTTATTCATATTCAAATGCATGCATAGGTAAATATACTGCAATTTTAAAAACATTCAAATATATATTCAGAACAATCTTATAAATAAAAATGAAATTCTGTTTGTTTGTTTGTTTGTTTGTTTATTTGTTTGTTTGTTTGTTTGTTTGTTTGTGGATTTGAGTTGTATACAAATCCACAAAAATGGACATATCAGCCTGAAATTTTGCACAGATATGTAAAATAATATAGAATAAATCATAGTCCACTTTAAAACTTTGAAAGTCCACCCGTTCCCGGAATTTAAGAGATTTTTTATGTTCTCCACGCAAAAAGCTTTCCGTAATTGTAACCCCTGTAGTGAAAAAAGTGTGAAATAAGGATCGTGGTTGCCATGTCTGGCGATTTTGCCGAATAAGATGTTTTAAATTCTCAAAGTAAAAATAAAAGAATAATAATGATTTTTTTTTGTTAGTTTATATTCGTAAGGTTATTTTTTTTTTTAAATTATAATATCGTGTGCATGGGAAATCGGAGCAGGAATGAAATGTTTTATACGCAAAACAATAAGAATTGAAGATTTCCGAGGCTAATAGGTAATTTTTTTTAGTTTGGCGAAAAAATAAAATGGCTCAAATGCCGATTTTGAGAAAGTGAGTTTTAGCGATTTGCACTGATTTTGGCTTGGCGCAATTTATTGAGAGCTTAAGGAAATAGATTTTTGAAAACAAGTGTAAAGGTTTTATTAGAATATAGCGTTAAATTTTAATGATCCGTGAAGAAATAATGCAGTTGTTAAGGGATTTCAATTGATCTATCTCCAGAATTCTCGCCAAATGAGTACATTGATTTAAGTCGGGGGAATTCCGCCAAATTTCAGAAAATTGAAATCTTCTCATTTACTACATCGGAGTAACGATGAATAAAACACGTTATAGTTGATAATTTTAAAAATTTCGGCTGTATTAAGGGATTCCACTTTCGAAATAAAGGCTTGCTTTACTTTTTCGCGGTCGAACCATTTCCCATATTGATTGCTGCTAAGTCAATGCTTCGAATGATTTCCTGAAAAAACGCTTGCACAATGGCGTATGTTGGCACTTTGGCGAGGCTTAGATTTGAAACTGGATTTTATTTGAGACTGGGATATATAATGACACTGGTTATAGATAAAAATGAATGTTGGTATGTGTGTATGAGGTTGAAAAACTCTAGCACCGTTGCACCATGAAATTTGGTTCACCTAAGTCTTTTATCATTGAGAAGCTTTTTATGCTATCCGTTTTCCTCTAACTTGCCACTAGGTGGCGCAGCAGAACGTCGAATTCTATTCCGTTTAGCCGTTTACTATGCGAATATCGTCCAACCGATTTCGATGAAATTTAGTACACGCGGATATTAGAACACGGAGAATATTTTTCAGTATCCATTTTGCTGTAACTTGCCGCTAAATGGCGCTGCAACGCATCAACTTCTATACCGTTCGACCGATCGGCATAAAATTTCTTATACTTACACATTTCAGCACGAAGAATATATTCTAACTGTGTTCCTTTTGATGTTTTTCACCACTAGATGTCACTGCAATGCATTATTATTTTAACTCGCCACTAGATGACGCTGCAGCAGGCCAAATTCTTGACCATTCAAACGGTCGCTATGAAAATCAGTATACATAGCTATTTGAACAATGAGAATATTTTGGCGTTATCCATTTTGCTATAACTCGCCACTTGACGGCACTGTAGCAAATCATTACTTTAATTAACCACTAGATCGCGCTGCAGTGCATCACTTCTTGACTGTGCAACTGATCGCTATGAAAATAGGCATACATAGATATTTGAACACGGGGAAGAGTTTGGCGCTATCCATTTTCCTTTATAATTTGCCACTAGATGTCGCGTCAACATATGAACTTCACAGGGCTGTCCAGCCGATCGTCCTGAAATTTCGTATTCATCGATATCTGAATGCGAAGAATATTTCCGCCGTATCCGTTTTGCTAAAACTCGCCACTAGATTGCGCTACGCCGCATGACCTTCTTCACCGTACAAACGATTGAATTGAAATTCGGTATGCATGGTTATTGAACACAATATAAAGCGATATCCATTTTGCTATATCTCTTTATTACAATAAATAGTAATCACCACAAATCGTAATATCAAAAAGTCCATTCATTCCCGTGCGAAGAACGGGTACTTCAGCTAGTTAATAAATAAATAAAATCATAAAATATTAGAAAAAAGAACATGGAATTTCAAACGCACGATTTCTCTACTCTTTTTCGTGGAAACTTTTTAAACTTGCATTCGGCAACCCCTAGCGTGAATTGTATAACAGAGTGAGAAACGATTCTTGCCAAATCAGTCTGTCTGCACGCCAAATTGCCAGAGAGCAATTTTAGATTACGCCCACAGCGTCTTGTGAAAAAAAAAAAAAGCAGCCATGATATGATATCTTTTTTTTTTTTTTGTTTTAATCCTGTACTGGAGTTTCATACTTATACATGGAAAGCAGTATGCCGGAATAACGGAATCATTTATGCATTTCCATCGATATACATGCTTTTTTAATCATTCAAAACTTATTACTACTGCTATATTTCATGGATGAACACTCGTTTAATCTCTTGCTAACTCAACCAGTTTTATCTCTATAGCATCTTAAAATGTCATCGAATCCGTCAAAAAAGACATGTAAACATCCATCCCGTAACACTAAGAAAAGTGCGAAACCCTCTAATGCTAGAGGTACTGGTTTTCATTTCGACCAAAATAACGTTTTTTTCCGGCTTTCTCTTCAGTTCCGGCTCGAAATCCTGATCTCAACCCATAGAACCGAACGGCGAGGTCGGCGGACGCGACGCGGGTTTCGAACCAGGCACTTTCCGTCTCCCAGTCCTGAGCGCTATGCGCTCGGCCACGGGTGGGGAGCAGCCAGCCATTTTGAAACGAACGCTGCTATATGTTGTAGTAGTTCGCTATTGTTGTACATTTAACAGTGTTGGAGGGTAGCGTTTGCCGTTGTTTGTGTAACAATGTGCTTGCAACAACGCAAGCTTTAAGTACGGCCTGCCGAGGTTGAATGTATGGCAAGACTGGCTGTGTGTTGGGGGTCGCCGGTATCTCCCCAATCACAGTTCGTATGCCTTGCCGGGGACATGGCAGGGCTGTGTGTCGGGGGTCGCCGGCATCTCCCCAATCATAGTTCGTATGTCATGTCCTTTTTTTTTTCTCCGAGAAATGAGTTCTGTCTTATTCTGGTGATTGGTATGTACCCCAGTATACGAGGCGGAAGTGACGTCATAAGGGGCGTGGCCCAATGACGTCATAGGGGCGTGGCCGGAAGTGATGTCACGAGTGGAGTTGAGTTGTTTCGACTGGATAATACCCAGAATCTGTTATTTTCTGAAGTTCTTCTTTGTAGAATGTGCCTTCGATTATTTCTCCCTTCAAATCTTTTACCTGATACACGACAGGGTTTCGTTTTATAATTTTATGAATAGTAAAAATTTCTCTGGTCCAGTTTTGTCCGTATCCTTTTTCGAAACGCATTTTTGATTTGCTTATGCGGACCGTATCCCCTATTTTAAAATGGGGTTTCAGGGTTGGCGAGAAGTATTTTCGTAAAGGGTTCGCCCTACTTGATCCTGATTGCTTACGGTTACTGAAGCAGGTTCTGTTTTAATGCTGCGATGCCATGTATGATTGTAACTATATACTAACTTATCGAGTACATCGATGTAACGTTTTGTATTCATTTCAGTAAAGTACTTGTACATTTTCGTTTTAAGAGTTCGATTAAATCTCTCAACAACTGACGCTTTAGTAGAATTATGGGTTGTAAAAAAATCAACTTTTTCCTTTCTCAAGAAATTTTGTACAAGTCTGTTCGTGAATTCCGTACCGGCATCTGTCTGTAATGATTGAGGTTTGCGCTCCGAAAATATTTTTTCAAACGCGTCCACAATCGTTTGAGACTTTTTATCTTTCAGGGCTATTGCGAATGCAAATTTACTTAGAATATCGATACAAGTAAGAATGTGTTTATAATTGTCGTTGAAAGGGGCCAACGATTGCATGTCGGCTAAATCAGCTTGAAACTGTTCGTTTAAACCTCCAACAATCACTCTATTCCTAGGAAATTTATGTCTCACAGGCTTTTGCAATGTATAAGAATCTTTTGTTCGTAACCACTTTTTAATATCCTTCGATTTAATTTTACCTTTTAAAACACGGTGTAATGTATTTACGCCTCCAAAGCTTCCGGGTAAATCTGGTTTACTATATAACCTATCGAGTTCTTTTGACATTTTTAAACTTAATGTTTATCAGGCAAAACAAAAATACAAAATGAGTCCCTTACCTTGCGACAGTCCTTTATATACCTGCAAAACGAAGCATATCACTTAAGCTACATAAGCGCACCTTTAATATTTTCTATCAAGTCTGAAAAAAACTATTCCTGTAAAATAAGAATTTTTTGTGTGATGTCAATCACGCGAACCTGAAAAGTAAAAGCATTGTACCAAGTCCATCACGCGAACCTGTAAAATAAAAGTTTTGCCGCAATGTAAAGAAGAAATTCCAAAACTGTGAAAATAAAACACAAGAGTTACATGTACATTATTTTATTTTTAATAATATATACTGTAACAATCAACTATTACAAATCTACATTAGGGTCGTTTGCTATATACATATTTTGCACGTTTACAAACATTCTACTTACATCTATACGATCAAAAAATTCTTCTTGGTAGAGTAAGTCAAAATCAGTCTTTAAATTTTTTTCAATAAAGTCTTTAGCAAGTTCATGATAATCTAACTGATACACAGCACGATCAAAATAGGTATCAACTGTTTCTGTTCTTTTTTGAATACAGTTATGCAAGAAACTCATCGGATATTTATCCTTGCAAGCATAACAGTCTATGAGTTCTGTAATTTTTCTATCAATAGCTGTTGTCAAACATATCTCCAAAGATTTCAAAAAATCCGAAAAGCACTGTTGATTAATTTCCGGTTGTATTTCCTTTCCTTCCAGCTCTTTCCTTAAAAAACTGAATAGAGTATATGAAATCAGTCCATTTTTCACGTAATTTGAAACAGTATCCTTAGAGTGAACGAGTTTAGAAAACTCTGCACAGGTTAGAACAACATGTCCGGGAATAAACTGGAAACTCATATTTTTCTTCTGGAAGAGTCTCTGGAATACGAAGACTCTTTGTCCGTCTTTAATTTGTTTTGATATGCATAAATCTTGTTCAATAATAAAAGTCTTTTGAGGTGCATCACAGCTGCCGATTCTACTCAGCTGGCTACATAGTGTGTCCCACACATATGGCGATAGAGAGATGCCGCACTTCGTAGCATGGTAGTAACCATCTTCATCACAGTAATGTCTTCTTATATGCACTTTAGTGAGTCCCGCAAATAAATTTTTAGAGATAAAAATTTCCCCTCTAAGATGTATCATGTTCAATGGTAGGGAATCCAATTTAAAAGAAAAACGACCATCAGAGTCCACATGCACAGTCTCCGTCAAGTCCGAGGTCTGAACATATTTAGGAATGTCATTTGCTGCTTTCTTACAAACATTTCCTTCTGTTGAAAAATGCATTGCACGTTTCATTATTTCTGTTGATTAAAACAAGATAATCAATGATAAAACCACTGGATTCACAAACACTTGTAAGTTAAAAGCTAACGCACCAAATAAACACGAGCAACTGAGATACACAGGGTGTTGCCAAAAGTTGATAGCGAAATAATCCGAGCAATTCGTGTTGCCATTCACTCCAAATCTTGAAATAAAACCAGCTCAACCCTTCCGTCTTACGTAATTCCCTCCGCGATTGGCCAGTGCAGTCGGTAGCCACGCCTCCGAGCAGACAGTGACGACAACAGATCCACCCACCTGGGGGGTTTCGAACCGTCATGTTCCGAACGCGTTAGTGCACGAAAAATGATGTAATACCAAAAAAAAAAAAAAAAAACACGTGTTACTTTGCACTTAGCGATTTTATAAGCATTAATAATAACATGAATTATATTCGACAGGAAATACACCATATTAATTAATTATCACTCTTAATGCAGATTATTAATACGTAACCATGTTAATTGGATTAATTAATTTCAATCTCGCATTAATAATAATAATAAGTCAAACAAGTACAATCCAATCTTGGTAGCACGTGGGGGGGAGAAAAAGTATCAAGTGGAGTAACGTACAGATTCAATCGCGCTTATTAATTAATGAAATATAGTTAATCAATTAAGCGAATGAAGACCGCCACGTTGTTTTTCATTCACACTCAGCAATAACTAGTTGTCTTAATTAAGCTATGTAATCAATCAATACACACTCGTTACCACGTGTAACTCTCGAGAAAAAATGACAATAATTAATTACTAATTAACTACAATTCGTTTTACTCTCGTTACCACGTGCCACTTTTCGAGAAAAAAATTACAAGTCCGGTCTGCGAAATATTTTCGAAGTCCCATAACAAAACTAAAATACACTTCAATCTTTAGCGGTACTAAGTTGGGCCCCCGACTAGCCAGGTCGATAGGGCTTCGGACTACGGACCCATTGGTGCGGGGTTCGAGTCCCACTGCCGACAAGTAGAAATAAAATCCAAGTCCATAAATTATTTCTAAAATTCAATAATAGATGGCAGCACTAACATTAATTAAATAAATTAACTAAAATTCAGTAATTAAATAAATCATTAAAATCAGTTCCAAGCTCTAAAAGATTCTAAGTCCCATTCCAAAACTAAAAAGGTAGTTCCTAAACATAACACAAGATGGCAGCACTAAAATTAATTAATAATTAAATTAAAATAAATTAAAAGCAAATTGTACAATTCTGGCCAAAGATTCTGCGAAAAATTCTAAGTCCCATACCGAAACTAAACCCCGTTGCCATTCCCGTGAAAACAAATTCGATGTTGCCACCCTCTAAAGAAATACCCTCGTAACCTTTCACGAATATAAAAACGAAACTAATAGCAGACATCACATCCAGGAAGTAAACAACTCAACCATCCAGGAGGAAAACAACTCAACTCCACTCGTGACGTCACTTCCGGCCACGGCCCCTATGACGTCATTAGGCCACGCCCCCTTATGACGTCACTTCCGCCTCGTATAGTGGGGGTACATACTACTATCCCCCCGAAAAAAAATGTAAAATATCCTATTTTACTTCCATAAAATGGATATATATGTCAATTTTCTAACTGCCCCCCTGACAATTTTCCTTATCTGGTTTTCGGACATTTCCTGTTCATACAAAAGTACACCCGTTTTGAACGTTTAGGAATGGTGGAAGAATTTCTTGGAAGTACTGTAGTCCTTTCTAAGTAGGCTTTAAAAGCTTAACCCATTGAAATTGCTTTCGCTATTTGGTCGTTCTTTCCGGGTTAAACTCTAGTGTGATTCATTTGCTCTCTGCCTAGCTCCATTCGTGTGTAGAATTTAATTTAAATGCAGATATTATGGCCTCAAAAAAGCGGTCATTGAGTCGTAATATATAGGTGATTGTTTTATGAAAATTCCGAAAAATGATAATTTGTCTAGTTAAAGTGAAAGCGCAAATCATCAGGTAGAAATCATAAATGCACAGACCCAGAACAAGCTATTTCAAGCGGAATAGCACTCACAAAATGTACATGCATTACTATCAGGTAGTTTGTTAAGAGGTGCATAATTAGAAGAAATACAATGATATTATGGAAAAAAAGAGATATGATTTAAATTAATTTTTTCAGACATTGTTTCCCCTATGAAGTGCAAGTTCCCAGCAGGTTCGAATATTTTACCTTATCAGAAATTCGGAAGCGTTTCACGAAAATCAATTACGTAATACTATAGTCACTCAGAAAAATAAAATATACAGGCGACATGTAAAAAAATCGTCGCCAAGCTTGGATAACTGTACCCAAATTATGGAATACCCAGTAAGTTAGCCCCCCCCCCTTTACCCAATCCTAGATCCGCCACTGATTATATCTAACCTCCTAGGTTGTTATAAACATGATTGCTAGCCCATATTAATCTTTCAGTGTCCTACAAGAATCAGTAATGCAATTTTCGCCCTCGCTTCAGTCTGCATCGATGGGAACATATAGGTTTAAACCCGAAGAGTTTATCTGCATAATCCATATTTATAAAATGCTAAAACCCCGGACAAAACATTTAATAAAGAAGGGTTTTCTATAATCCTATAACTCCTTCTTTTAATTTCATACAAAAGCCAAATGATGATTCTTTTTTAACTATCCGTAACTTTATTTCCGTAACACTATTTCGTCCGTAATATTATTTCCGGACTTTAACCGTTATTTCCGTAACATATTACCTTCAAATCTAAAATTTTTATTCATATTCAAATGCATGCATAGGTAAATATACTGCAATTTTAAAAACATTCAAATATATATTCAGAACAATTAATAAATAAATAAAATCATAAAATATTAGAAAAAAGAACATGGAATTTCAAACGCACGATTTCTCTACTCTTTTTCGTGGATCAACTTGCATTCGGCAACCCCTAGCGTGAATTGTATAACAGAGTGAGAAACAATTCTTGCCAAATCAGTCTGTCTGCACGCCAAATTGCCAGAGAGCAATTTTAGATTACGCCCACAGCGTCTTGTGAAAAAAAAAAAAGCAGCCATGATATGATATCTTTTTTTTTTTTTGTTTTCATCCTGTACTGGAGTTTCATACTTATACGTGGAAAGCAGTATGCCGGAATAACGGAATCATTTATGCATTTCCATCGATATACATGCTTTTTTAATCATTCAAAACTTATTACTACTGCTATATTTCATGGATGAACACTCGTTTAATCTCTTGCTAACTCAACCAGTTTTATCTCTATAGCATCTTAAAATGTCATCGAATCCGTCAAAAAAGACATGTAAACATCCATCCCGTAACACTAAGAAAAGTGCGAAACCCTCTAATGCTAGAGGTACTGGTTTTCATTTCGACCAAAATAACGTTTTTTTCCGGCTTTCTCTTCAGTTCCGGCTCGAAATCCTGATCTCAACCCATAGAACCGAACGGCGAGGTCGGCGGACGCGACGCGGGTTTCGAACCAGGCACTTTCCGTCTCCCAGTCCTGAGCGCTATGCGCTCGGCCACGGGTGGGGAGCAGCCAGCCATTTTGAAACGAACGCTGCTATATGTTGTAGTAGTTCGCTATTGTTGTACATTTAACAGTGTTGGAGGGTAGCGTTTGCCGTTGTTTGTGTAACAATGTGCTTGCAACAACGCAAGCTTTAAGTACGGCCTGCCGAGGTTGAATGTATGGCAAGACTGGCTGTGTGTTGGGGGTCGCCGGTATCTCCCCAATCACAGTTCGTATGCCTTGCCGGGGACATGGCAGGGCTGTGTGTCGGGGGTCGCCGGCATCTCCCCAATCATAGTTCGTATGTCATGTCCTTTTTTTTTTTCTCCGAGAAATGAGTTCTGTCTTATTCTGGTGATTGGTATGTACCCCACTATACGAGGCGGAAGTGACGTCATAAGGGGGCGTGGCCCAATGACGTCATAGGGGGCGTGGCCGGAAGTGATGTCACGAGTGGAGTTGAGTTGTTTCGACTGGATAATACCCAGAATCTGTTATTTTCTGAAGTTCTTCTTTGTAGAATGTGCCTTCGATTATTTCTCCCTTCAAATCTTTTACCTGATACACGACAGGGTTTCGTTTTATAATTTTATGAATAGTAAAAATTTCTCTGGTCCAGTTTTGTCCGTATCCTTTTCGAAACGCATTTTTGATTTGCTTATGCGGACCGTATCCCCTATTTTAAAATGGGGTTTCAGGGGTTGGCGAGAAGTATTTTCGTAAAGGGTTCGCCGTACTTGATCCTGATTGCTTACGGTTACTGAAGCAGGTTCTGTTTTAATGCTGCGATGCCATGTATGATTGTAACTATATACTAACTTATCGAGTACATCGATGTAACGTTTTGTATTCATTTCAGTAAAGTACTTGTACATTTTCGTTTTAAGAGTTCGATTAAATCTCTCAACAACTGACGTTTTAGTAGAATTATGGGTTGTAAAAAAATCAACTTTTTCCTTTCTCAAGAAATTTTGTACAAGTCTGTTCGTGAATTCCGTACCGGCATCTGTCTGTAATGATATAGGTTTGCGCTCCGAAAATATTTTTTCAAACGCGTCCACAATCGTTTGAGACTTTTTATCTTTCAGGGCTATTGCGAATGCAAATTTACTTAGAATATCGATACAAGTAAGAATGTGTTTATAATTGTCGTTGAAAGGGGCCAACGATTGCATGTCGGCTAAATCAGCTTGAAACTGTTCGTTTAAACCTCCAACAATCACTCTATTCCTAGGAAATTTATGTCTCACAGGCTTTTGCAATGTATAAGAATCTTTTGTTCGTAACCACTTTTTAATATCCTTCGATTTAATTTTACCTTTTAAAACACGGTGTAATGTATTTACGCCTCCAAAGCTTCCGGGTAAATCTGGTTTACTATATAACCTATCGAGTTCTTTTGACATTTTTAAACTTAATGTTTATCAGGCAAAACAAAAATACAAAATGAGTCCCTTACCTTGCGACAGTCCTTTATATACCTGCAAAACGAAGCATATCACTTAAGCTACATAAGCGCACCTTTAATATTTTCTATCAAGTCTGAAAAAAACTATTCCTGTAAAATAAGAATTTTTTGTGTGATGTCAATCACGCGAACCTGAAAAGTAAAAGCATTGTACCAAGTCCATCACGCGAACCTGTAAAATAAAAGTTTTGCCGCAATGT
Organism: Cheiracanthium punctorium; assembly: GCA_038373885.1. Lineage (NCBI taxonomy): Eukaryota > Metazoa > Arthropoda > Arachnida > Araneae > Cheiracanthiidae > Cheiracanthium > Cheiracanthium punctorium. Next base: position 413,766 of record JAWZYV010012893.1, read on the forward strand.
AAAGAAGAAATTCCAAAACTGTGAAAATAAAACACAAGAGTTACATGTACATTATTTTATTTTTAATAATATATACTGTAACAATCAACTATTACAAATCTACATTAGGGTCGTTTGCTATATACATATTTTGCACGTTTACAAACATTCTACTTACATCTATACGATCAAAAAATTCTTCTTGGTAGAGTAAGTCAAAATCAGTCTTTAAATTTTTTTCAATAAAGTCTTTAGCAAGTTCATGATAATCTAACTGATACACAGCACGATCAAAATAGGTATCAACTGTTTCTGTTCTTTTTTGAATACAGTTATGCAAGAAACTCATCGGATATTTATCCTTGCAAGCATAACAGTCTATGAGTTCTGTAATTTTTCTATCAATAGCTGTTGTCAAACATATCTCCAAAGATTTCAAAAAATCCGAAAAGCACTGTTGATTAATTTCCGGTTGTATTTCCTTTCCTTCCAGCTCTTTCCTTAAAAAACTGAATAGAGTATATGAAATCAGTCCATTTTTCACGTAATTTGAAACAGTATCCTTAGAGTGAACGAGTTTAGAAAACTCTGCACAGGTTAGAACAACATGTCCGGGAATAAACTGGAAACTCATATTTTTCTTCTGGAAGAGTCTCTGGAATACGAAGACTCTTTGTCCGTCTTTAATTTGTTTTGATATGCATAAATCTTGTTCAATAATAAAAGTCTTTTGAGGTGCATCACAGCTGCCGATTCTACTCAGCTGGCTACATAGTGTGTCCCACACATATGGCGATAGAGAGATGCCGCACTTCGTAGCATGGTAGTAACCATCTTCATCACAGTAATGTCTTCTTATATGCACTTTAGTGAGTCCCGCAAATAAATTTTTAGAGATAAAAATTTCCCCTCCAAGATGTATCATGTTCAATGGTAGGGAATCCAATTTAAAAGAAAAACGACCATCAGAGTCCACATGCACAGTCTCCGTCAAGTCCGAGGTCTGAACATATTTAGGAATGTCATTTGCTGCTTTCTTACAAACATTTCCTTCTGTTGAAAAATGCATTGCACGTTTCATTATTTCTGTTGATTAAAACAAGATAATCAATGATAAAACCACTGGATTCACAAACACTTGTAAGTTAAAAGCTAACGCACCAAATAAACACGAGCAACTGAGATACACAGGGTGTTGCCAAAAGTTGATAGCGAAATAATCCGAGCAATTCGTGTTGCCATTCACTCCAAATCTTGAAATAAAACCAGCTCAACCCTTCCGTCTTACGTAATTCCCTCCGCGATTGGCCAGTGCAGTCGGTAGCCACGCCTCCGAGCAGACAGTGACGACAACAGATCCACCCACCTGGGGGGTTTCGAACCGTCATGTTCCGAACGCGTTAGTGCACGAAAAATGATGTAATACCAAAAAAAAAAAAAAAAACACGTGTTACTTTGCACTTAGCGATTTTATAAGCATTAATAATAACATGAATTATATTCGACAGGAAATACACCATATTAATTAATTATCACTCTTAATGCAGATTATTAATACGTAACCATGTTAATTGGATTAATTAATTTCAATCTCGCATTAATAATAATAATAAGTCAAACAAGTACAATCCAATCTTGGTAGCACGTGGGGGGGAGAAAAAGTATCAAGTGGAGTAACGTACAGATTCAATCGCGCTTATTAATTAATGAAATATAGTTAATCAATTAAGCGAATGAAGACCGCCACGTTGTTTTTCATTCACACTCAGCAATAACTAGTTGTCTTAATTAAGCTATGTAATCAATCAATACACACTCGTTACCACGTGTAACTCTCGAGAAAAAATGACAATAATTAATTACTAATTAACTACAATTCGTTTTACTCTCGTTACCACGTGCCACTTTTCGAGAAAAAAATTACAAGTCCGGTCTGCGAAATATTTTCGAAGTCCCATAACAAAACTAAAATACACTTCAATCTTTAGCGGTACTAAGTTGGGCCCCCGACTAGCCAGGTCGATAGGGCTTCGGACTACGGACCCATTGGTGCGGGGTTCGAGTCCCACTGCCGACAAGTAGAAATAAAATCCAAGTCCATAAATTATTTCTAAAATTCAATAATAGATGGCAGCACTAACATTAATTAAATAAATTAACTAAAATTCAGTAATTAAATAAATCATTAAAATCAGTTCCAAGCTCTAAAAGATTCTAAGTCCCATTCCAAAACTAAAAAGGTAGTTCCTAAACATAACACAAGATGGCAGCACTAAAATTAATTAATAATTAAATTAAAATAAATTAAAAGCAAATTGTACAATTCTGGCCAAAGATTCTGCGAAAAATTCTAAGTCCCATACCGAAACTAAACCCCGTTGCCATTCCCGTGAAAACAAATTCGATGTTGCCACCCTCTAAAGAAATACCCTCGTAACCTTTCACGAATATAAAAACGAAACTAATAGCAGACATCACATCCAGGAAGTAAACAACTCAACCATCCAGGAGGAAAACAACTCAACTCCACTCGTGACGTCACTTCCGGCCACGCCCCCTATGACGTCATTAGGCCACGCCCCCTTATGACGTCACTTCCGCCTCGTATAGTGGGGTACATACTACTTGGTTTGTAGTCAGACACGACTCCACACAACTGTTATTACTTTTTTTCATCAGTTATATTTATAAAAATTCAGTAAAATTGTAATTAAAATCAAAATGACGATTAAATTGTGATTGAATTTTAATGTGATTAGTATCAAACTTTTTATTTAATTTATCTACTTCATAATGTGAGGATGAACCTTTACAAAACAAAATCTGGTTGCGCCATGGAGACAAAACAGATTTGTAGTTCCTCTGCATGACTAGGGATGAACGCGAGACGGAAAATTGGCGTCTCACAAAACAGCCTAAAAGCTTTGTCTCGTCTCGCAAAATCCCTATATCGTAATATTAACCCTTTAAGCTGTCAATTTTTTTTACCGAAATGTTTCCAAAAAAGGCAAATTTTTAAAGGCAAATGATGAAATATTCCCGCTCTCTCGCTAGGAAGAAAAACCGGATGAAAAGCATTTCAGTTACATGGACAAGCCACGCCATCTATTGAAAAATATTAATACTAAATAGTCTCTTCACAATAATGAAACATACGGGCAAATCAGGAAAGGAAAGGAGAAAATATCGATGCCCGTAGGCTATACGGGCAAACCAGTTGAGGCCAATTTTGGGTAGCACGTACACTGTACGGGCAAACCAGTTGAGGCCAATTTTGGGTAGCACGTACACTGTACGGGCAAACCGCTTAAGGGGTTAAAAATGACTTTCTCGTCTCGCGTCCATCTCTGTACATGACGAGACAGGTTTTGTTTTTGATTACTAGATAGGAATTTACCAAGATGATACAAGCCTATTTCTTATTTCCATATAGGGATTTTGCTAGACAAGACAGTCCTATTTCTCATTACTACATAAGAGATTTTGCAAGATAATACAGGCCTATTTCTCATTATAGCAAATTTGCAAGACGAGACATCTCTGTTTCTTGTCTCGCAGTCATCCCTATAGATGGCGCAACCTGGGGGACGTGTCCATAAAATTTTACCTAATAATCTTAGTGGTAAAAGATGAGGAAAAGAGAGCAATGTGAAGGTGGAGATGGGAGAAGTAGAGAGGTCTTTGCTCACCTCAATAATTATCAAGCAAGGACGCTTGTGGTCATTCCTATTGTTCGTATGGAGTGGTTGCAGTTTCCCTTTATTAATTTGCTGCATTAAAATCCAGTCTGGGCTTTTAAGGCAATCATGTTTGGAGGACCTTATGATCTCAGTTCTGCCTACAGTACGAAATAGCGCTTACTGCTTTTCGATATTTTGGAGTGCTGTTGCATATTTACCTGAATTTTTCTCTTGTTCTCATCAGTGATATTACACCATACGGTTATGTTAATCCAATCCTTCGGCTGCATTCTTTGTCGTGACGGGAATGAATTTCTATACAGCAAGTGTCGCAAAGCCATCTCAAATTTTAAAACGTAAATAGAGCTTTCTTGCATTTAAGGATGAATGAGAGACAAGACGCATATTATCATTACTATATAGGAAATTTGCGAGACGGGACAGCGATTGTTTTCTTCTCGTGTCAATCCCTACTTCGATGAAGGAATGATAATGAAAAACATGGTCGTAAAACTTTTAAACCTTAAACGGTTCATTTCTGAAACACAGAATGGTGTCGGGTGACGAAAGAGAGACGCAATTTCAACCGAACGAGCGTTTTGTTAATTCACTATATCAAAGTAGTATGCAAACTGTGAGGAGTAAAACAACAATATATCAAATAGATAGTGAGGCAAAATCACTTTAGATTTTGCCTCACTATCAACTGTTAAAGAAGTTGAAAAAAGATTGCAAATGTTAAAAGTAGTAATTTACTAGGTCTATATCAAATTCTATAAAATCAGCAATCAGACATTAAGAAGTGAAGAAAGAAAAATTTCCAGAGTATTGGAAATTATTTAATATTTCTCACTATACACTCAACTTGTAAGCGTTTTTTCAATCTTATTTAATGATTCATTATTATATAAACCTCTCACTACGCTACTACCATCGTGACTTAAGAAAAAAGGACAATAAAAATCTCCATTTCTAGAACAGATTTTTAACTTAGGATATAAGTTCAGAAAAAAGATGGAGAATATGGATTGGACACACGTACCTTTAGATCATTAGAACAAGTATTCCTCATCTGACAGTAATGACTAACTAATAACATGGTAAGCCACGCCTTTGCACCAAATGTCATTTAAACATTACGACAGTGACCTCTCACTTACGCGTGAATTTCGGAAGGTCCCGTCTCGAGGAATAGGAAAATCATGATATAGGTCGCATTTATTTTTGAATTAAAAAGTTAAACTAAATTGTACAGCTGCGGAAAAAAAAAGTCCCACTTGTACTTTTTTCGGCCGTCGTTCGTCGTACAGCAAAGTTACAAATACCAATCGTTTACGATTGGCGTACACTTTAATTTGCTATGCATAAAAATTGCATAAGGGGCCATCTACATATTAAAATTTGCACCAACTTTTTTTTCCTCAATAGCAACCCCTATATTTCACTTCATATTTCAAAAATTTAACTCATTTTAACCCCGGACATCAATTTTGAATAAATTTGGACTGAAAATGAATGAGTTATGAGCACCCAAAATCCCCCTCCCCCTATGTTAAAATATTTTTTCATACTTCAATTTATATCTCATATAATATTGATAGTAAGAAGCTGATTTTTATTCGTACTATTAGAACTAAACGACCCAAACATAATTTAATGGTCTTATGATTTTTAACAAATTATTAATATGAATTATGAATTATTAAATTAATATTCAAAAAAATTATGAATAGAAACATAGCCAAATTTCGATGGAAATGGATGCAGAAAGTAATATTACATAGCTGTGCAAAATTTCAAATTTTTACGTTCAGTAGTTTAATTTATATTAAATAAAATAGGTTATTTTCATGAGTTAAGGGACCATATATAAATTTATTAAGTGAAAATTTTTTGAAAATTGCATAAAATAGACGTAAATTAGATTTATTTTAGGCAAAAACACAGTAAAAGATACCAGTATTAAAAAATATCAAATTTTGAAGCAAATAAATTAGAGGTTTTTACAGTTTGATTGGGATTCTATAAAGCGTGTATTGTTGCGTCCGCTACCATATTCCCCCAAATAAAATATTTTCCAGCTGTAGAATTAGATGCAGTAGATGTATGTCTTCTAATATAACGTCCTATTTCTGAAAAACTAACATCCTCAACTTTCCAAGCATGAATGTGACCCTTTTTAATATCGGAAACATTAGGTCTTTGGACTTCCCGATACTTTATCAAACATTAAAAATCACGATATATTTTTTTTTTTTTGTCTAAATTTTCATCTAACTGTAAATTAAAATACCGCCAAATTTTCTTAAGATTATTGCACATTGCAGACGATAGTATTAAATGAATATAGTGGAATAGCAAACACAGTGATGATATTGGGTCGGCAAAAAAGTAATTGCGTTTTTTACATGAAATTCAAAGAAATAAATTTTCTATCGTTAAATCATTCTTCAAGTTCGACCACAGCTGAGTAATATTCATGCTTGTAGTCAGAGGCGCAGAGAGCCAAGTCGGGGCCCCGGGGATAAAATCTTACAGAAAAGTATGGGGTGCCTTTGCTATCCAGAAATCCTTTTGATGTCATATTAGATCAATCATTTATTCTTAATAAAATTATTAATCATTTATTAAAGAAACTTTAAATTAATACTAATTGGAAAATAATTAATAGAATTAAGATTATTAATTTAAAAGAGTATTATACTTTAATAAACATCCATGCTCTAAAAAATACCAACATTTTGCTTTGAAGGTTTCGTCACCTCCGTAGAGAACCTGTATTTGAAACGTTAACATTTTTGCATGGAGCGATTCCTCAGTTTGAAAAAATTAATATTTTTATTCATTCTTCCATGCAAGCAGGCAGCCAAAAAAATTTCAAAACTCCAATGAAGTGGAAATTTCAAAATTTCTCATAGAAAGTCTTGATCTTTAACATTTTGTTAAGGAAAATTCAAACTTTTGGAGGTTGGGTGGGCCCATAGCCTCTTCTCTGGCTATACCCTTTCTTCCACTATTTAACAATGTGTCTCGGGGGGAAAAAATGATTTCTTGTTAAATAAATCTTCTCTACTTTTAGTCATGGAAAACCGTTGAATAACACAGTCAATGTGTACTTTTCTTGCAAAAGAAGACTCAATCACTAACACTCCTCGTTTTTGTCAAGTTAGTGGTTTATGCTCTTAGCTGGTTGTTTGTAATTTCATTCAAAAATTAATTTGAAACATCCGGCGACATATCTGAATTTGGATTTTTTTTTTACAATTGACAGCACGACAGCCTCTAACTCCTGCCAACATTTCACATGTCTAAGATAACCATCAAGGGAAATACTCAATAACAATTTCAAATTACAAAGATTTTCAAAATCGTGGGCAGTCATTTTGCATTTTCCCCTTAAATCATGTGTACGAACCAAGTTATGAACTCACGGGCCATTTGGACCACAGACTAAATATTCTAATTTCTACCCTTGATATTCTCAGTACAAAAAACTTTGAGACATGGAAACAATATTTTCCTTAAAAATAATATTAATTTCTTTTAACTCTCGCGAGCGAAATTAATGAAAGGCGAAATGTTCGGAACCTACAAATGGCGTTTTTCAATTTGCAGAAAGTCCCTTAAAAACGCGCAAAAATTAATTCGCAATATCTCCGGAAATTATCGTAGAAAATTGGTGAAAATTTATATTTAGGGTAATTTGAAAGTTTTCATTCGTTTAATAAAGTCAAAATACGAGGTTGCCATTGAGAAAAACGAAGTTGATGCAGAATTAAATATGAAGACGGCCCCTTATGCAAATTAAATTAATAGTAAATCAAAGTATGCGTTATTTGCAAACGAATGGTATATATAACTTTTCTGTACGACGAACGGCAGCGAAATAAAGAGCAATTGGGACTCGTTTTTTCCGCAGCTGTACATTTAAATATTTAAAAAAATAAATTACTCATTTTAACTGAAGTACTGAAGAAATATTATTACGCATTTGGTTTTTGTTTAATGTTTTGTCTCATAATTTAGATGAAGAGTTAGAAAAAAGACTCAGTTATACGCGATTTCAAGTCGGTTCCTTGAAACGCAAATAAGTGAGAGGTCATGGTATAATATAATCTGGTACAACAGTTGCATAATAAAACAAAAAGAAAATCAATATCCCAGATTGAAAAGGTTAAATGAGGCAGTTTCAGCTTTTTTGTGCTTCGTCATGCTCTTTCTTTGCGTTCAATTCAGCTTCTTTTTTATGTATAGCTGTTTATCTGGAAGAAACAGAGGGCTTGGCTACAACGGAAAAGAACGACTATGAATCCAGAAACTTAGCATAACACGAGAATCCTTTCCAATAAAACAGACAGATATAAACCTCTCGCTTCCCTCTTTCAAGAATTTGTATTTTCTAATCTTAAAACAAACTGTACAAATAATTATTCATGCAAGTGTGCGAGTTATTTAGTTATTTTGTTTCCTTAATACGCCAAAAAATATTTCTTAATTATTTCAACATCTGTAGAGCTGTGTTGAATGACGAGAAAATGCAATCTGTGTATTTTCTTTAGGTGCTATTGCAATTTTTGAAAGGTGGAAGTATTTCAGTAGTACAAAACTTCCAATTCAGTGCCATGTTCGGTGCTTTGTGTTTATTTTATATCTAGCAACTCAATTTACAGAATAATTTTAGGGAGTATAAATGAGAGAAAATTAAGTTTATTTTCATCGTACGGCTATTATTGCTGTCATGGATTTTTACGGTAGTGAATGTTTGTTTCATCGAATACTGGAAGCTTATTTTGTTTATACTTTTTCAAGGAATAATATTGATTCAAGGATCTTCAGCAGTATGTAAGAGCGGAAATTGTAAAGTTTCAGTTGAAGCTGGCTGGAGCTGAAAGAAAATTAGTTTTACGCTTTAGAAAATAAGTTTCATTTAAAATGAAAGCTGAGAATATCATTTTTAGTTTTGGTAAGATAAACATACCATTTCTTTTAAAACACATTCTAGAATTGTTTTCAGAAATTTTCGAAGATTACATTTATTCAGATACTAGAGAATTCTTTATTGTTATAAGCAGGCTCATTAGCTTCCAAGTGTCATTTTAGTAGAGATGTACGTTCCTAGGTTAAAAGGGGAAGATATTTTAAAAAATTTTTCATGTTCTATATTTGTAACTCTGGATTAGTCCAAAACTTATATTTTTCCTTAGACGCAGTTGCAAGCACATTATTATTTTATTATTTAAAACAATTACAATAGCAATTAGATCGATGTATAAACTTGAACTTTTAAAATAAAAATCATCGATTGTTTAAGTATTTTAACAAATATGAAAATAGAAAGAGGGAATGAGTAGAAAGAAAAGTAGAAATGACATAAAGCTATGAAAACTTTTTAGACTTCATTTATGAATTCGTGCAAACTTTTTCTAAATTTTATTTTCCGCAAGTATCGACTTCAATGAAAAATTATTTAAAAGTGTTCATGATGACCTAAGGTTATAAAATTTCACGATTTAATAATTGTGGGCGTTTCATATTTTCAATAAGCAATAAAATTGAAGTTTCGTCATTATCATTTTCGGCAAAATGCTGCAAGAATCTAAATTCTTCTATGTGAAAGTCTTTGTTTGGACCACAATGCTAATAGTATCGATTTACAGAGAGTGTTAGATAAATAACGACACTTTAATTTAAACCATACTTACATATTGGAAGGCGTAAATACCAGCTATTAAGTTTGCAGCATAGAAAAGTACTTCTTTTTAATTTTTTTTCAAATGCATCTTTTTTTTCATGTTAATCGGATGAAAAAAGTTAAACGTTGTTTACTGTGGATATGTTAGGTGCTTATGTCACAAAAACATAATGGATCCAGATGGCATGAAGATATTTCAACAGGTAAAGAAGTGATGACAAAAACAAAAATCCAGAAAATTATTAAAAACATAATTACAAATGTTAGTTAATGTGTGAGATGTTTAACTAATGTATAGACATCTTTTTGATATCATTTTTCACAGTGATGCGTCTTGGTTGCTTGAATGAGTGCAGCATTTTTATCCACTGGTCCCTCTCCTGAAACCGCCTCTGAACGCTTGAGAACCCACAACAATGCTCGGAATTTGGAAATATTTTGAAATACTTTCTAAAGATTCAAGAAACATGCCTGGAAACTATACTGAGATTTCGGGAGCTGTTTTTCTTATCCTCTAGCCTTTCCCCTAGATTCGCCACTGAGCGCTTGAGAACCCACAACAGTGTTCAAACTTGGCAATACTTTGAAATAATTTCTTAAGATTCAGGAAACATGACTGGAAACTATACTGAAAATTTAGCAACTTAGCTAACATTGTCACGTTTTAACTAAAAAAGTATTAGCAACCGAGAAATCCTCATTTCTAAAGCTATCGCCTCTACTGAAGTGATACTGACTAGCACCTCTATTAAATAATTACATTGAATTAACTGTTTCTCCTTTAGTTTTCTGTGTGCAAGGTGGGGTTTTCTTTGCGTAATCCAGGTCTTTAAGCAAAGAAGAGTAAATATCTATGTATATGCATACTTACACATTACAAGTAGAAAATGGCTTATCAATGCGCAAGGAAGAAATGTCACCGCATATTGAGTTGATGTTCGTATGAGAAGAGTTTGTCATGTAATACAAAGCGTAATTCACTAGAAGTTTAATTGAAAAGAAAAAGTGCGCTATTGGATAATACAAGCTGAAGAAAGATCAAACCGGTGCGGTCCAAAGTCCAGTAATATTCTGCTGTGTGAGAAGTTTCAGTATGTATTTGTATTGACATAATTTTCCCTCTCTTGTACGCGTAATTGAAATTTAGCAACATGCACGTTTGCTTTGACAAACACAAGATAAGACAAATGGTACCAAACGTGACAGTTACTAAAAATGACTAAATCTGTATAAGTGCCAATGGGTTATTTAAGAATAGCGAGATGTATTTCACTTACAGGATTGTAAACAGTTTTGGAGACATAAATTCCTTGTATATTGTACAACATCTGAGAATGACTAACAAAATCTATATAAAGAGCAAGACAGTTGCAATCAGCTGTCAGCCACTAATGAAACATTTCTGAAAGGGAGGACATCTTTCTGTTGAATGACTGATAATTGTTTCGATTGAGGAAGAAATTTACTAGTTAACGTTTGTGAATCGCTGATTTTGTTTGTTTTTAAAAAAATCTTCCTATACTCGGCGATTTTTATGTTTCATTTACTTCTATTACTTCACGCACATTCATTTTCTGTAATGATTGTTTTCCTGAAGTAATCAATATTTTAATAATATTTTCTAGGTTTGATGTTACATAATCTGAAATACTTTTTCGAAAGAAATAGTTAAAGAACAAACAAACAAACAATAGTGCAGCATTTTCATTTCCTGAAGACTCTCCCGCTCACTTAGGAAAGAGACGCATACAAATGCCTGTCCTACAAATATATGTGTTTTGTTTTTCCTACAACACTAAAGATTATAACGTCTGCTGCGAAAAAAAAAGTAGTTAAAAAACAGCTGGGCGTAATTTCTGCGCCATTGTCACGTTTTAAATATAAAAATGGAAACGCAATGTTGAAAAGAATTGAATTTCGCTTTTTATGTTCCTCTCATTTTGAGTAACTCAATTTATGGAATAACTCTGGGGAGCGCGAGTCGGAAAATTAAATTTATTTCCTCCTTGGCAACTAATATTGCTATGTCATGGATTTTTATATCACTGTACGTTTGTTTCATCCGATGGAGGTAGCCTTTTGCAATGGTGTCTTTTTTTTTCTCTCTTTTCTTCGAGAATAACATTGATTTTTCGCTTTTTCGTTAGATCTCTGCAAATATACAGCAGGCCCGAAAAGAAAGGGAGGGATGTTGATGTCAGGTACGTTTTTGCGGAGCTTACAGAGTTTCTTATTACTTTCCAGAAAATATTATTTTTTTTATTTAAAACTTAAAAAAAAAAAAAAAAAAAAAGCTCCTGAGAAAGAAGTTCCTGAAAGCGCATGAAGGGAAAATATTGTAAGCAGTTGTTTTCTTTTTCTCAAAGAAAGTGAAACAAAATGAACGTCTATAAAATGTGAGATATTTATCTCTGTATGTATGCAAAAATAAAATATGGAATTGCAAACGAATTTTCTAAGCCAATAAAGTAATTTGTGGTTACTTTTTCTTTAAAGTGATAAAGAAATTGCCTTTTAAATTACTGTCGAAATTCGAACTTTTTTAACATGCAATAGCAAAAAAAAAAAAAAAAAAAAAAAATTACTCCGGAAATAAAACAGGAAATAAATAAATAAATATAAAACAGGGTTTTTGATATCGAAAAGAACATAGGTAGCGTTAATTTCAGAAGTGGTTTTCTGTGAACTGAAGTGAACTGAAAGTAGTGAACTGAAGACGAAATGTATTTGGAGTGTAGGGTGATTTTCTGAGGTCGCGAAGCCTAATTACTAATACGTAATACTCCTGTTTATAAACACGAAGACATTTTTTTATGCTTGAGTACTTTATGACAACAAATTATTTAAGATTCCCGTGGGAAAGAAGAATTTCTTGAATAGATAATGTTGAAGAATTTTTCTTATACGCTTCTTCAAACAAATCATAGATGTTGCTGTTTTATTATCATATCGCGCATTTGCAGCAACAATGCCACAATAACTCGTAAACCACGCCTTTTCAGGAAATGCATTCGAAGTTCCATGAAGCTGAAGATGCCTGCGGCGGCCAAAACGATACTACGCCGACCGGCCGGTGAATTTTAAAAGATTAAAAATGATAGTTTACTAATTAAAAGTTCACATTATTACAACTGCCCCTGTAGTAAACTCGAAAAATCACAATTTTTCAGTTATGACGTTGTTGCAGCAAATGTGCGATATAGCTCTCGGATATGTATTACATTGTAAATTCGTATAACAGGGTACCTAAGTAACTTTTTGGTTACAAAGTTGGACTAGTAACAGGATGGTTGAGAGTTTTATCATCGATTGGAGGAAAAAAAATGTTGGAAGCCGTTTCAAATAACAACGCAAATAGTTGTAAACGACACACCTGACGACGTTATAGTCCGACTCTAAATTCATGGCTTCTGACCTTGGAAGATTAAATACTGGAAGAGGAGAAGTAGCTGATTCCAGATGAAAGGATACCATATGTCATTTATATATAATGCTTTGGCGATAAACTCCATTTACGAAGTGGGTGGAGTGATTTGTAGTCATTAGGCACCCCTCTTCCCTAAAATGAATGGAATATTTACCTTGAGGGAATGCGAGAGTCAATCACATTCCCTGAAGGTACCCGATTTTATGGAACCTAATTTAGTTTTTATCTTCTACCAGGAAGAATCCAATTACTGAATCCCCCCATGGAAACTTAAAAAACCACGTGGTTTAGAAGCTATGAATTCAGAGCCGAACTAATAGCCGACACAGTAGCTAAGACTTCGGACCGGAGAATTGTGAGTTCGATGTAGTCTATGCTTTACTTTTGGTTAAACTCATGAGTTAACTCAGAAGAGCTGAGTTTTTTTAAGTGTCAGCGAAGAAAACGAATTCACTTTGCCAAATACGAAGATTGCCATGACATCTGGTCAATAAAATTTCCTCGTTGCCTCCGAGAGTCAAACCGGCTGTTTAGGTTACATGAGTGGCAGAGTTATGGATTTTGGTGTGAATACGGCCGGAAATGTTCCAGTTTAACGTAATCTTCAGCAAAATTAATTGGTGAATCCTGCATTACACTTAAAAATAGGCCTCTTCAGCTTTCAAAAAGTTTTTACAGCTTAAAAATATATACACTGCTTCTTTTTCTGAAACACTTCTAAATTCTAAAAATTTAAGAAACAAATCGTAGTCCGAGATAATCAAAGACGCCCCCCCCCTTTTCTCTGGTGACCTGCCCGTACGACTGAAAAATGTCAGCGCCGTAGCCTGTATATCTCGTCTGCCACGTGTAGAACAATGTGACTTTGGATATTTCCTTTCTTTCGAAATATAAATGAAATTATCATTTTTACTTGAAATATATATATATATATATATATATATACACTGTCTACCAATAAGTATTTGGACAACTGGGATAGAAAAGAAAAACTATAGTCAAAATCAATTGTTGGTAGAGCCTCCACGAGAGGCAATTACAGCGTAAACCCTCCGGGGGATCCTTTCCACAAGTCTTCGTATTACAGCTAGTGGTATTGTCTTCCACTCGGCTTTAAGTAGACATACAAGTTCCTTCACCGATTTTCCACGGGTTGTGCACCCCTTAATTCGGCGATCCAACTCGTCCCAGAGGTTCTCGATAGAGTTCAGGTCTGGGCTCTGGGCAGGCCAGTCCATTCGATGAACTCCGTTGGCACCATACCAAGCCTTGGTTAACCTCGAAACATGACAACTGGCATTGTCGTCCTGAAACTAACAGGGGTCCAACCCGTAAAACTGCCACAACGTAGGAAGCACATTGTCATCCAAAATAGTGCAGTAGGCATCGGCGTTGAGCTCACCATGAATGGAGACCAAGGGACCCAGTCCATACCAGGAGAAACACCCCCAGACCATAATTCCACCTCCGCCGAACTTGACTGTTGGCACAATGCATTCTGGTAGAAGACGCTCTCCAGGTAGACTCCAGACCCAGACTCTGCCATCCGAACGGTAAAGGGTGAACCCTGATTCGTCGCTCCAAAGAACCCGTTTCCACTGATCTACGGCCCAATTTCGATGTGCTTTGCAACACATTAACCGTGCAGCGCGGTTGGACTTTGTGATCAAAGGCTTATGGGCAGCAGCACGACTATGAAAACCAAGCAGATGTGCTTCCTAACGGATGGTAGTCATTGAAACAATACTCCCGGATGCCTATTAAATCTCCTCGCGGAAGAGGGCCATCGGTTGCGTGCGGTTCTTCCGCATTTCTCTGCACAGTACTCGGCGGTCTCTATCTCCCAGTTTCGTTGGTCTGCCGACGCAGCACATTCCGACAATCACCGCTCACCTTCCACTTCTTAATCACATAGGCCACTGTCGACTTTGGGTACTTCAGATCGCTAGATATGTCCCTTAAGGATCGGCCACATTTGTGATAAACGATAATTATACCTTTCTCGAAATCAGAGAGCTCCGAACTGCGCGGCATCTTGCATGCGACTAATGCCGATGCTGTTTCCTACACGATATATACTGGCGGAGGCCGTGACGTACCTCAGGACCGCAGATATCGTCCATTTGCATAGGTGTCCAAATACTTATTGGTAGACAGTGTATATATTGAAAGGGCGGGCACTTGCTCATGAAGCATTCAGCAGTACTAAGACCCGAATTACCGGCCATTTTACTATGGGAGCACCCAGCTGGCAGCAAACGTTATCCCTTATGAAACAATGAATAAGTGAACGCCCAAACCCAAGCCGTGAATCGAATCTGGATCCAAGGAATGACAGAATGGTTCTTTAGCCACTGCACCACCTGCATGGCTAGTTAAGAAATATTAATATAGCTGATATTATCGGTACACAAATTTCACTATAACATTTACTATTTACTAGGGGATGGAGGAATTGTAATAAGTCACAAGTAATAAAAAGTAAACGAATGTGCTCTGAAAGTGGTCAGATCATGTCTTTGTGAAAGCCGCCCATTTGGTATGGTGTTTAAAGAACCATTCTATCACGCCTTCGAATCCCCAATAGGCGTAACGTTGACGACCGACCATAATTGGACGGCCAACTTCTTCGGCCATTGTAGTAGACAGTGCCGAATCAGCAACTGCCAATCCGTTTTAAAAAGAAAGGAAAAGAAAAAGAAAAACCTTCGTTAACAGAAAAAGGTAATTCAGCTCAAGTAGGCGTGGTTGGAGGAGGGAAATTATAAGCATGCATTTCCTTTCCACTACAATTCCTTTAAGTACTGAGTAATAAAAGAATACAGCAAGATCTTCAATACTGGGGAAAAACATTTATATATCTGTAAATTGTCTCTTATTGTAAGAAAAAATTTTGACACTTTTCTCAGAAACAACGTAATCGTAAAAACAACCAAAAAATAATTGAGATGGACAAGAACGCGAAATCTTTATGAAATCGTTTTTAATTCTTTTCACATAGTGATAAGGACATGTAGATATTTTTAAAAATTTATCCTTGATACCTCTTCATTAATTTTGTCACTTTTAACGTAAATGAAAAGGTTATCTACATTAAAATAGGTCTTTTGGGCAGGGAAAGAGGGTGGGAACGGCATCGTGTGTCCCCGCCTTTGTTTATTTATTTATCATTCTTTTATTTATTTATTTTTCTTCTATGTAAAACACTGTAAATAAAAATAGGAAATACGCACACCAGTGGAGTAGCCAGAAAATTTTCATAGGGGGGGGGGGGGTTACGACTACTGCAACTCACATGTATGCGTAAATGTGTGTGATAAGGAAATGAAGAATATACATTTTGTATGGCAAAAAATTTCTTATGGCAGGGTTCTATGACCCCTGGAAACCGCCTTGGCTACGCCCCTGCAGCACACGAAACCTGAAAGTAGGAGTTTGATGGGTGGAGGAGGAGGGGTTAGAATCATGCGTCCCCTCCTTCGACAACACGTGTGGTTGTTTGTTTGTCTAAAATGTCCGAACCTTTGCTCCTCCTATTCCGTGGATTCGATCTCCGGTTTATTGAAGGAGAGGCTGTTCGGTAGGATAACCGTGCCAGTAGCCCATAAGCTATTTCGCCCTTTTTTAGTGTATATTTAAAATTTTGATGATGTTCTTGTACGACATCTGAAACTGTATACATATTTAAGCATTAAAAAAAACGTAAATATCAATTTTAAAATTTGCCTGAAAATTGCGATATTTTCTATTTTTGCAAAACCAACTTAAATTTTTGGACTACTCGTACACCTCACAGTTATAACGTGTTCTCATATTTCTCATTCTCCAGTACATGTTTTCTTCAGCTCGTGCAGAATTTCCCACAGTTTTACTACCTTGGGATTTCGTGTGTTCCTTCATAAATTTCATAATCAGTTCATAATGTCGACGGAACTGTACTGCGCTTAACCCGAGGACCAGTGAAATTGCTATCTCCGCTTGTAACTTCTCTCGAACACGGTCCATCATTTTTGCCAGATCTTGCGACTAGTCGAAAAAATTTGCTGCTTCCGAAAGCAACGTTCTACTAAATTTTAGGATTTGCGATTTTTTTACAACATTACAATCAATGACTGTAACTTCATGTTTGCGACTTTTTTAGCTACCTCTTACGGTTTATGTTCAAAACGTCCTGGCAACGGTCCAGTTATCCTGAGCGCAAGCCAACTGAAATCCTCTATTTTCAGGTAAAGCAGCCTGTCTATCCGAACGAACTCAACCCCTCCTACTCGTGATCAGCAGCAATACAAGCAACTTGCAGGGGCGTAGCCAGAAATTTTTCATGGGGGGGGTTACGACTAATGCAACTCACATATATGCATACATGTGCGTGATAAGGGAGTGAAGAATATACATTTTGTATGGCAAAAATTTCCTCATAGGGGGGGGGTTTATGACCCCCCTAACCCCCCCCCCCCGTGGCTACGCCCCTTGCAACTTGTAATATATTTCTCTTTCAACTTGTTAATCCGAAAGAACGGATTAGTACTAGAAACCTTTGCACGTCTTGACATACGCCACGCACAAGAAAACAGGTGAATTTTTAACAAATAACTACATCTTTTTATTTGTGGTGGTATAGAGTATCTTTTCAATTCCTTAACAAGAGTTTTTTTATAATTTTTTTAAGACTATAAGACTTCATTAATTCTTTTTTCTTTTCTTTTCTTTTTTTTTTTTTAAATTTTCGTTAAGCCCATAAACGTTAAGCCCATAATAATCTTTCTTTGATTTCAGTATACATTCGGAGGATGCTTGATGTGTTTTTGAGAGAGAAAATATTTCTTAAAATAAATCAGAGTATTTCTTTGTTAATAGAAGAGTTTTAATCTATTCTTAAACTCAGCTCTCCTTAATCTTAAACTGGTAGTTTCTGCATATAATTTAATTTCCTGTTTTTTTTTTTTTTTTTTTTTTTTTTTTTTTTAAATACAGATAGAAATGAAATTATTTGTCCATTGTATATAATCACATTACACATTTTCTATATAAATAAAATTAGACTTTTGTCTGTACATTTCTTGGAATTCAAAAATTTTGCAATTTTTATCCGTTTCAAGTACCTGGGAATCCGGTGCGAATCTCAAAAAAAAGTTTGTCTGTCTGTCGTTCTGTCTTTCTGTCCGTGGCGCTTTTTTTGTTCAAGCATCACGTAAAAACGACTGAAGCGAATGATATGAAATTCGGTGTCGTGATAGGTGGTCACTCAACTCAAAAGATAGGCGTCGAATTTAAAAAAAATCTTGATTAGATTTTGAGATTTTGCGAAAATCGTTTCAAACTGCGTAAATTTGTGTTCGCACATCACATAATAACTGCAAAGGTGAAAAAAATGATATTTGGTGAAATGATAGGTGGTCATTCACGTTAAACTATAAGGATCTAATTAAAGATTAACCGATCAGATTTCGAGATTTTGTGAAAATCGTTTAAAACTGAGTGAATTTTTGTTCACGCATTACGTAATAACGACTAAAGGGAATGATATGAGATTTGGTTATATGATAGGTAGTTCCTAATCTTAATTTATAGGCGTTGAATTTTAAAAATATTTTGATTACATTTTGAGATTCTGTGGAAATCGTTTTAAAATGCTGAAATTTTGTTCCAGCATCACGAAATAATGACTGCAAGGAATGAAACGAAATCTGGTGACATGATAGATGTTCACTGAACTTAAATTATAGGCTTCCAATTTTTCAAAAATATTGATTAGATTTTGAGATTTTGCGAAAATTACTTCAATATGCGTAAATATTTATTCGTGCATCACATAATTACGACTAAAGCGAATGAAATGACATAACTTAGTTACTCTCTAACCTGTAATATTTTAACAATGCATAAAAATTATAACTTCGCTTTCTCTACTTTGGCAACATACTACAACCATTCTGTGTACTCCTACAATGCTGACGAAAGTCCTGCTTTTTTGAAATTTGCATTCAGTTCTAACTCGTCAACGACGGGTACTTCAGCCAGTAGTGTATATATTAAATGAAAATAATTAATTTGATTCATGAATTCGTTTTTAAACTAATTAAGTTTTTGCATATCTCTATAAAATTGTGTGAACAATATGATAGTTTGGAACACGTTTCTAAAAATGTATTGACTTTAACATTTAAAATTTGTACTAAATCAAAAAACATACTATCTAAAAATAAAACAAGCAATTTTCAATTTGGCTAAAAAGAAAAAAAATTAATCTTTTTCTGAAACACTTTTAAAATTCTAAAAATTTAAGAGACAAATCGTAGTCCGAGAGAGTCCAAGATGGACCCCCCACCCTTCTCTGGTGACCTGCCCCCTACGACTGAAAAATGTCAGCGCCGTAACCTGTATATCTCGTCTGCCACGTGTAGAACAATGTGACTTTGGATATTTCCTTTCTTTCGAAATATAAATGAAATTATCATTTTTGCTTGAAATATCTAATATATAAAATTCTCCTGTCACAGTGTTAGTCACCTAACTCCTCCGAAACCACTCGACCAATTTTAATGAAATTTTCTATGTATATTCGTTAGGTCATAGAATAGGTTTTTAACTATTTCTCATACCCCTAAGTTATAAGGGCGGTCCACCCCAAAATGTTTAGCCCCCGAGTGCTATTTATTTCAATCAAGATTTCTGTGTAGACATTAGCGTGTCGAATCACTTTTCAAATGTGTTTGCCAGATAACGTGGAGAGGGGGGGGGGGGGCGTTAATAAAATGTTGAAAGTCGGACAAGGATTTGCAATTTTTGATAATGGATCGCTAAATGGGGAGCCAAAACGTGACAATTTATTATAAATATATTTCGAGTATAGTTAGAAAACGCCTGGCGTATATTGTAACACAGTTTTATTAAGCGATTTTAATATTGATTTCTATTCTGAAGAAGTGCTTTGTGGAACAAGAAAGGAAAACACTGTACACTCATGGATTATGATTCCCATTTCATGTCTTTGCGGCATAGTATGAATATGCCCATAGGACGAATATGCCTGGCAAAGATTGTAAAACAGTTTCAGTAGGCGATTTTAAGATAGATTTCGATTCCAAAGATGTGTTTTATGGTACAAGAAAGAGTTGATTCCTATTTTAACGCCCCCCACTCTCGCCAACCTAAAAAATCCCCGTACTTTGGCGAGCTTTGCAGTCATGGGTCTCTGGGAGTAATGCACAAGTTTCAACGGTACTTACGTATTATCCCGGCGGTCCTCCAAGACAAGCAATTTGCACCAAGATAAATGCCGGGCACATGAAATTGTTGATGGTTTGGAATACGACTGGCAATAGTTTGCCAGCAAATTTGACGAAAAAGTAGTTTGGCGGAAGTGACCGCTGGCATAATACGTACGTACCGTTTCGGCGCTCCCAAAAGAACCAGATGAAAACTAAAGTAAACAAATTAGCAATAAACGCACCAGTTAAGGAATTTGAAGACACTTTATTATTACAACTACATTAATTGGCAATCCAAAATAAATAAAAATGTAACGGCATGCTGTGCTTACATGTTGTTCCAAATCGCCATTTTAATTCTAAATTATGATTGCCACATAAATGCAAAAAATTGTCATGGTAACTGCATATGTTTAATGATCGCCACCTTGGCGAGAGTCGAGGCGTTAAAGTAGGAATCAACCCAAGAAAGACATACATGGTATACGCATGTATTATGATGCGCATTCGAAACAATATATAGAAGGATGAAGTGTAGTTGTAATATACTTGGCGAATATTGTAAAATAGTTTTAGTAGACGATTTTAAGATAGCTTTCGATTCCAAAGATGGGTTTTACGAAACAAGAAAAAAAAATACAGCACAGTCATGAATACTATACACTTTCCAACTTAATGGAATATGAGAGAAAAATAGGGACGACGCATAAGTTATGATACGATTTTAATATATAGCGCTATAGTGCGTATTTAAAATCTGAAAATGTTTCAGATTTTCATCCTTTTATTATTATTTTTTTTGGGACAAAATTTTTTATGGAATGACTATGAATAAGTCTCAAGGCCAAACTATGTTTGTTTGTGGCTTAGATTTGAGCACGCCATGTTTTTCACACGGACAATTATACGTGGCATGATCTCGAGTGGGCAAACCATGCAGTTTGTTTGTGTTAGCTAAAAATATTTTTCATTCTATTCCGTTAAGGGATTGATATTATTTTTTAGTAAAATTATTGTAATTAGCGATATATATAAATGTAAAGAATAAATTACAATGAATTAAAAATATAAATGTTTTTTATTGTGTTATTTTTATATTCCAGCATTGTTCACAGCGCTCCATGTCTCTTCCACTCATATACCACATCCTCATACACTTACAATAAGTTAGTCATTTCTTTCTGCTAAAATAATCCTAGGAATAATTTATATGGCAAAACAACGTGTGCCGGGTCAGCTAGTTATATATATATATATATATATATATATATATACACTGTCTGCCAATAAGTATTTGGACAACTGTGATAGAAAAGAAAACCTATATTCAAAATCAATAGTTGGTAGAGCTCCACGAGAGGCAATTACAGCGTCAACCCTCCGGGGCATACTTTCCACAAGTCTTCGTATTACAGCTAGTGATATTGTCTTCCACTCGGCTTGGGATAGACATATAAGTTCCTTCACCGATTTTCGACGGGTTGTGCACCCCTTAATTCGGCGATCCAACTCGTCCCAGAGGTTCTCGATAGGGTTCAGGTCTGGGCTCTGGGAAGGCCAGTCCATTCGATGAACTCCATTGGCACCATACCAAGTCTTGGTTAACCTCGAAACATGGCAACAGGCATTGTCGTCCTGAAAGTAACAAGGGTCCAACCCGCAGAACTGCCACAACGTAGGAAGCACTGTCATCCAAAATAGTGCAGTAGGCATCGGCGTTGAGCTTACCATGAATGGGGACCAAGGGTCCCTCTCCATACCAGGAAAAACACCCCCAGACCATAATTCCACCTCCGCCGAACTTGACTGTTGGCACAATGCATTCTGGCAGGAGACGCTCTCCCCCTAGTAGCACAACTAGTTCAAAAAGCGTTTAAATTACGTTGGAAACACGTTTTTTGACGTTAAAAGACGTGTTTTGAACGTCTTTTGGACTAATTGTGCTACTAGGGCCAGGCAGACCCCAGACAAAGACCCTGCCATCCGAACGGTAAAGGGTGAACCTTGATTCGTAGCTCCCAAGAACCCCTTTCCACTGATCTACGGTCCAATTTCGATGTGCTTTGCACCACATTAACCGAGCAGCGCGGTTGGACTTTATGATCAAAGGCTTATGGGCAGCAGCACGATCATGAAAACCAAGCAGATGTGCTTCCTTACGGATGCTATTCATTGGAACAATACTCCCGGATGCCTGTTGAAACTCCTCGCGGAAGAGGGCCATCGGTTGGATGCGTCTCTTCCGAATTTCTCTGGACCGCACTCGGCGGTCTCTATCTTCCAGTTTCGTTTGTCTGCCCACTTGGGGCACATTCAGAGAATCACCGCTCACCTTCCACTTCTTAATCACATACGCCACTGTCGATTTTGGGTACTTCAGATCGCTAGATATGTCCCTTAAGGATCGTCCACATTTGTGATACCCGATAGTTGTACCTTTCTCGAAATCAGAGAGCTGCGAACTGCGCGGCATCTTGCATGCGACTAATGCCGATGCTTTTTCCTACACGATGTATACCAGCGGAGGCCATGACGTACCTCAGTACCGAAGATATCGTCATTTGCATAGGTGTCCAAATACTTATTGGTAGACAGTGTATGTATTCAAAGGGCGGACACTTGCTCATGTAGCATTCAGCAGTTATAAGTTTAAAATTACTGGCCATTTTATTATGGGAGCACCCAGCTGGCAGCAAACGTTATCCCTTACGAAACATTGAACAAGTGAACGCCCAAACCCAAGCCGTTAATCGAACCTGGATCCAAGGAATGATAGAATGGTTCTTTAGCCACTGCACCACCTACATGGCTAGTTAAGAAATATTAATATAGCTGTTATTATCGAAACAGAATTTCACTATAACATTTACGCTTTACTAGGGGGTGGAGGAATTGTAATAGGTCCCAATAAACAAAAGGTAAACGAATGTGCTCCAAAAGTGGTCAAATCATGTCTTCATGAGAGCCGCCCATTTGGCATGGTGTTTAAAGAACCGTTCTATCACGCCTTCGAATCCCCTATAGGGGTAACGTTGATCACCGACCATAGTATGACGGCCAACTTCTTCGGACATTGTAGTAGACAGTGCCGAATCCGTTCTAAAAAGAAAGGAAAAGAAAAACCTTCGTTAACAGAAAAAGGAAATTCAGCTCAAGTAGGCGTGGTTATAGGAGGGAAATTATAAGTATATATTTCCTTTCCACTACGATTCCTTTAACCCATTTATGCCTAGTGTCCCTTTTTTGGGACGGCATTTTCGCTATTAGTCGAAAACGTTATTTATTTTTCCTAGCCTTTATTCATGAGTATTGAGCCTCAGCTCTACAAAATATTTTAACATGACAAAGTAGGATGTTTATATTTCGATTTTTATGCATAATGATTTTAAAAGAAATCATCCCTTCTTCAAGAAGTTGACATCAGTAATTTATCTTTTCTATGTCTTATCAGTAAAAATCGAAGAAAGTCGCAAAAATATCCAGGCACAAATGGGTTAAGTACTGAATAATAAAAGAATACAGCAAGACCTTCAATACGGAAAAAAATATTTATATATCTATTAATTGTCTCTTATTGTAAGAAAGACGAATTTTGACACTTTTCTCAGAAACAACGTAATCGTAAAAACAAATAAAAAATAATTAAGATGGACAAAAACGCGAAATCTTTATGAAATCGTTTTTAATTCTTTTCACATAGTGATAAGGACATGTAGATATTTTTAAAAATTTCTCCTTGATACCATTTTAATAATTTTATCACTTTTAACGTAAATGAAAAGGTTATCTACATTAAAATAGGTCTTTTGGGTAGGGAAAGAGGGTGGGAACGGCATCGTATGTCCCCGCCTTTGACAACGCCTTCGCTTATTTATTTATCATGCTTTCATTTATTTATTTTTCGTCTATGTAAAACACTGTAAATAAAAATAGGAAATACGCACACTAGTGGAGTAGCCAGAAAATTTTCATAGGGGGGGGGGGGGTTACGACTACTGCAACTCACATGTATGCGTAAATGTGTGTGATAAGGAAATGAAGAATATACATTTTGTATGGCAAAAAATTTCTTATGGCAGGGTTCTATGACCCCTGGAAACCGCCTTGGCTACGCCCCTGCAGCACACGAAACCTGAAAGTAGGAGTTTGATGGGTGGAGGAGGAGGGGTTAGAATCATGCGTCCCCTCCTTCGACAACACGTGTGGTTGTTTGTTTGTCTAAAATGTCCGAACCTTTGCTCCTCCTATTCCGTGGATTCGATCTCCGGTTTATTGAAGGAGAGGCTGTTCGGTAGGATAACCGTGCCAGTAGCCCATAAGCTATTTCGCCCCTTTTTTAGTGTATATTTAAATTTTTGATGATGTTCTTGTACGACATCTGAAACTGTATACATATTTAAGCATTAAAAAAAACGTAAATATCAATTTTAAAATTTGCCTGAAAATTGCGATATTTGTCTATTTTTGCAAAACCAACTTAAATTTTTGGACTACTCGTACACCTCACAGTTATAACGTGTTCTCATATTTCTCATTCTCCAGTACATGTTTTCTTCAGCTCGTGCAGAATTTCCGACAGTTTTACTACCTTGGGATTTCGTGTGTTCCTTCATAAATTTCATAATCAGTTCATAATGTCGACGGAACTGTACTGCGCTTAACCCGAGGACCAGTGAAATTGCTATCTCCGCTTGTAACTTCTCCCGAACACGGTCCATCAGGGTTGCGAGATCTTGTGACTTGTCAAAAAAATTTGCTGCTTTCGAAAGCAACATTCTACTAATTTTAGCATTTGCGATTTTTTTACAACATTACAATCAATGACTGTAACGTCACTTTTTCGACTTTTTTAGCTACCTCTTACGGTTTATGTTCAAAACGTCCTGGCAACGGTCCAGTTATCCTGAGCGCAAGCCAACTGAAATCCTCTATTTTCAGGTAAAGCAGCCTGTCTATCCGAACGAACTCATCCCCTCCTACTAGTGATCAGCAGCAATACAAGCAACTTATCTGATATTTCTACTTGTTAATCCGAAAGAACGGATTAGTACTAGAAAGCTCTGTACGACTTGCCGAACGCCGCGCACAAAAAACAGGAGAACTTTTAACAAATAACTACATCTTTTTATTTGTGGTGGTATAGAGTATCTTTTCAATTCCTTAACAAGAGTTTTTTAAAATTTTTTAAGACTATAAGACTTCATTAATTCTTTTTTCTTTTCTTTTTTTTTTTAAATTTTCGTTAAGCCCATAAACAATAATCTTTCTTTGATTTCAGTATACGTTTGGAGGATGCTTGATCTGTTTTTGAGAGAGAAAATATTTCTTAAAATAAATCAGAGTATTAGAAGAGTATTAATCTATTCTTAAACTCAGCTCCCCTTAGTCTTAAACTGGCAGTTTCTGCATATAATTTACTTTCCTGTTTTTTTTTTTTTTTTTTTTTTTTTTTTTTTTAAATGCAGATAGAAATGAAATTATTTGTCCATTGTATATAATCACATTACACATTTTCTATATAAATAAAATTAGACTTTTGTCTGTACATTTCTTCGAATTCAAAAATTTTGCAATTTCAATCCATTTTAAGCACTTGGGAATCCGGTGCGAATCTAAAAAAAAAGTTTGTCTGTCTTTCGGTCTGTCATTCTGTCCGTGACGCTTTTTTTGTTCAAGCATCACGTAAAAACGACAGAAGCGAATGATATGAAATTTGGTGTCATGATAGGTGGTCACTCAACTTAAAACATAGGCGTCGAATTTTTAAAAAATCTTGATTAGATTTTCAGATTTTGCGAAAATCGTTTCAAACTGCGTAAATTTGTGTTCGCACATCACATAATATCTGCAAAGGTGAAAAAATGATATGTGGTGAAATGCTAGGTGGTCACTAACCTTAAACTATAAGCATCTAATTGAAAAAAAAATCGATCAGATTTCGAGATTTTGTGAAAATCGATTAAAATTGAGTGAATATTTGTTCACGCATTACAACTTAAGCGAGTGATATGAAATTTGTCACATGATAGATGGTTGCTCAAAGTAAACTATATGTGTCCAATTTTTTAAACATTTTTATTTAGAATTTGAGAAAATGCTCTCAAAATACGTTTATATTTCTTCAAGCATCACGCAATAACGACTAATACGAATGATAAGAAATTTGGTGATATGATAATTAGTTGCTAATCTTAATTTATAGGCGTTGAATTTTAAAATATTTTGATTACATTTTCAGATTTTGTGAAAATCGTTTTAAAATGCTGAAATTTTTTCCAGCATCACGAAATAAAGACTGCAGGGAATGAAACGAAATTTGGTGACATGATAGGTTGTCACTCAACTTAAATTATAGGCTTCCAATTTTTGAAAAAGTATTGATTAGATTTTGAGATTTTGCGAAAAATTATTTCAATATGCGTAAATATTCGTTCGAGCATCACATAATTACGACTAAAGCGAATGAAATGATATAACTTAGTTACTCTGTAACCTGTAATATTTTAACAGCACATAAAAATTGTAACTTCGCTTTCTCTACTTTGGCAACATACTACATCCATTCTGTGTACTCCTATAATGCTGACGAAAGTTCTTGCTTTTTGGAAATTTGCATTCAGTACTAACCCGTCAACGGCGTGTACTTCAGCTAGTAGTGTATATATTAAATGAAAATAATTAATTTGATTCATGAATGAGTTTTTAAACTAGTTAAGTTTTTTGCATATCTCTATAAAATTATGTGAACAGTATGTCAGTTCGGAACACGTTTCTAAAAATGTATTGACATTAACATTTAAAATTGGTACTAAATTCAAAAAACATACTATCTAAAAATAAAAGAAAGCAATTATAAATTTGGCTAAAAAGAAAAAAAAAAATCTTTCCCTAAAACACTTTTAAAATTCTAAAAATATAAGAAACAAATCGTAGTCAGAGACAATCAAAGACGGACCCTCCCCTTCTCTTGTGACCTGCCCCCTACGACTGAAAAATGTCAGCGCCGTAGCCTGTATATCTGGCCGTCCACGTAGAGAACAATGTGGCTTTGGATATTTCCTTTCTTTAGTATATAAAAAAAAATATCATTTTTACTTGAAATATATATATATTGATTTGGCACTTGCTCACGAAGCAATCAGCAGTAATAAGACCCGAATTACTGGCCATTTTATTATGGGAGCACCCAGCTGGCAGCAAACGTTATCCCTTATGAAACAATGAACAAGTGAATGCCCAAACCCAAGCCGTGAATCGAACCTGGATTGAAGGAATGATAGAATGGTTCTTTAGCCACTGCACCACCTGCACGGCTAGTTAAGAAATATTAATATAGCTGATATTATCGGGACAGAATTTCACTATAGCATTTACCCTTTACTAGGGGATGGAGGAATTGTAATAGGTCACAAATAATAAAAAGTAAACGAATGTGCTCCGAAAGTGGTCAGATCATGTGTTCGTGAAAGTCGCCCATTTGGTATGGTGTTTAAAGATCCAGTCTATCACGCCTTCGATTCCCTTCTTGGGCTTGGGTGTTATCTCGTCCGTCCCTTAATAGGGGTACCGTTGATGACCGACCATAATAGGACGGCCAATATCTTCGGGCCATTGTAGTAGAGAGTGCCTAATCGGCAACTGCCAATCCATTCTAAAAAAAAAAAAAAAAAGCCTTCGTGAACAGAAAAAGGTAATTCAGCTCAAGTGGGCGTGGTTGGAGGAGGGAAATTATGAGTGTACATTTCCTTTCCACTACGATTCCTTGGAGGACCTACATCTATCCCCTCCTCCTACGTGGAGGAGGAGGGGATAGAATCATGCTTCCCCTCCTTCTACAACACGTGGTTGTTTGTTTGTCTCAAATGTCCGAACCTTTGCTCCTTCAATTCCGTGGATTCGATCTCCGGTTTAGTGAAGGAGTGACTGTTCGGTGCGATAACGGTGCCAGTAGCTCATAAGCTATTTGGCCCTTTTTTAGTGTATATTTAAATTTTTGATGATGTTCTTATACGACATCTGAAAATGTATACTTATTTAAGCATAAAAAAATACGTAAATATCAATTTTAAAATTTGCCTGAAAATTGCGATATTTTCTATTTTTGCAAAACCAACTTAAATTTTTGGACTACTCGTACACCTCACAGTTATAACGTGTTCTCATATTTTCTCATTCTCCAGTACATGTTTTCTTCAGCTCGTGCAGAATTTCCCACAGTTTTACTACCTTGGGATTTCGTGTGTTCCTTCATTAAATTTCATAATCAGTTCATAATGTCGACGGAACTGTTACAGCGCTTAACCCGAGGACCAGTGAAATTGCTATCTCCGCTTGTAACTTCTCTCGAACACGGTCCATCATTTTTGCCAGATCTTGTCGACTAGTCGAAAAAATTTGCTGCTTCCGAAAGCAACGTTCTACTAAATTTTAGGATTTGCGATTTTTTTACAACATTACAATCAATGACTGTAACTTCATGTTTGCGACTTTTTTAGCTACCTCTTACGGTTTATGTTCAAAAACGTCCTGGCAACGGTCCAGTTATCCTGAGCGCAAGCCAACTGAAATCCTCTATTTTCAGGTAAAGCAGCCTGTCTATCCGAACGAACTCAACCCCTACCTACTCGTGATCAGCAGCAATACAAGCAACTTGCAGGGGCGTAGCCAGAAATTTTTCATGGGGGGGGTTACGACTAATGCAACTCACATATATGCATACATGTGCGTGATAAGGGAGTGAAGAATATACATTTTGTATGGCAAAAATTTCCTCATAGGGGGGGGTTTATGACCCCCCCCTAAACCCCCCCCCCCGTGGCTACGCCCCTTTGCAACTTGTAATATATTTCTCTTTCAACTTGTTAATCCGAAAGAACGGATTAGTACTAGAAAACCTTTGCACGTCTTGACATACGCCACGCACAAAAAAACAGGTGAATTTTTAACAAATAACTACATCTTTTTATTTGTGGTGGTATAGAGTATCTTTTCAATTCCTTAACAAGAGTTTTTTTTATAATTTTTTTAAGACTATAAGACTTCATTAATTCTTTTTTTCTTTCTTTTCTTTTTTTTTTTTTTTTAAATTTTCGTTAAGCCCATAAAACGTTAAGCCCATAATAATCTTTCTTTGATTTCAGTATACATTCGGAGGATGCTTGATGTGTTTTTGAGAGAGAAAATATTTCTTAAAATAAATCAGAGTATTTCTTTGTTAATAGAAGAGTTTTAATCTATTCTTAAAACTCAGCTCTCCTTTAATCTTAAACTGGTAGTTTCTGCATATAATTTAATTTCCTGTTTTTTTTTTTTTTTTTTTTTTTTTTTTAAATACAGATAGAAATGAAATTATTTGTCCATTGTATATAATCACACTACACATTTTCTATATAAATAAAATTAGACTTTTGTCTGTACATTTCTTGGAATTCAAAAAATTTTGCAATTTTTATCCGTTTCAAGTACCTGGGAATCCGGTGCGAATCTCAAAAAAAAGTTTGTCTGTCTGTCGTTCTGTCTTTCCGTTCGTGGCGCTTTTTTTGTTCAAGCATCACGTAAAAACGACTGAAGCGAATGATATGAAATTCGGTGTCGTGATAGGTGGTCACTCAACTCAAAAGATAGGCGTCGAATTTTAAAAAAATCTTGATTAGATTTTGAGATTTTGCGAAAATCGTTTCAAACTGCGTAAATTTGTGTTCGCACATCACATAATAACTGCAAAGGTGAAAAAAATGATATTTGGTGAAATGATAGGTGGTCATTCACGTTAAACTATAAGGATCTAATTAAAGATTAACCGATCAGATTTCGAGATTTTGTGAAAATCGTTTAAAACTGAGTGAATTTTTGTTCACGCATTACGTAATAACGACTAAAGGGAATGATATGAGATTTGGTTATATGATAGGTAGTTCCTAATCTTAATTTATAGGCGTTGAATTTTAAAAATATTTTGATTACATTTTGAGATTCTGTGGAAAATCGTTTTAAAATGCTGAAATTTTGTTCCAGCATCACGAAATAATGACTGCAAGGAATGAAACGAAATCTGGTGACATGATAGATGTTCACTGAACTTAAATTATAGGCTTCCAATTTTTCAAAAATATTTATTAGATTTTGAGATTTTGCGAAAATTACTTCAATATGCGTAAATATTTATTCGTGCATCACATAATTACGACTAAAGCGAATGAAATGACATAACTTAGTTACTCTCTAACCTGTAATATTTTAACAATGCATAAAAACTATAACTTCGCTTTCTCTACTTTGGCAACATACTACAACCATTCTGTGTACTCCTACAATGCTGACGAAAGTCCTGCTTTTTTGAAATTTGCATTCAGTTCTAACTCGTCAACGACGGGTACTTCAGCCAGTAGTGTATATATTAAATGAAAATAATTAATTTGATTCATGAATTCGTTTTTAAACTAATTAAGTTTTTGCATATCTCTATAAAATTGTGTGAACAATATGATAGTTTGGAACACGTTTCTAAAAATGTATTGACTTTAACATTTAAAATTTGTACTAAAATCAAAAAACATACTATCTAAAAATAAAACAAGCAATTTTCAATTTGGCTAAAAAGAAAAAAAATTAATTTTTTTCGTAAACACTTTTAAAATTCTAAAAATTTAAGAGACAAATCGTAGTCCGAGAGAGTCCAAGATGGACCCCCCACCCTTCTCTGGTGACCTGCCCCCTACGACTGAAAAATGTCAGCGCCGTAACCTGTATATCTCGTCTGCCACGTGTAGAACAATGTGACTTTGGATATTTCCTTTCTTTCGAAATATAAATGAAATTATCATTTTTGCTTGAAATATCTAATATATAAAATTCTCCTGTCACAGTGTTAGTCACCTAACTCCTCCGAAACCACTCGACCAATTTTAATGAAATTTTCTATGTATATTCGTTAGGTCATAGAATAGGTTTTTAACTATGTCTCATACCCCTAAGTCATAAGGGCGGTCCACCCCAAAATGTTTAGCCCCCGAGTGCTATTTATTTCAATCAAGATTTCTGTGTAGACATTAGCGTGTCGAATCACTTTTCAAATGTGTTTGCCAGATAACGTGGAGAGGGGGGGGGGGCGTTAATAAAATGTTGAAAGTCGCACAAGGATTTGCAATTTTTGATAATGGATCGCTAAATGGGGAGCCAAAACGTGACAATTTATTATAAATATATTTCGAGTATAGTTAGAAAACGCCTGGCGTATATTGTAAAACAGTTTTATTAGGCGATTTTAATATTGATTTCTATTCTGAAGAAGTGCTTTGTGGAACAAGAAAGGAAAACACTGTACACTCATGGATTATGATTCCCATTTCATGTCTTTGCGGCATAGTATGAATATGCCTATAGGACGAATATGCCTGGCAAAGATTGTAAAACAGTTTCAGTAGGCGATTTTAAGATAGATTTCGATTCCAAAGATGTGTTTTATGGTACAAGAAAGAGTTGATTCCTATTTTAACGCCCCCCACTCTCGCCAACCTAAAAAAATCCCCGTACTTTGGCGAGCTTTGCAGTCATGGGTCTCTGGGAGTAATGCACAAGTTTCAACGGTACTTACGTATTATCCCGGCGGTCCTCCAAGACAAGCAATTTTCACCAAGATAAATGCCGGGCACATGAAATTGTTGATGGTTTGGAATACGACTGGCAATAGTTTGCCAGCAAATTTGACGAAAAAGTAGTTTGGCGGAAGTGACCGCTGGCATAATACGTACGTACCGTTTCGGCGCTCCCAAAAGAACCAGATGAAAACTAAAGTAAACAAATTAGCGATAAACGCACCAGTTAAGGAATTTGAAGACACTTTATTATTACAACTACATTAATTGGCAATCCAAAATAAATAAAAATGTAACGGCATGCTGTGCTTACATGTTGTTCCAAATCGCCATTTTAATTCTAAATTATGATTGCCACATAAATGCAAAAAATTGTCATTGTAACTGCATATGTTTAATGATCGCCACCTTGGCGAGAGTCGAGGCGTTAAAGTAGGAATCAACCCAAGAAAGACATACATGGTATACGCATGTATTATGATGCGCATTCGAAACAATATATAGAACGATGAAGTGTAGTTGTAATATACTTGGCGAATATTGTAAAATAGTTTTAGTAGACGATTTTAAGATAGATTTCGATTCCAAAGATGGGTTTTACGAAACAAGAAAAAAAAATACAGCACAGTCATGAATAATATACACTTTCCAACTTAATGGAATATGAGAGAAAAATAGGGACGACGCATAAATTATGATACGATTTTAATATATAGCGCTATAGTGCGTATTTAAAATCTGAAAATGTTTCAGATTTTCATCCTTTTATTATTATTTTTTTTGGACAAAATTTTTTATGGAATGACTATGAATAAGTCTCAAGGCCAAACTATGTTTGTTTGTGGCTTAGATTTGAGCACGCCATGTTTTTCACACGGACAATTATACGTGGCATGATCTCGAGTGGGCAAACCATGCAGTTTGTTTGTGTTAGCTAAAAATATTGTTCACTCTATTCCGTTAAGGGATTGATATTATTTTTTAGTAAAATTATTGTAATTAGCGATATATATAAATGTAAAGAATAAATTACAATGAATTAAAAATATAAATGTTTGGTATTGTGTTATTTTTATATTCCAGCATTGTTCACAGCGCTCCATGCCTCTTCCACTCATATACCACATCCTCACACACTTACAATAAGTTAGTCATTTCTTTCTACTAAAATAATCCTAGGAATAATTTATATGGCAAAACAACGTGTGTGCCGGGTCAGCTAGTATATATATATAATATATAGTATATATATATATATATATATATATATATTATATAATATATATATTATATATATATATATACACTGTCTGCCAATAAGTATTTGGACACCTGTGATAGAAAAGAAAACCTATATTCAAAATCAATAGTTGGTAGAGCTCCACGAGAGGCAATTACAGCGTCAACCCTCCGGGGCATACTTTCCACAAGTCTTCGTATTACAGCTAGTGATATTGTCTTCCACTCGGCTTGGGATAGACATATAAGTTCCTTCACCGATTTTCGACGGGTTGTGCACCCCTTAATTCGGCGATCCAACTCGTCCCAGAGGTTCTCGATAGGGTTCAGGTCTGGGCTCTGGGAAGGCCAGTCCATTCGATGAACTCCATTGGCACCATACCAAGTCTTGGTTAACCTCGAAACATGGCAACAGGCATTGTCGTCCTGAAAGTAACAAGGGTCCAACCCGCAGAACTGCCACAACGTAGGAAGCACTGTCATCCAAAATAGTGCAGTAGGCATCGGCGTTGAGCTTACCATGAATGGGGACCAAGGGTCCCTCTCCATACCAGGAAAAACACCCCCAGACCATAATTCCACCTCCGCCGAACTTGACTGTTGGCACAATGCATTCTGGCAGGAGACGCTCTCCCCCTAGTAGCACAACTAGTTCAAAAAGCGTTTAACACTAGAAGCGCCGCGCTTTCTTTCTACCTAGAAACGCCAGCAGCAGTCAAATTGACTGTTCAAAGAATTTCGTACATTTATTTAAATACAAAGAGTTTATGGTATTTTTAAAAGCTTTTTTAAAGAATAAAATGTTAATTTTGGTTAAAATACATGCTACAAAAAATATTTTCACTTACTTTTTAATAAAACTCATTTTAATGCTATTCGCAATTTTTACATATTAGAATTTTTTCAATGCTGGAAGTGGATTTACCACATATGAAATATGAACATTTCTGGCACATATCACTTGTTTCGTTGTTCTTACAAAATCCAATTTGGCACTGCCGTCTCTTTTTTGAGAGTTTGTTAGTAATGTTCAAAATTTCTGAGGGCAGTTGTGCACTTGTCTTTTTCTTCAAATGACTCGCTCTCAATTCTTCTGCCAATTGAAAAAGAAAGTTATGTCTTATTACAAATTTACCACTCATTTCTCAGTAGATAATGCAGGCATTAGTTCCTGCCAAATCCAGCATATTATGGAATATGGAATATTGCATGGGTCATCTACGGGAAACAGCCCGCACAGAATATTTACGTGTCATTTGGTCAATAATGTCGACTCCACATTTGGTTTTGTTGTAGAATTCTACTGTTTCTGGAAGTTTTTTCACAGTTTGTGACTCTGCATTTACATCTGTATGCAAGGTACTTAGAAGCAGGATATTTTTATTCTTTTTACCCTGATACACTGTCAATGTAGTGTCTCCATTTTTCAGTAAAACGGCTTCGTGAAGCTGAGTTTTTGATTTCCTGATATCATGCGGAATTTCTTTTCGATGTCTTCTTACTGTCCCCACAAAACTTGTATTTTTCATTTTAAGTTTTTTAGCTAATGAAAGCGAGGAAAAATAGTTGTCCACTGTCATATTTCTACCTGTATTCAGATAAGGGCTCAGAAGGCACTTTACTATATTTTCAGGAAGGCTTTCATTTTCATTTCTTGCGTTATCCTTTCCAAGGTATGGAAAAGCATTGCACATAAACTTTGAGTCAACATCAACTAGCCTCCAAAATTTTATACCAAATTTATCTGGTTTATTCGGCATACATTGAATAAACTTGCACCTAAGTTTTGATGGAAATACTTGTTCATCCAACACCAGATTTTCTCCTGACTTATAAGAAAGAGCACAGTTTTCTATAAATTTGTTCCAGATGTCTGAAAACATAGCAAACTTATCAGTTTCTAACGTTGAATCCTGTTTGACTTCAAATCAAATCTTAGATTTTCCATGATATCTCGAAAACGATTACGGGACATTGTTTTTTTTTTAAATGGAGGGGTGATGGGGAAGGGGGCGGAAAATGACAAGTATTTCATGGATTAGAGAAATAGTGAATGAAAGGAATATGCAGAGGAAATGTTTCTTCATGATAAGATTTTTTTCTGCGTGATAGAGTACGATGAATAAACTCAATTTCACTAGCAGTCAATTTGACTGCTCGTGGCGCTTCTAGGTATACATAAAAATATTTCCATTAATTTTATTTTCATTCAGTGCATATTTGGCGCCAATAATTTTCAAGGTTTTTTAGGAGAATTCAAAAAATTATGACTTCCTAAAGTAAAGGGTATTTTAGGAATCCAAGCTAAAATGGCGAAAACAGTCAAAATGACTGCTCTGGCGCTTCTAGTGTTAAATTACGTTGGAAACACGTTTTTTGACGTTAAAAGACGTGTTTTGAACGTCTTTTGGACTAATTGTGCTACTAGGGCCAGGCAGACCCCAGACAAAGACCCTGCCATCCGAACGGTTAAAGGGTGAACCTTGATTCGATAGCTCCCAAGAACCCCTTTCCACTGATCTACGGTCCAATTTCGATGTGCTTTGCACCACATTAACCGAGCAGCGCGGTTGGACTTTATGATCAAAGGCTTATGGGCAGCAGCACGATCATGAAAACCAAGCAGATGTGCTTCCTTACGGATGCTATTCATTGGAACAATACTCCCGGATGCCTGTTGAAACTCCTCGCGGAAGAGGGCCATCGGTTGGATGCGTCTCTTCCGAATTTCTCTGGACCGCACTCGGCGGTCTCTATCTTCCAGTTTCGTTTGTCTGCCCACTTGGGGCACATTCAGAGAATCACCGCTCACCTTCCACTTCTTAATCACATACGCCCACTGTCGATTTTGGGTACTTCAGATCGCTAGATATGTCCCTTAAGGATCGTCCACATTTGTGATACCCGATAGTTGTACCTTTCTCGAAATCAGAGAGCTGCGAACTGCGCGGCATCTTGCATGCGACTAATGCCGATGCTTTTTCCTACACGATGTATACCAGCGGAGGCCATGACGTACCTCCAGTACCGAAGATATCGTCATTTGCATAGGTGTCCAAATACTTATTGGTAGACAGTGTATGTATTCAAAGGGCGGACACTTGCTCATGTAGCATTCAGCAGTTATAAGTTTAAAATTACTGGCCATTTTATTATGGGAGCACCCAGCTGGCAGCAAACGTTATCCCTTACGAAACATTGAACAAGTGAACGCCCAAACCCAAGCCGTTAATCGAACCTGGATCCAAGGAATGATAGAATGGTTCTTTAGCCACTGCACCACCTACATGGCTAGTTAAGAAATATTAATATAGCTGTTATTATCGAAACAGAATTTCACTATAACATTTACGCTTTACTAGGGGGTGGAGGAATTGTAATAGGTCCCAATAAACAAAAGGTAAACGAATGTGCTCCAAAAGTGGTCAAAATCATGTCTTCATGAGAGCCGCCCATTTGGCATGGTGTTTAAAGAACCGTTCTATCACGCCTTCGAATCCCCTATAGGGGTAACGTTGATCACCGACCATAGTATGACGGCCAACTTCTTCGGACATTGTAGTAGACAGTGCCGAATCCGTTCTAAAAAGAAAGGAAAAGAAAAACCTTCGTTAACAGAAAAAGGAAATTCAGCTCAAGTAGGCGTGGTTATAGGAGGGAAATTATAAGTATATATTTCCTTTCCACTACGATTCCTTTAACCCATTTATGCCTAGTGTCCCTTTTTTGGGACGGCATTTTCGCTATTAGTCGAAAAACGTTATTTATTTTTCCTAGCCTTTATTCATGAGTATTGAGCCTCAACTCTACAAAATATTTTAACATGACAAAGTAGGATGTTGATATTTCGATTTTTATGCATAATGATTTTAAAAGAAATCATCCCTTCTTCAAGAAGTTGACATCAGTAATTTATCTTTTCTATGTCTTATCAGTAAAAATCGAAGAAAGTCGCAAAAAATATCCAGGCACAAATGGGTTAAGTACTGAATAATAAAAGAATACAGCAAGACCTTCAATACGGAAAAAAATATTTATATATCTATTAATTGTCTCTTATTGTAAGAAAGAATTTTGGCACTTTTCTCAGAAACAACGTAATCGTAAAAACAAATAAAAAATAATTAAGATGGACAAAAAACGCGAAATCTTTATGAAATCGTTTTTTAATTCTTTTCACATAGTGATAAGGACATGTAGATATTTTTAAAAAATTTCTCCTTGATACCATTTTAATAATTTTATCACTTTTAACGTAAATGAAAAAGGTTATCTACATTAAAATAGGTCTTTTGGGTAGGGAAAGAGGGTAGGAACGGCATCGTATGTCCCCGCCTTTGACAACGCCTTCGCTTATTTATTTATCATGCTCTTTCATTTATTTATTTTTCGTCTATGTAAAACACTGTAAATAAAAATAGGAAATACGCACACTAGTGGAAGTAGCCAGAAAATTTTCAATAGGGGGGGGGGGGGGTTACGACTACTGCAACTCACATGTATGCGTAAATGTGTGTGATAAGGAAATGAAGAATATACATTTTGTATGGCAAAAAATTTCTTATGGCAGGGTTCTATGACCCCTGGAAACCGCCTTGGCTACGCCCCTGCAGCACACGAAACCTGAAAGTAGGAGTTTGATGGGTGGAGGAGGAGGGGTTAGAATCATGCGTCCCCCTCCTTCGACAACACGTGTGGTTGTTTGTTTGTCTAAAATGTCCGAAACCTTTGCTCCTACCTATTCCGTGGATTCGATCTCCGGTTTATTGAAGGAGAGGCTGTTCGGTAGGATAACCGTGCCAGTAGCCCATAAGCTATTTCGCCCTTTTTTAGTGTATATTTAAATTTTTGATGATGTTCTTGTACGACATCTGAAACTGTATAACATATTTAAGCATTAAAAAAAACGTAAATATCAATTTTAAAATTTGCCTGAAAATTGCGATATTTTCTATTTTTGCAAAACCAACTTAAATTTTTGGACTACTCGTACACCTCACAGTTATAACGTGTTCTCATATTTCTCATTCTCCAGTACATGTTTTCTTCAGCTCGTGCAGAATTTCCCACAGTTTTACTACCTTGGGATTTCGTGTGTTCCTTCATAAATTTCATAATCAGTTCATAATGTCGACGGAACTGTACTGCGCTTAACCCGAGGACCAGTGAAATTGCTATCTCCGCTTGTAACTTCTCTCGAACACGGTCCATCATTTTTGCCAGATCTTGCGACTAGTCGAAAAAATTTGCTGCTTCCGAAAGCAACATTCTACTAATTTTAGCATTTGCGATTTTTTTACAACATTACAATCAATGACTGTAACGTCACTTTTTCGACTTTTTTAGCTACCTCTTACGGTTTATGTTCAAAACGTCCTGGCAACGGTCCAGTTATCCTGAGCGCAAGCCAACTGAAATCCTTTATTTTCAGGTAAAGCAGCCTGTCTATCCGAACGAACTCATCCCCTCCTACTAGTGATCAGCAGCAATACAAGCAACTTATCTGATATTTCTACTTGTTAATCCGAAAGAACGGATTAGTACTAGAAAGCTCTGTACGACTTGCCGAACGCCGCGCACAAAAAACAGGAGAACTTTTAACAAATAACTACATCTTTTTATTTGTGGTGGTATAGAGTATCTTTTCAATTCCTTAACAAGAGTTTTTTTAAAATTTTTTAAGACTATAAGACTTCATTAATTCTTTTTTCTTTTCTTTTTTTTTTTTAAATTTTCGTTAAGCCCATAAACAATAATCTTTCTTTGATTTCAGTATACGTTTGGAGGATGCTTGATCTGTTTTTGAGAGAGAAAATATTTCTTAAAATAAATCAGAGTATTAGAAGAGTATTAATCTATTCTTAAACTCAGCTCCCCTTAGTCTTAAACTGGCAGTTTCTGCATATAATTTACTTTCCTGTTTTTTTTTTTTTTTTTGTTTTTTTTTTTTTTTTTTAACATGCAGATAGAAATGAAATTCTTTGTCCATTGTATATAATCACATTACACATTTTCTATATAAATAAAATTAGACTTTTGTCTGTACATTTCTTCGAATTCAAAAATTTTGCAATTTCTATCCATTTTAAGCACTTGGGAATCCGGTGCGAATCTAAAAAAAAAGTTTCTCTGTCTTTCGGTCTGTCATTCTGTCCGTGACGCTTTTTTTGTTCAAGCATCACGTAAAAACGACAGAAGCGAATGATATGAAATTTGGTGTCATGATAGGTGGTCACTCAACTTAAAACATAGGCGTCGAATTTTTAAAAAATCTTGATTAGATTTTCAGATTTTGCGAAAATCGTTTCAAACTGCGTAAATTTGTGTTCGCACATCACATAATATCTGCAAAGGTGAAAAAATGATATGTGGTGAAATGCTAGGTGGTCACTAACCTTAAACTATAAGCATCTAATTGAAAAAAAAATCGATCAGATTTCGAGATTTTGTGAAAATCGATTAAAATTGAGTGAATATTTGTTCACAGCATTACAACTTAAGCGAGTGATATGAAATTTGTCACATGATAGATGGTTGCTCAAAGTAAACTATATGTGTCCAATTTTTTAAACATTTTTATTAGAATTTGAGAAAATGCTCTCAAAATACGTTTATATTTCTTCAAGCATCACGCAATAACGACTAATACGAATGATAAGAAATTTGGTGATATGATAATTAGTTGCTAATCTTAATTTATAGGCGTTGAATTTTTAAAATATTTTGATTACATTTTCAGATTTTGTGAAAATCGTTTTAAAATTCTGAAATTTTTTCCAGCATCACGAAATAAAGACTGCAGGGAATGAAACGAAATTTGGTGACATGATAGGTTGTCACTCAACTTAAATTATAGGCTTCCAATTTTTGAAAAGTATTGATTAGATTTTGAGATTTTGCGAAAATTATTTCAATATGCGTAAATATTCGTTCGAGCATCACATAATTACGACTAAAGCGAATGAAATGATATAACTTAGTTACTCTGTAACCTGTAATACTTCAACAGCACATAAAAATTGTAACTTCGCTTTCTCTACTTTGGCAACATACTACATCCATTCTGTGTACTCCTATAATGCTGACGAAAGTTCTTGCTTTTTGGAAATTTGCATTCAGTACTAACCCGTCAACGGCGTGTACTTCAGCTAGTAGTGTATATATTAAATGAAAATAATTAATTTGATTCATGAATGAGTTTTTAAACTAGTTAAGTTTTTTGCATATCTCTATAAAAATATGCGAACAGTATGTCAGTTCGGAACACGTTTCTAAAAATGTATTGACTTTAACGTTTAAAATTGGTACTAAATCAAAAACATACTATCTAAAAATAAAAGAAGCAATTATAAATTTGGCTAAAAAGAAAAAAAAAAATCTTTTTCTAAAACACTTTTAAAATTCTAAAAATATAAGAAACAAATCGTAGTCAGAGACAATCAAAGACGGACGCTCCCCTTCTCTTGTGACCTGCCCCCTACGACTGAAAAATGTCAGCGCCTTAGCCTGTATATCTGGCCGTCCACGTAGAGAACAATGTGGCTTTGGATATTTCCTTTCTTTAGTATATAAAAAAAAAATATCATTTTTACTTGAAATATATATATATATTGATTTGGCACTTGCTCACGAAGCAATCAGCAGTAATAAGACCCGAATTACTGGCCATTTTATTATGGGAGCACCCAGCTGGCAGCAAACGTTATCCCTTATGAAACAATGAACAAGTGAATGCCCAAACCCAAGCCGTGAATCGAACCTGGATTGAAGGAATGATAGAATGGTTCTTTAGCCACTGCACCACCTGCACGGCTAGTTAAGAAATATTAATATAGCTGATATTATCGGGACAGAATTTCACTATAGCATTTACCCTTTACTAGGGGATGGAGGAATTGTAATAGGTCACAAATAATAAAAAGTAAACGAATGTGCTCCGAAAGTGGTCAGATCATGTGTTCGTGAAAGTCGCCCATTTGGTATGGTGTTTAAAGATCCAGTCTATCACGCCTTCGATTCCCTTCTTGGGCTTGGGTGTTATCTCGTCCGTCCCTTAATAGGGGTACCGTTGATGACCGACCATAATAGGACGGCCAATATCTTCGGGCCATTGTAGTAGAGAGTGCCTAATCGGCAACTGCCAATCCATTCTAAAAAAAAAAAAAAAAAGCCTTCGTGAACAGAAAAAGGTAATTCAGCTCAAGTGGGCGTGGTTGGAGGAGGGAAATTATAAGCGTACATTTCCTTTCCACTACGATTCCTTGGAGGACCTACATCTATCCCCTCCTCCTACTTGGAGGAGGAGGGGATAGAATCATGCTTCCCCTCCTTCTACAACACGTGGTTGTTTGTTTGTCTCAAATGTCCGAACCTTTGCTCCTTCAATTCCGTGGATTCGATCTCCGGTTTAGTGAAGGAGTGACTGTTCGGTGCGATAACGGTGCCAGTAGCTCATAAGCTATTTGGCCCTTTTTTAGTGTATATTTAAATTTTTGATGATGTTCTTATACGACATCTGAAAATGTATACTTATTTAAGCATAAAAAAATACGTAAATATCAATTTTAAAATTTGCCTGAAAATTGTGATATATTTTCAATTTTTACTTGCTTTTTTATTAACTGTCTTTATTCCACATTTCATCCAAATCTGTCAAACCGTTTCAGCGTGAAAGAGTAACAAAATACATATAAACATTGACATTTATAATGTTAGAAAGATTTATTTATTTAAATTGCTAAACTGAAAAAATCCTTTAAATATATCCTTTAAGATAACCTTTCAAAAATTTTTTTAGATTGTTTCTTCAGAAATAAGACAGTGAACTGAAACAAATTTCAAATTTGAAAATTTATTTATTTATTTATTATTATGCTTGGTACTTTCTGAGAGAAGTCCGGGTTTTTGGTTAACTTTCTATCCATATAAGAAATAAACTTACGATGGGGGGGGGGAGAAGTTGTTTTGCAAGAGCGTCAAATGTTTAAGAAGGTGATTCAAATACTAATATTTGTATTGAAGAAAATAATATCTAAATCTTTTGAAAATTATAAGTAAACTTTGTGAATTACTTAGTGTTTTTATCAACGGGCAACTAATCTATATTCATAACGATGTTTAAATAAGAGGTTGGCTTATAATCATGTAGCTCCTCCTTCGGTAACTCCCCGGCTTGCTTTTCGTTGAGGCTTTTCCCTCAAAAAATATAGAGCGGGATTAATTTTTTTCCCTTCAGATTTATGACAATTCTATACAGCGATCCCGTCTTGCTTTTCGTTGAGGCTTTTTCCTCAAAAAATATAGAGCGGGATTGATTTTTTTTCTTCAAATTTATGACAATTGGATACAGCGATAATCATATATTATGAGAGTATTTCGATGACCGATCGGAATACAATCTCAACGTATGCTATATTATGGGATTCGAAAAAGGAAAATCAAATCAAAATAGTTCCAGCGTTGGTGAAAATGCAGTATTCATTCATACCACGGAAGTATAATGGGAGGCCGTTGCTATCTGGACCGACAGTGACATTAGAGCACACGCTATTCGGACCGCTGTTTCGGTTTTCTATTTACAATGTTGAAAAAAAAAATAGTATTAAAAAATGAATCTGAGAAAAACCATAAAAATATCATTCTACCATAAACCAAGCAACGCTGAAACGACCAAGACATGGTGAAACAACTGGAGCAGGAAACCTGCCAGAAGGTGGTGCCATCTGCCGGTAAACTTCACACTGACAACGGCAAGTCCCTCAAAAGGCAAACTCCTGAATTAAACGAATCCGATGAGGAATCTCACACCGAAAAAGTTCCCCACATTGATGATGCGGGCGAGACTAGTGCCATACTCCCTGAAGTGCCAAACCACGATCCAAGCGAGGACCTACGCATGGATGTGGGAAATGAACCACAGCCCCCAACTCCACCCAAGATGAAAATCACCAAGCATACCATCTATGCTGAACTGAAATCTAACTATGCTAACGACCTGGATGCTTTATCCAAAATTATTGGTAAGGATTTCGAATCCAAGCTTACAGGTGATAAGCATAAGATCGTTCTCAACGACGAATCCAAGTTCCGGGCTGTTCAAGCCTATTTCAAGGAGAAGGGAATTGGCTTCCAGACAATGGACCCCAGAGCTCAACGACCTAAGAAAGTTGTCATTAAGGGTATCCCGGCCTCCACTCAGATCGTAGAAATCGAGGAATTCCTCAAGGAAAAGGGCTTCTCGCCAGTCAGCCTCAATTTCTTATACTCGAAAAAATATCAGAAGAATTGGGCGATCCTCTTGGTTGCCCTCTTACCTACACCAAACTATGAAGAAATTTTCAATATTACAAAATACGGATACATGCGCGTCACTGTGGAACCCTATCGTCCACCAACAAAAGCCAAGCAATGCCATAATTGTCAGGGCTTTGGCCACCACTCTGCGCGCTGTACGCTGACACCCCGTTGTCTCAAGTGTGCCGGCCCGCACACCTTCACGCTGTGTCCTACCAAGAAGCAGGACCCTGTTCAATGTGCAAACTGCGGAGGCCCTCACGTCTCCAGTTACCGCGGTTGCCCTAGGAACCCAACTAATAAACCTAAATCCCTGAAGAGCATGAAACTTAATCAGCCTCAATCTAACCCTCCCAAAGAAACCACAAAGAATCCACTGGCCAAGAACACCTCGTCCACGACCACTGTCGTGCAAGAGAAACGTTCAGAACCAACACAAACCACTGCTGACCCCATGGAAGGCACTTCTATGTCCACCTCCAAGGAATCCAGGCCAAACCAAGCTGCCAGACTGAGGAACAAGAAGAAGGAAGCGGCCAAGAGAACCGCCCCCCCCGGTCTGAATCTCATCAAGAAAACGACTACTCAGAACCAAGTCCACAAACAGACTAAGCCGACCAACAACCCGGTGCAAAGCACAAATACTGCCAACGGCCCTATGACTCCAATCATGGAAATGTTCACGGCGCTGAGAGAAGTCTCCCAACTACTCGATGTGAGGCAAATGACCAACTTCTTCCGCGAGGTCGCCGGAAGTATTAAACAAATAACGCAGCCAATGGACAGGGCCTTCGCTCTACTGGAAGCGTACACAAGACACTTCGAGGACGACAATGACCACGAAGAATAAGCTGAACATATTATCGTGGAACGCCCAGAGCCTCCACGGTAAAATCTCAGAATTTAGAGACTTTCTCACCAGGAGTGAGATAGACATTGCGCTCATTCAAGAGACTCTTTTTAAACCCAATATTGCATACAATATCCCGAATTATGTCTTGCACCGTCAAGAGCGCCCTCGCCTCCCTGGCGGGCGCACCGCTGGCGGACTGGCTATCTATATTAAAAACACTATCCAACATCATCGTGTGACCGACCTAAATCTGGAATTTCTGGACGCACTCTCGATCATCATCGAAGCAAGTCCCAGAATTATGATCACGTCAGCATACGTTAAACTGCGCAAACGCTTCCCAACTAGGGACCTCACAACAATTTTCCAATACTGTCCTACTAACATTGTCATGGGGGACTTTAACGCCCACCACCTGGCTTGGGGCTGCAAATACAACAACACTTATGGAACCAATCTCCTGAAGTTACTCATGGAAGAACACATCCTCATGGCATTCCCTTCCACTCCTACTCACTTTGCTGAGAGCAGTAGCTCCACCATCGACTACATGCTTCACAGAAACTTACATCAATACCCGGATGTGGCAACACTACAGATGTTTACATCTGACCACCTCCCCATTGTGTCTACCATTAACATCAGTTATGAAACAACGGCACAGAAACGCAGAACTATAACGGATTGGAACCTCTTTGCCAGTCACCTCATCAGCGACCCTCTCCGAATGCCCCGGATAAACAGCATCAATGACATTGATGATGAGGTCTCTTTACTGACTCAGGACATTAACAAAGCACTTAAAGCAGCCTCTCGTCCCGCCAAGGACCACCTCACTACCTACCTGCCCCCGGACATCCGTCTGATGATTCACGCACGGAACCAAGCCCGTAAGATCTACCA
This sequence comes from Cheiracanthium punctorium, assembly GCA_038373885.1. Lineage (NCBI taxonomy): Eukaryota > Metazoa > Arthropoda > Arachnida > Araneae > Cheiracanthiidae > Cheiracanthium > Cheiracanthium punctorium. Next base: position 458,637 of record JAWZYV010012893.1, read on the forward strand.
ACGGAGCAGGTACCCCGCGGATCGTGTGGTGTTCCAACGCCTACAAGCTGAAACTCGCACAGCCATACGTAATCACAAGCAGCAAGCCTGGGCCGACCACCTTTCCACCTTAACAACTGAAGACTCCTCGGTCTGGAGAGCGATGAAAAAGCTCACCACGAAAAGGACTGACTTCCCGCCTATTCGTAAGGGCAATTCATACGCTCTTTACAACAAGGATAAGGCCAACGCTATTGCACTCGCTTATCAGGAACAGTTTACTAACAGTCTACTCTCCGATATTGATATTGAGAACGAAGTTACTTCTCGTCTTCAAACCCCACCCACGATCCCCATCGAAGGTGTCCTACCCTCAGAAATTATCGACATCATCGCCAAATTAAAAAAGAAAAAGTGCCCTGGGCATGATCAAATCTCCAATACGGTCATTCAAAACCTACCGGCCAAGACCATCCTCCGGTTCACCAGTATCACAAATGCTATCTTGAAGCTTCAATACTACCCTGAAACTTGGAAAAAAGCTATTATCTGCCCTATTCCAAAACAAGGCTTGGATCTCACTAACCCAACATCTTACCGACCTATCAGTTTGCTCTGCGGACTTGGCAAAGTTGTGGAAAGGGTCATACTGAACCGTCTCGCCACTCACCTCGAAAGCAACAGTATTCTGATACCAGAACAATTTGGTTTTAGAAGTCGCCATAGTACTACACATCAACTCCTCAGGGTAGTCGAACATCTGACTGAAGCCGTCCAAGCTAAAGACAGTGTGGCGATTGTCCTTTTCGACATTTCAAAGGCATTCGACAAAGTCTGGCACGTCGGACTCATTTACAAACTGTTCGGTATGGGCGTGCCAGACTCTCTTGTCCATCTCCTTTACAACTATCTACAGGGACGCAGCTATTCGGTCAGAATACAAGATGCTGTCTCGGACAACTTTCCCATCAAGAGTGGAGTGCCACAAGGTTCAATCCTAGGCCCAACCCTTTACAGTCTCTATGTAAACGACATACCCAGAAACCAAACCACTGATATTGCCTTGTATGCGGATGACACTGCTATCATCGGCAGAGCCAAGAACGCAAGAACGCTCCACACGAATCTCCAACACCACATTAACCAACTTGAGTTGTGGATGCGGAATTGGAAAATAAAGTTAAACCCTTCCAAATGCAAGGCACTCTCCGTTGGAAGGAAATTCCCACCCTCCCGTTTACATGTCGACAACACGGTACTGGAATGGGCTGATAGCGCACCATATCTTGGTGTCGAAATTGACAAACTGCTTACTTGGAAGAAGCACATAAATAGAACCAGAGGCAAGATGACCGGAGCCTTCCAGAGAATCTCCAGCCTCATATATACGCGCAAACTCAGCACACAGAACAAAGTGCTTTTATACAAAGCCACTGTTAGACCATTGGCCACATATGCTGCCCCGGTGTGGGCCTATGCGGCAAACACCCACATCAAAGCCCTAGTGGCAAAAGAAAGTAAATTTCTACGAACCATCCGTTACGGTCACCCACTACTTGCCAACAACATCATACTCAAAGACCTCTGTATGAGGACCCTCAAGCACCACTTACTGAAAATCTCCAAGAGATTCTACAGGAACATACGAAACGTTCCTAACGAAATTATTGCCACTCTACCAGATTATGAGCCGTCGGACCCACAGCATAGAAAACGCCCCAAGGCTGTTCTCCATGCCCTTCAAGATCAACCTTAAGCCCTTACACGCCACACACGTCGAGCAACCCTTCCTGTGAAGACCACCTATGGTGGGGGGAGGAAGGGTCGACATGCACACCCAACATCCAGAAAAATGACTTTCTGTACTGATACAGGCAGCTTCGCTGCTATCTACGCACATCCACAACAATAACATCCCTAACATTACATACTGGAGGTACGCGCGCTGCGCTGGCACTCCGAGAAGCTAGACCTCAGTCAGTCAGTCAGTCAGTCAAAACAAGATAGAGGCAAGAATTGCAACTGATTATAATAGTAAACATAAGAAATATATCATCATATGAACATCATGAAAAATTTAAATAAACACTAAAAAAGGACCAAATAGCTTATGGTCTATTGGCACCGTTATCGTACCGAACAGCCACTCCTTCACTAACCGGAGAACGAATGCACGGAATTGGAGGAGCAAAGGTTCGGACATTTTAGACCAGGGATGGCCAAACTTTTTCGGTCGCGGGCCAAAAATCGAAAAAAAAAAAGTTTGGCGGGCCATGATAAATTTTTCTAAAATTTTAAAACCAATATACAAGTATTACAATTTAAATATGTTAATGAGATGAATGAAATTGCGATTTCATTTTTAAAAGTTCCTTATATTGAGGTTCGAAGTGGGATGCACTGATTCGAAGGAACGAGGCTCAATGCTCATCTGTCAGTCTACTTCTGAAAGAATTCTCCCTAAGGTTTATAGTTGAAAACACTTGTTCACATATATAAGATGAAGCAAACATAGCACTGATTTTCTGGGAGTGCGATATTAAATTTGAGAAACTTACTTTCGATAATGATTTGTAAAACTCTAACTTTGGCATATTTAGAAACAACTGCTTCAGATGATTGTTAAGATTGCAATTCAATTAATTCAAGCTGCAAATCTGACCTCACTGCTTCACAATTTACGTTAAAGGCATGGTAAAAATATCCAATTCTGTTTGATTGGCACTGAAATCTGCTTCGAACTCAAAATGTACTTTTTTCAAGCCATCTTCATAATTCTTAATATGGATATATAATAAATAAATATATATATATTTTTCAATTTCCGTCGGACCGGCGAATTAAAATTCCATCCGCGGGCTGGATAAAACCTTCCGGCGGGCCGGATTTGGCCCGCGGGCCGTAGTTTGCCCATCCCTGTTTTAGACGAACAAACAACGACATGTGTTGTCGAAGGAGGGGACGCATGATTCTATCCCCTCCTCCTCCACCCCATCAAACACTTACTTTCAAGTTTCGTGCGCGTATTTCTTATTTTTATGTACAATGTTTTTCATAGGAATGAATAAATAAATAAAAGCATGATAAATAAATAAGCAAAGGTGGGGGATACACCATACCGTTCCCACCCTCTTTCTCTACCCAAAAGACCTATTTTAATGTAGATAACTTTTTAATTTACATAAAAGTGACAAATTAATAAAGAGGTATCATAAGGAGGGAGAATTTTTATAATAAAGAGGATGAATTTTAAAATCATTTACATGTCCTTATTACTATGTAACAAGAATTAAAAACGACTACATACATATTTGGCGTTCTTGTCCAACTCAATTATTTTGTTTTTTTGTTTTTACGATTACGTTGCTTCTGAGAAAAGTGTCAAAATTTTTTTCTTTCCATAAGAGACAATTTATAGATATATAAATATATTTTTCCCGTATTGAAAGTCTTGCTGTACTCTTTTATTACTCAAAGGAGTCGTAGTGGGAGGGAAATGCATGCTTATAATTTCCCTCCTCCAACCACGCCCACTTGAGCTGGATTACCTTTTTCTGTTAACGAAGGCTTTTGTTTTTCTTTTCCTTTCTTTTTTTACGGATTGGCAGTTACCGATTCGGCACTCTCTACTACAATGGCCGAAGAAGTTGGCCATCCTATTATGGTCGGTCATCAACGTTACCCCTATTGGGGAATCGAAGGCGTGATAGAATGGTTCTTCGAACACCATACTAAATGGGCGGCTTTCACGAAGACATGATCTGACCACTTTTGGAGCACATCCATTTATTTTTTGTTATTTGGGACCTATTATAATTCCTCCACCCCCTAGTAAAGAGTAAATGCTATAGTGAAATTCTGTTCCGATAATATCAGCTATATTAATATTTCTTAACTAGCCGTGCAGGTGGTGCAGTGGCTAAAGAACCATTCTATCATTCCTTGGATCCAGGTTCGAATCACAGCTATGATTTGGTCGTTCACTTGTTCATTGTTTCACAAGGGATAACATTTGCTACCAACTGGGTGCTCCCATAAAAAAATGGCCAGTAATTCGAGTCTTATTAGTGTTGAATGCTTCATGAACGAGCCCGCCCTTTCTATAAATAAATAAATATATATATATATATATATATATGTAGGATGGAGCTAGCGCTCCAAATTAAATAGACGTTAATCTTTTTAAACATTTAATGAGACGAAACTTTAATACAACGACGACACTAACATTTAAAAACATTGAGAGGTAGAAATAAAAATAAAAATAACATCAAGAGAGCTATTCTGCTCTTTTAACATCGCACGTCTGCCCAGTCTCGTTCTCCGTCTAGAGTGTTCTTTGGCGGGGGAACAACTGGCGGGAGTTGAAGTTATAGTTCGTTCAGTGGTGTTGCCACAGCAAAACTAATTATTATCCACACGGCCGTCCTGAGGTTACAGACGTCCGCGGCTGGGTTGAAAAAGCAAAAAATCTGAAAAGAAAAGAAAAACAAGCAGAAAAAGGGAGAAAAAAAAAAAGTTGAAAAACAAAGCATAATAAGATTGGGTGTTCAGTTGTTGCACCACTGTTTCATTTTATCTGCCGCAGTTGACGTTATGGTGGGACCTTCATGATGTCCTAACTTCCGAACTTCGTAACGATCGTTGGGGTTGATTTTTGTGATCTCATAGGGTCCGAAGAACTTGGGTCGCAGCTTTAGTCCAGTTCCAAACTGAGTTCGTTGTATTGCCACTTTGTCACCGATCTTGTATTTACAGGCTGGTTTACGTCGTTTGTTATACTGTCGTATATTTTCTTCCTGTAAACGGAGGATATTTCGTTTAGCTTCGATACGTAACGCTTCTTTGTCATCAATAATTCTTTGCTGGTGTTCCTCGTCAAGAAGTTGTTTAATCTGTAGGTCCTCCTGTTGTTTCATTTGAACACCAATTAAAAGTTCGAAAGGTGTGAATTTTGTACTGCGTGTGGTGGTACTATTTAAGATACGTTGCAATCGCGGGACGTATTTAAACCATTTGTCAGGTTCATCTATAGCTAACTTAGTTAAAACGGGGATAATTGTGCCATGAATGCGTTCAACCTGACCGTTTCCACGTGGTACACCTGTCGTAATTGAAATGTGTTCAATATACTGTTCCTGGCAGTAGCTTTGAAATTCTGAAGATGTGAATGCGCTACCTTTGTCTGTGATGATTTTTGAAGGGTTGCCAAATGTAGTTTGTTGCAAGGATAGTTTGTCCAAGGCATCTTTCGTAGAGGTTGACTTCACGGGATAGATCCATATAAATTTCGAAAAGGCATCAATTACTGTAAAAATATATTTATAACATTTTTTTGTCGATGGTAAAGGTCCTAAAAAGTCGCAATGGTAACATTCAAGAGGTGCATCACCTTTTGGAATTGGGTGAAGCAATCCTTCTTGTTTTCCAGATTTTCGCGAGGAGAGAATGCAAGGAATACAATTTGAAATAATTTCTTGAACCAATTTCTTAAGTTGAGGGATGTAAAATTCACGAGAAACAATTGATTCGGTTTTTTGTGAGGCAAAATGACCTTGTGAATGGGCGTTTAGCACGATTTCTTTCTGCATCATTTGTGGGACTACTAAAAGTTCGGTATCCTTATGAAGTTTATAAAGAATGCCGTTTTTAACCAAATATTCATCAGAAGGTGCAGATTCGAGCATAGATTTAATTTGAGTTATAAATTCATCTTGATCTTGGGCATTTTTCACCTTTTGCGTGATATCATTTGTGGTAATAACAAGAATGGGGTTACGACTTAAAGCGTCAACATGTTTCATCTGTCTACCGGATCGATGACAAACTTCATAATCAAAGTCCTCTAACATCAATGCCCATCGTGCAATTTTAGCTGGTAGATCTTTTTTGTGCATCGTTTTTTGGAAAGCATCGCAATCTGTGATAATTTTAAATTTTGTACCTAGCAAGTAGGTGCGAAATTTCTTTAGCGCCTCAACGACGGCGAGAACTTCCAGTTCGTAACTGTGATATTTTTCTTGTTGAACTGTAGTTTTACGGCTAAAATAATGAATAGGATGAAACTGTCCATCATCTGATTTTTGTAAGAGCACAGCGCCAAAACCTAAGGAGCTTGCATCAGTGTGGAGTTCTAATGGGTATCCTTGTTGAAAAACATGAAGAACTGGGTTTTGTGAAAGAATGTTTTTCAGGTGTTGAAAAGCTGCTATTTGTTCAGGGCCAAAATTAAATTCTACATTATCCCGAAGGAGGTCACTTAATGGTCTAGCAATCAGCGCATAATTTGGAATAAACTTTCTAAAGTAACTTGTTAGTCCAAGAAAACTTTGAACTTGTTTAGGGTTTTGAGGTTGTGGGAATTTTTGAACTGCCTGTGTCTTGGTAAGTGACGGTTTAACTACTCCGTTTTCGATAATATAACCAAGGAATTCTATCTTTCGTTGTAAAAATTGGCACTTTTTTAAGTTCAATTCGAGGCCATAATCTGCAGCTGTTTGGAGAACTAGGCGCAATTTTTGTAGGCCTTCGACTTCGTCATTAGATGGTATGAGAAGATCGTCCATGTAAACAATAAGAATGTTATCGCGAATGAGATCTCTAAAAACTGTATAAACATATCGTTGAAAAACACTAGGGCTGTTGGATAATCCAAATGGAACTCGTAAAAATTCGTACTGGCCTTCATGAGTTACGAAAGAAGTATATTTAGTGCTGTTAGGGTCCATAGGTACATGAAAGAAACCATTTTTAAGGTCAAGTGTAGTGAAAACCCGAGATGTTCCAAGTTTATCTAAGGCTTCTTCTATGAGTGGTAAGGGAAATTTATCTTTTATCATTTTTCTATTAAGCCTGCGGTAATCAACACAAAGTCTGTAATCTCCAGTTTTTTTCTTACATAGAACAATCGGGGCGGCATAATCAGAGCAACTTTGTTTAATAATTCCATCATTTAACCAATCTTGAATTTGTTTTTCCACAATTTTCTGTTCAGCAAAAGGGAGTCTTCGAGAGCGTTGTGCTACGGGTATTTCATCTTGTAATAAAATATTCATCTGAATTTCAGTGTCTTTAACTTTATGGGGTTTGTAGGAAGTAACGATATTTTGAACTTCCTCACGAATTTCAGAATTCAAAATGTGTGAAAGATCAAATGGAAAAGTTTGGTCATTAGAAATATTAGCAATATTAACGAAAATGTTATCATCAAGAGTACCGCATAAATGAATACCGTCTTTATCAAATGTAAATTGGGTTTGCTGCAAAAAGTCGCTTCCGATAATCACATCAAAAGGAATCAAGTCATCTTTTAGAACATGTATTTTAGCAGGTAAAGTAATCTTTTGAATTTCGATGGAATCCTGGAAAAACCCGAGGCTATGAACTTCGTTTCGGCCAATTCCTGAAAAGGGAATGGTGTTGGAATGCAATGGTGGCGAACCGATTCTTCGATGTGTTTTCTCATTAATAAGGGTTGCTTGTGACCCAGTGTCACAGAGTGCTGTCAATTGAATTCCTGCAAGTTGAATGTCAACATGCATGGGATTTTTCGATGAAGTTTGAGGAGATAGCACATTTACAGTTTTATCAGGAGTAGGTTTTTGAGATTCAGGTTTTGGTTTCGAATTTCGAGAACTTTTGGGACAATTAGCATGAACATGACCAAAATTTTTACATCCATAGCATTGTTTACCATGTGACTTATTCAAACATTGGTTGCTTTTATGACCCTTCAAGCCACAAGAATAACATACTGGTTGTGTATTTGGGTTACGTTTATTGTCGAGTTTCACATTAAGGTTGGTATCATCGAATTTTTTCTGATTATTTTGTCTGAAATGTTGAGAACTGTTAAAGATTTTTTCATAAATCTTTAATTTTTCCTTGAATTCTGGGATGGATTTACAACCGTAAAGGAAAATTTTATTGTGTGATGAATCTGGAATTCCATTTATAACATATTCAATCAGGGAGGGATCATCAAGAGATCCTTTGTGTGCCAAATCTCTCATAGCTAAGAAATATTCTTGTAGGGTTTCAAACGGTTTCATACGTCGAGATTCCATTAATTGATGTAACTGAATGCTGTTAATTTTGTCAGAAAATTCCTCTAGCAAATGGTGCTTCAATTGTTCCCAATTTGTGATTCCACGAATAGACCTAATTAAAGTTTGAGCGGGACCAGTCAAACATTTTCTAACAAAAGTAATTTGGTGAATTGGATTGTTTATTTGGTACAAATAAAAAATTTCTTCAACGTCGGATATGAAATTCTCAATGCTATAATTATCGCGAGACGAAAAAGGTTTTATTAAATCAACAACGTCTTTGAGACTAAATAATTGGAAAGAGGAACTCGTAGTTTCGACTGAAGGCAATAAATTCTGAGCTGATTCACTAAAAGGAATCTGTGTCTGTTGCTTATCCGAAAATTCTTTTGCGTCAGGGGTGGGTGGGGAGGGAGTACTATTTTCACCCACGACGTTATTTGTTTGAGATGAACTGTCAACCGGATGTGAATCATTGACTTCGCTTTCCGAAAGATCGGAAGAATCTGCTTTTAATAACGATAAATCATTAAGACTCGTAAGAATGGTGTTAGCACACTTATCTGGGTCAGTTGAGAATTCTAAATGAAGTAAATTGCAAATAGAAATTAGGTCTTTAAGTGAAAACTCTTTAAGTACTTTTTGTTTCGTTTCTTCTAACTCGAATGGCTGTGGGAAACCTGTAAATTTGCGTAATCTCGCGCGATTTTGTCTATCGCCGTCTGTACCAAAAATTAAGCGATGTAAAACCTTTATTTGACTCGTACTACCAATTTTTAACGATTTTGCGATATTGGGGTAATCGCTGAGAGTAGACATGATTATATATATTCAAATAGTTACTGTACACAGATATGCAAAACCAAGATCAAAACTCAAACACTTCGGAATTTAAAATAGAATTTCAGTATCAAACATTTTCTTCACATTAAGGCATTTAAATCTCATTAAAAGAATATAGAGACTGTTCTCAAAAATATGCATCAGAATAACAATATAATATGTTTCAAAACTGTATTCAATTCACAACAAATCAAAATGTATACGAAATACGTGTTCTTCAAATGTTGCTGTTCAAGAAAACGAAGGTATATAATTCAATCAAACTTCTAATTACCAATCTTTCAAATTACGCATCAAAATATTCATCAAATCATCAAATTATTCCTCGAAATCATCAAATAAATTCATCAAAGTAGAAAGCCAAGAAAACAGAAGTAATAAAGTCAACGTCAAAGTCGCATCAAAAAAAGAATTTCGCATCAATTAAAAAATTCTTGCATCAAAATAACGTTGAAATATTTCCTCAGTTTTCTTATATCTTGAATGAGATGAGCATTTCATTAATCATCGACATTTTCTTGAACAAGCATCAACGTATGCATCAATAATTGGAATATGATTAGAATGTACTTACAGTTTGTGTTTCTGTTCTTGTTTCGGCATTCCATGAAAATATTATCCTCTGTAGCACATCACTTTTAATTTCGCTGACATATAAATCACAAGAACAATAAATATTACAAGAAAAGTATTAACTTTTTTAGTTCCGGTACTGTATCTAGGGGATGTGCGGATTCGAACGGCGAGCACCCATGTAGGATGGAGCTAGCGCTCCAAATTAAATAGACGTTAATCTTTTTAAACATTTAATGAGACGAAACTTTAATACAACGACGACACTAACATTTAAAAACATTGAGAGGTAGAAATAAAAATAAAAATAACATCAAGAGAGCTATTCTGCTCTTTTAACATCGCACGTCTGCCCAGTCTCGTTCTCCGTCTAGAGTGTTCTTTGGCGGGGGAACAACTGGCGGGAGTTGAAGTTATAGTTCGTTCAGTGGTGTTGCCACAGCAAAACTAATTATTATCCACATATATACATTTTAAGTAAAAATGATAATTTCATTGATATTTCGAAAGAAAGAAAATATCCAAAGTCACATTGTTCTACACGACGCAGACAAGATATACAGGCTACTGCGTTGACATTTTTCAGTCGTAGGGGCAGGCCACCAGAGAAGGGGCCGTCCTTGATTATCTTGGACTACGATTTGTTTCTTAAATTTTTAGAATTTTGAAAGTGTTTTAGAAAAAGATTAATTTTATTTCTTTTTAGCCAAAATGAAAATTGCTTTTTTTATTTTTAGATCGTATAATTTTTGATTCAGTACACATTTGAAATGTTAAAGACAATAAATTTTTAGAAAAGTGTTACAAACTGACATACTGTTCACACAATTTTATAGAGATATGCAAAAACTTAATTAGTTTAAAAACTAATTAATGAATCAAATAAGTTATTTTCATTTTATATATACACTATAATGCGTAATGTGATTATATAAAGTGGTAAAATAATTTCACTTCTATCTGTATCTATATATATATATATATATAAAAGAAGCACGAAATTAAATTATATACAAAAACTGCTAGTTTTAGAAAGGGGAACCGAATTTAAGAATAGATGAAAACTCTTCTATCACACACCAAAGAAATACTCTGATTCATTTTAAGAAATACTTTCGCTCTCAAAAAACAGATCAAGCATCCTTCGAATGTATATTGATATCAAAGAAAGATTATTTTTTATGGGCTTAGTGAAAATTAAAACAAAAAGAAAAAAAAAGATTTAATGAAGTCTTATAGTCTTAAAAAGTTAAAAAAAACCCCTCTTGTTAAGGAATTGAAAGGATATTCTATACCACCACAAATTAAAAGATTTACTTATTTGTTAAAAATTCTCCTATATTTGTCTGCAATGTATGTGACTTATGTCAAAAATAATAAAGGTTTCTAGTACTATCCGTTCTTTCGGATAAACAAGTAGAAATGTAAGACACTTTGGTTTAGAGATCGGCGGTTCGACTCATTTTACTGATATGAATCTCAACTCACTCACTACTTCGATGATTCGAATCAGTGATTCGAATCTTGAATCAATAAAACAACTAAAGAAATTTTCCCTCTCTCTGCGCCGAAAGCCATACTATTTAAACACCCTTCACCCATTCATCGGGTTTCTTCTCCGCTGAGTTCTCGGGCAGCTAGCATCTCTCTCTCCTTGCTCGAATAAAACTAGTGTTTAAACTGCCCGAAATGAAAATACGGGGGAGCTTCGTATGACCCCCTGGGCCTGTAAGATTACAAGGTTAAGTTTGGTGTCAAAGTATTCGAAATTTTATGTATCGATGGGGGTAAACGTCTAGGGGGGGCGTGAATCAACAAAAACGCGCTCCGATGGATAGTTTCAGAGATATACGTTTATTAATTATGGTAATTAGACTAATTAACCATGATTGAGGCCTAAAAGGACTGCAAACATGTAGAAATTGGCTCTGGGATGGTTTCCAGACTTTGGAGATGCCGCCGGAGGAGGCTAGTGTTTAAAATGCCCAAATTGAAAATATAGGGGAGCTTCGTATGACCCCCTGGGTCTGTAAGATTAAAAGGTTAAGTTTGGTGTCAAAGCATTCGAAATTTTAAGTATCGGTGGGGTATTGAGTCTGGGGGGGGGTCCAGAATCGATAAAAACGCGCTCCGGTAGATAGTTTCCGAGATATATGTTAATTATCTATGGTAATTAGACTAATAAACCATGGAGCTGTTTTTTCCGCGATCCGGCATCGTCATCAACGGAGACAAAGCAGTAGCAAAAGCATCACAAGCTGGTATTGATCTCAGGATTTTCTTATCGCCGTCCTCAGAGGCGTAGCCAAGGGGGGGGTTAGGTTGGTCATAACCCCCCCCCCCCCATGAGGAATTTTTTGCCATACAAAATGTATATTCTTCACTACATTATCACACACACATATACATATATATGAGTTGCAGTAGTCATAAGCCCCCCCATGAAAAATTTCTGGCTACGCCCCTGACCGGCCTGTATTTTTGACCTTTATCGAAATCGAGATTTCACTGAAATGAAAATGGGAATATCGGATATTTGATGTTGAAATAAAACCGATATGTCGATATTTATCGATTTTTGGCCCAGTCCTACTGAGGGGCTGCTGCCCCCCCCAAAAAATGGGACCCTTTACTTAGCTTAAATTGAACTTTATCTTTAAATTTGATACCCAGCCCACCTCGAAATAAAATCCTGGCTACGCCACTGTCAATAACACTAACTACGCCACTGCTTTAGACCCTATATTGTATTTCTCTGAATTACGAAAGAAAATAAAATTGTCTGAAATGTCCGAACCTTTGCTCCTTCAATTCCGTGGATTCGATCTCCGGTTTAGTGAAGGAGTGACTGTTCGGTGCGATAACAGTGCCAGTAGCTCATAAGCTATTTGGCCCTTTTTTAGTGTATGTTTAAATTTTTGATGATGTTCTTATACGACATCTGAAAATGTATACTTATTTAAGCATAAAAAAATACGTAAATATCAATTTTAAAATTTGCCTGAAAATTGTGATATATTTTCAATTTTTACTTGCTTTTTTATTAACTGTCTTTATTCCACATTTCATCGAAATCTGTCAAACCGTTTCAGCGTGAAAGAGTAACAAAATACATATAAACATTGACATTTATAATGTTAGAAAGATTTATTTATTTAAATTGCTAAACTGAAAAAATCCTTTAAATATATCCTTTAAGATAACCTTTCAAAAATTTTTTTAGATTGTTTCTTCAGAAATAAGACAGTGAACTGAAACAAATTTCAAATTTGAAAATTTATTTATTTATTTATTATTATGCTTGGTACTTTCTGAGAGAAGTCCGGGTTTTTGGTTAACTTTCTATCCATATAAGAAATAAACTTACGATGGGGGGGGGGAGAAGTTGTTTTGCAAGAGCGTCAAATGTTTAAGAAGGTGATTCAAATACTAATATTTGTATTGAAGAAAATAATATCTAAATCTTTTGAAAATTATAAGTAAACTTTATGAATTACTTAGTGTTTTTATCAACGGGCAACTAATCTATATTCATAACGATGTTTAAATAAGAGGTTGGCTTATAATCATGTAGCTCCTCCTTCCGTAACTCCCCGGCTTGCTTTTCGTTGAGGCTTTTCCCTCAAAAAATATAGAGCGGGATTAATTTTTTTCCCTTCAGATTTATGACAATTCTATACAGCGATCCCGGCTTGCTTTTCGTTGAGGCTTTTTCCTCAAAAAATATAGAGCGGGATTGATTTTTTTTCTTCAAATTTATGACAATTGGATACAGCGATAATCATATATTATGAGAGTATTTCGATGACCGATCGGAATACAATCTCAACGTATGCTATATTATGGGATTCGAAAAAGGAAAATCAAATCAAAATAGTTCCAGCGTTGGTGAAAATGCAGTATTCATTCATACCACGGAAGTATAATGGGAGGCCGTTGCTATCTGGACCGACAGTGACATTAGAGCACACGCTATTCGGACCGCTGTTTCGGTTTTCTATTTACAATGTTGAAAAAAAAATAGTATTAAAAAATGAATCTGAGAAAAACCATAAAAATATCATTCTACCATAAACCAAGCAACGCTGAAACGTTTCAAAACAAGATAGAGGCAAGAATTGCAACTGATTATAATAGTAAACATAAGAAATATATCATCATATGAACATCATGAAAAATTTAAATAAACACTAAAAAAGGACCAAATAGCTTATGGTCTATTGGCACCGTTATCGTACCGAACAGCCACTCCTTCACTAACCGGAGAACGAATGCACGGAATTGGAGGAGCAAAGGTTCGGACATTTTAGACCAGGGATAGCCAAACTTTTTCGGTCGCGGGCCAAAAATCGAAAAAAAAAAAGTTTGGCGGGCCATGATAAATTTTTCTAAAATTTTAAAACCAATATACAAGTATTACAATTTAAATATGTTAATGAGATGAATGAAATTGCGATTTCATTTTTAAAAGTTCCTTATATTGAGGTTCGAAGTGGGATGCACTGATTCGAAGGAACGAGGCTCAATGCTCATCTGTCAGTCTACTTCTGAAAGAATTCTCCCTAAGGTTTATAGTTGAAAACACTTGTTCACATATATAAGATGAAGCAAACATAGCACTGATTTTCTGGGAGTGCGATATTAAATTTGAGAAACTTACTTTCGATAATGATTTGTAAAACTCTAACTTTGGCATATTTAGAAACAACTGCTTCAGATGATTGTTAAGATTGCAATTCAATTAATTCAAGCTGCAAATCTGACCTCACTGCTTCACAATTTACGTTAAAGGCATGGTAAAAATATACAATTCTGTTTGATTGGCACTGAAATCTGCTTCGAACTCAAAATGTACTTTTTTCAAGCCATCTTCATAATTCTTAATATGGATATATAATAAATAAATATATATATATTTTTCAATTTCCGTCGGACCGGCGAATTAAAATTCCATCCGCGGGCTGGATAAAACCTTCCGGCGGGCCGGATTTGGCCCGCGGGCCGTAGTTTGCCCATCCCTGTTTTAGACGAACAAACAACGACATGTGTTGTCGAAGGAGGGGACGCATGATTCTATCTCCCTCCTCCTCCACCCCATCAAACACTTACTTTCAAGTTTCGTGCGCGTATTTCTTATTTTTATGTACAATGTTTTTCATAGGAATGAATAAATAAATAAAAGCATGATAAATAAATAAGCAAAGGTGGGGGATACACCATACCGTTCCCACCCTCTTTCTCTACCCAAAAGACCAATTTTAATGTAGATAACTTTTTAATTTACATAAAAGTGACAAATTAATAAAGAGGTATCATAAGGAGGGAGAATTTTTATAATAAAGAGGATGAATTTTAAAATCATTTACATGTCCTTATTACTATGTAACAAGAATTAAAAACGACTACATACATATTTGGCGTTCTTGTCCAAATCAATTATTTTGTTTTTTTGTTTTTTGTTTTTACGATTACGTTGCTTCTGAGAAAAGTGTCAAAATTTTTTTCTTTCCATAAGAGACAATTTATAGATATATAAATATATTTTTCCCGTATTGAAAGTCTTGCTGTACTCTTTTATTACTCAAAGGAGTCGTAGTGGGAGGGAAATGCATGCTTATAATTTCCCTCCTCCAACCACGCCCACTTGAGCTGGATTACCTTTTTCTGTTAACGAAGGCTTTTGTTTTTCTTTTCCTTTCTTTTTTTACGGATTGGCAGTTACCGATTCGGCACTCTCTACTACAATGGCCGAAGAAGTTGGCCATCCTATTATGGTCGGTCATCAACGTTACCCCTATTGGGGAATCGAAGGCGTGATAGAATGGTTCTTCGAACACCATACTAAATGGGCGGCTTTCACGAAGACATGATCTGACCACTTTTGGAGCACATCCATTTATTTTTTGTTATTTGGGACCTATTATAATTCCTCCACCCCCTAGTAAAGAGTAAATGCTATAGTGAAATTCTGTTCCGATAATATCAGCTATATTAATATTTCTTAACTAGCCGTGCAGGTGGTGCAGTGGCTAAAGAACCATTCTATCATTCCTTGGATCCAGGTTCGAATCACAGCTATGATTTGGTCGTTCACTTGTTCATTGTTTCACAAGGGATAACATTTGCTACCAACTGGGTGCTCCCATAAAAAAATGGCCAGTAATTCGAGTCTTATTAGTGTTGAATGCTTCATGAACGAGCCCGCCCTTTCTATAAATATATATATATATATATATATATATATATATATATACATTTAAGTAAAAATGATAATTTCATTGATATTTCGAAAGAAAGAAAATATCCAAAGTCACATTGTTCTACACGACGCAGACAAGATATACAGGCTACGGCGTTGACATTTTTCAGTCGTAGGGGCAGGCCAACAGAGAAGGGGCCGTCCTTGATTATCTTGGACTACGATTTGTTTCTTAAATTTTTAGAATTTTGAAAGTGTTTTAGAAAAAGATTAATTTTATTTCTTTTTAGCCAAAATGAAAATTGCTTTTTTTATTTTTAGATCGTATAATTTTTGATTCAGTACCAATTTGAAATGTTAAAGACAATAAATTTTTAGAAAAGTGTTACAAACTGACATACTGTTCACACAATTTTATAGAGATATGCAAAAACTTAATTAGTTTATAAACTAATTAATGAATCAAATAAGTTATTTTCATTTTATATATACACTATAATGTGTAATGTGATTATATACAGTGGTAAAATAATTTCACTTCTATCTGTATATATATATATATATATATATATATATATATAAAAGAAGCACGAAATTAAATTATATACAAAAACTGCTAGTTTTAGAAAGGGGAACCGAATTTAAGAATAGATGAAAACTCTTCTATCACACACCAAAGAAATACTCTGATTTATTTTAAGAAATACTTTCGCTCTCAAAAAACAGATCAAGCATCCTTCGAATGTATATTGATATCAAAGAAAGATTATTTTTTATGGGCTTAGTGAAAATTAAAACAAAAAGAAAAAAAAAGATTTAATGAAGTCTTATAGTCTTAAAAAGTTAAAAAAAAAACCCTCTTGTTAAGGAATTGAAAGGATATTCTATACCACCACAAATTAAAAGATTTACTTATTTGTTAAAAATTCTCCTATATTTGTCTGAAATGTATGTGACTTATGTGAAAAATAATAAAGGTTTCTAGTACTATCCGTTCTTTCGGATAAACAAGTAGAAATGTAAGACACTTTGGTTTAGAGATCGGCGGTTCGACTCATTTTACTGATATGAATCTCAACTCACTCACTACTTCGATGATTCGAATCAGTGATTCGAATCTTGAATCAATAAAACAACTAAAGAAATTTTCCCTCTCTCTGCGCCGAAAGCCATACTATTTAAACACCCTTCACCCATTCATCGGGTTTCTTCTCCGCTGAGTTCTCGGGCAGCTAGCATCTCTCTCTCCTTGCTCGAATAAAACTAGTGTTTAAACTGCCCGAAATGAAAATACGGGGGAGCTTCGTATGACCCCCTGGGCCTGTAAGATTACAAGGTTAAGTTTGGTGTCAAAGTATTCGAAATTTTATGTATCGATGAGGGTGAACGTCTAGGGGGGGCGAGAATCAACAAAAACGCGCTCCGATGGATAGTTTCCGAGATATACGTTTATTAATTATGGTAATTAGACTAATTAACCATGATTGAGGCCTAAAAGGACTGCAAACATGTAGAAATTGGCTCTGGGATGGTTTCCAGACTTTGGAGATGCCGCCGGAGGAGGCTAGTGTTTAAAATGCCCAAATTGAAAATATAGGGGAGCTTCGTATGACCCCCTGGGTCTGTAAGATTAAAAGGTTAAGTTTGGTGTCAAAGCATTCGAAATTTTAAGTATCGGTGGGGTATTGAGTCTGGGGGGGGGGTCCAGAATCGATAAAAACGCGCTCCGGTAGATAGTTTCCGAGATATACGTTAATTATTTATGGTAATTAGACTAATAAACCATGGAGCTGTTTTTTCCGCGATCCGGCATCGTCATCAACGGAGACAAAGCAGTAGCAAAAGCATCACAAGCTGGTATTGATCTCAGGATTTTCTTATCGCCGTCCTCAGAGGCGTATCCAAGGGGGGGGGTTAGGTTGGTCATAAACCCCCCCCCCCATGAGGAATTTTTTGCCATACAAAATGTATATTCTTCACTACATTATCACACACACGTATACATATATATGAGTTGCAGTAGTCATAAGCCCCCCATGAAAAATTTCTGGCTACGCCCCTGACCGGCCTGTATTTTTGACCTTTATCGAAATCGAGATTTCACTGAAATGAAAATGGGAATATCGGATATTTGATGTTGAAATAAAACCGATATGTCGATATTTATCGATTTTTGGCCCAGTCCTACTGAGGGGCTGCTGCCCCCCCAAAAAATGGGACCCTTTACTTAGCTTAAATTGAACTTTATCTTTAAATTTGATACCCAGCCCACCTCGAAATAAAATCCTGGCTACGCCACTGTCAATAACACTAACTACGCCACTGCTTTAGACCCTATATTGTATTTCTCTGAATTACGAAAGAAAATAAAATTGTCTCAAATGTCCGAACCTTTGCTCCTTCAATTCCGTGGATTCGATCTCCGGTTTAGTGAAGGAGTGACTGTTCGGTGCGATAACGGTGCCAGTAGCTCATAAGCTATTTGGCCCTTTTTTAGTGTATATTTAAATTTTTGATGATGTTCTTATACGACATCTGAAAATGTATACTTATTTAAGCATAAAAAAATACGTAAATATCAATTTTAAAATTTGCCTGAAAATTGTGATATATTTTCAATTTTTACTTGCTTTTTTATTAACTGTCTTTATTCCACATTTCATCCAAATCTGTCAAACCGTTTCAGCGTGAAAGAGTAACAAAATACATATAAACATTGACATTTATAATGTTAGAAAGATTTATTTATTTAAATTGCTAAACTGAAAAAATCCTTTAAATATATCCTTTAAGATAACCTTTCAAAAATTTTTTTAGATTGTTTCTTCAGAAATAAGACAGTGAACTGAAACAAATTTCAAATTTGAAAATTTATTTATTTATTTATTATTATGCTTGGTACTTTCTGAGAGAAGTCCGGGTTTTTGGTTAACTTTCTATCCATATAAGAAATAAACTTACGATGGGGGGGGGGAGAAGTTGTTTTGCAAGAGCGTCAAATGTTTAAGAAGGTGATTCAAATACTAATATTTGTATTGAAGAAAATAATATCTAAATCTTTTGAAAATTATAAGTAAACTTTATGAATTACTTAGTGTTTTTATCAACGGGCAACTAATCTATATTCATAACGATGTTTAAATAAGAGGTTGGCTTATAATCATGTAGCTCCTCCTTCGGTAACTCCCCGGCTTGCTTTTCGTTGAGGCTTTTCCCTCAAAAAATATAGAGCGGGATTAATTTTTTTCCCTTCAGATTTATGACAATTCTATACAGCGATCCCGGCTTGCTTTTCGTTGAGGCTTTTTCCTCAAAAAATATAGAGCGGGATTGATTTTTTTTCTTCAAATTTATGACAATTGGATACAGCGATAATCATATATTATGAGAGTATTTCGATGACCGATCGGAATACAATCTCAACGTATGCTATATTATGGGATTCGAAAAAGGAAAATCAAATCAAAATAGTTCCAGCGTTGGTGAAAATGCAGTATTCATTCATACCACGGAAGTATAATGGGAGGCCGTTGCTATCTGGACCGACAGTGACATTAGAGCACACGCTATTCGGACCGCTGTTTCGGTTTTCTATTTACAATGTTGAAAAAAAAATAGTATTAAAAAATGAATCTGAGAAAAACCATAAAAATATCATTCTACCATAAACCAAGCAACGCTGAAACGTTTCAAAACAAGATAGAGGCAAGAATTGCAACTGATTATAATAGTAAACATAAGAAATATATCATCATATGAACATCATGAAAAATTTAAATAAACACTAAAAAAGGACCAAATAGCTTATGGTCTATTGGCACCGTTATCGTACCGAACAGCCACTCCTTCACTAACCGGAGAACGAATGCACGGAATTGGAGGAGCAAAGGTTCGGACATTTTAGACCAGGGATAGCCAAACTTTTTCGGTCGCGGGCCAAAAATCGAAAAAAAAAAAGTTTGGCGGGCCATGATAAATTTTTCTAAAATTTTAAAACCAATATACAAGTATTACAATTTAAATATGTTAATGAGATGAATGAAATTGCGATTTCATTTTTAAAAGTTCCTTATATTGAGGTTCGAAGTGGGATGCACTGATTCGAAGGAACGAGGCTCAATGCTCATCTGTCAGTCTACTTCTGAAAGAATTCTCCCTAAGGTTTATAGTTGAAAACACTTGTTCACATATATAAGATGAAGCAAACATAGCACTGATTTTCTGGGAGTGCGATATTAAATTTGAGAAACTTACTTTCGATAATGATTTGTAAAACTCTAACTTTGGCATATTTAGAAACAACTGCTTCAGATGATTGTTAAGATTGCAATTCAATTAATTCAAGCTGCAAATCTGACCTCACTGCTTCACAATTTACGTTAAAGGCATGGTAAAAATATACAATTCTGTTTGATTGGCACTGAAATCTGCTTCGAACTCAAAATGTACTTTTTTCAAGCCATCTTCATAATTCTTAATATGGATATATAATAAATAAATATATATATATTTTTCAATTTCCGTCGGACCGGCGAATTAAAATTCCATCCGCGGGCTGGATAAAACCTTCCGGCGGGCCGGATTTGGCCCGCGGGCCGTAGTTTGCCCATCCCTGTTTTAGACGAACAAACAACGACATGTGTTGTCGAAGGAGGGGACGCATGATTCTATCCCCTCCTCCTCCACCCCATCAAACACTTACTTTCAAGTTTCGTGCGCGTATTTCTTATTTTTATGTACAATGTTTTTCATAGGAATGAATAAATAAATAAAAGCATGATAAATAAATAAGCAAAGGTGGGGGATACACCATACCGTTCCCACCCTCTTTCTCTACCCAAAAGACCTATTTTAATGTAGATAACTTTTTAATTTACATAAAAGTGACAAATTAATAAAGAGGT